>VXAV01008741.1:97476-160569 GCA_013399715.1 Alectura lathami | reverse complement strand
TTATTTTTTGGGGGGAAATTTGGCCCTTTTTTTTTTTTTTTTTTTTTTTTTTGCTTAAGGCCTTGCTGCACTCATCTCTTAAGCTAGGGTTTAAACAGAACAGTTTTAAAAAATCCCTCTAAGTTGGGGAAAATACCCTTTAACACAGGAGGCAGATGACCACAGCATCCACCAAGCACACAGGCTGGGGTTTACCCATTTTAGGAGTAGCCCCTGCTCCCTTCCATGGAACTTAGGCACGTAAATGCCTTGTCTACACAACCTCCTTTTACTATTAAAAGGCACCGTGGGTTCTCTGCCTCTAAACTTTCCAACAAGTTACTGCAATTTAGAGGTGTGATATGTAAACAGAAAACACATCACAGCTACACAAGAGGATCTCTGTACCTAAGACATCATCCTAACATTTCTGAATTTTTCCAAACAGGAAGAAAATATTGATTAGATTTTCTCCTAACGCAACTGCGGTTCTTCAAACAATACCTACGCCAAGCTGATTTATAAGGTTCCACTGCAACCACAAGGACCTTGAGATCATGCTGGTCCCCTCCAACTCAACCACAACACCAGGAGACTAGAAGCTGCTGTGATGGCAAAGATCACACCGAAACCTCCCAAACTCAAGCATTGTTTGGTCCTTCCTAAAACTCGAGCTCCAACTGGACTAGTGAAATATGGTCTCTCCTACCAGCTCCCATGACAGGAAGCATCCTTAGACACTGCTGCGTTGCAGGTAAGGAGGTACAATTTTCTGCTGGATTTGATATGTGCAATTTTCAAAGAAAAAACAGTGTTAAAATCAATTTTGGCTGTTCCTGTGACTCAGCCACAGAGACTCTCACTTACAAGCGACGGGCTCAGCTTGAGGCAATGTTTCAGGTCAATGTCTGGGGTTGATGGTAGCACCCTGAGCATGAAAAGTATTTTGGACTTTCCAAACCTACAGGGGAAGGTACAAATCCCTCTGCTCCAGGGGCACCTCCCATAGCACTGCATCTCACTGCAGTCCCGTATGGAGGATCGTGAGAGCTCCTCCCTGTGAACCTATGCCAGCGAAGGCAGGCTTTGTCGAGCAAACCACTTGCCATTATCCTGGTATCACTCTCACTCCAGCACAAGAGAACTGTTTTACAGTTTAGTTTATGTTCCCTTGGAACTATTTTGAAGATCAAAGAAAAAAAAAAAAAAGAAACCTAACAATAAAATTCCTCTTATTCCCTACCAGGAGTATCCCCAAGGGCAAGGGCAAGGTATAGCTATAAAATTATTGCAATGTTTTAACCGCATAAGCACAACTAGAAGCATCTTCTCTGAAACAAGTCATAACTGTTTTCCTCTCTGCAGTCATTATCCTGATAAATTTGGGAAGGTCAGCTAAGGTGTAATCCAATAAATGCGCTGATGTTCTGAGTAAGTACCTCACAATTTGCAGTCTAATCTATTATCTTAGAATAAGACCATCAAATGACTCACCGGTTTTAATACTTACTACAGATCAAACAAAGAAAAATATCAAAGCTTTACCTTCTAGTTCCACCCTTTCAAGGACTTGTCTGAGTACTTTTTAATTACAGTAGATGACACAGTCAACTCGGGCACTTTCTCTCTGTAACAGCTATAGACAGAAGTTGCTGTAACCATACTTTTCATGGGACATCACCGCCTTAACCAATGAATACTGAAAAGTCTGATAAGCTGAACACAGAAAGCTGGTATTTGGTCCTAGAGATGAAATCTAGCTTTTTTTTTTTGCCCACTGTACCACACACAGTTACTGTAACACACTAGCACCATCCCTCATTCCTGGGTGGGGGACAAATCTCTAGAGCCCTCTCCAGAACTGCAGGCAAAAAGCCCCAAGGACAAGCACACGCAGCTGGCAGCAAGCATCAGCCTGGGGGCTGAGGAACTTTAAAAGTCAGTCCCCAGCTTGGGTTCTGCCTTCTGTTGTAAAGGAACTCAAACAAACCTTCAGAACTCTGCATTTGAACTCTGTGACCTTTTTTAATAGTATGAGTACAAAATAAAAGCGAGGAAAGAATCTGTTCGCACAGTGCCAGATCCCAAAGCAAGAAGTATCAGGAGGCAGGCAGCAGTACTGCCAGATCAGACAACTGCAGACGCTCAGAGAAGTGGTTACAAGAGCTGCATGCCTCTACCAAGACGCTGTAGCTGACTGCCAAGGAAAATGGGTAAGTGCAAATCTCTTCCAGTTAACTTTCTTGCAGGGTTTTGACACTACAAAGCATTCCCCAATAACAGCGTGCATTTGAACGCGTTTGGTCCACGCAAACAAAATGAGCGCAGATTATTCGACACAGTGCCCGAGCACAGCCAGCGTTAAAATTTGTCTCATTTATTGCAACACACAAAATCCACTGGGAAAAGGACCCGATTGTATCTGGGTTGTGGTGTTGCTCTTTTTCACTGAGTGACCCAAATCAGACTGTTTACATGGAGAAGTCTGTTAGGTTACGCAGCAGCTGTGTAGATGCTGCTGGAATGAAAGAAGAGTTTATCAGGAGGTCCCTGCAGAAAGGACAGAAACGGCCACAACACCAGAGCCCCTGCCTGCAACCAGACACCTGGGCTGAGGACTTGCAAATCTTATTTCACACAGCTTTTGCTAAGTTCACTTACTTACACGTAAGTTCATACTTACATGGGATCTTAAGCCTAAACGAACTCTGGTCACCATTTTAGTTCTGTTCAAAAGCATGGTTTCTGCATTACCTGACACACACACAACAACGAAAAGAACCGTAAGACCCACAGATGGAGGAGCTGCCCTGTGTAGGCAATGGGTGTGCACCCCGTCGCTCAACTCTCCTTTTGAACTGTTGACTTTGGGGGTTTTAGTCACAGCTGACACCAGGAAGGTAAACACAGCTGCATGCATGCCTACAGACCCATGTAAGAAATCAGACCAGTCATGAGAACAGGACAGCAAGGAGCTGCACAAATGGGCACAAACACATCTGGGATGATTTCAGAGATCTCATGAATTGCCCTTATTAAAGGGTCACTGGGGTTTCACCATTTTCTCTGATAAAAAGATGACATCTTACCACAACGTGAATAGCTCCACTCAAGCACTTCCTATACTAGTGTCAAAAATTAGCCGAGCTGCTGTCAGCCCTGCAGTTCTCACCTACACACAGTGGAGTCAGTGGGAATTCCAGCCTGCCTTGCTGGGCCACAGCCACCCTGACAGCTGAGCTGTGTCGCTGCCACTGATTACACACCAAAAACAAAACAACTTGAGATGCAGATACCTGGATCATTCTGACAGTGTGACAGATAAAACAAGAGGAATAAAATAGCTTAAATGTACTTAAGCAGGTTGAGCAGGTTTTAATTTACAAGCTATTGTTGATGGAAAGTTGGGGCAAATAAAATGCCTTTCTTTTTTTTTGCAAGCTTTTTTCTATCAATCTCCACAGCCAATGTAACAATTGGGATCAGAGGCCCCTCGCTCAGAGGTACTGCAGCTTCTGAGCTGGTGCCCCTTCGGCGTGGCTGCGCCCTTCTTCCCACTGACAGCCACATCTGGATGCTATCAGCATAAACTGGCACGCCTGCTCGCACCAAATACCAAGCGGTTTGCAAATTGACTCCAGCAGTCAGTTCTGGCCCCTTTCCCACTCTGGCTTTATGAAACGTGCCACCAACCTGTTGAGTCCGCGGTTTGTATGGAGAGCTGCTCTCCAGGTCAGCCAGGATGCTGGTCAGGGAGTCAATCTCTGCATCTAGGCTGGAACGCCTCTCCTCGAGTGTCTTGCCACCAGGATTCACCTTCAAGAGCAAAGAAGAAGAGTTCCAGTTATTCAAACCACTTGGCCTGGCACATGGTTTCTCACTGTCCTCAAACAGAGCTGCCACCACGCCTCAGCAATCACTCTCGTGTTGCAGGGACAAACGTTGAAATGCTACAGCTCTCTCCCAGAACAGGGACGAGCAAAAAGCCTCCATCTCACAAGGGTTTAGGCTTATTTGGGGCTCTTCTTCACACGTTTCCCACAATGGCCCCATGGTGTTAAGCTGACCTGGAGGATCATGCAACTCAAAGCGCAACGTGCTGCCAAGGTGAGGAGGCAGGGCGATCTCTGCAGAGGGAAAAGCTGTGCTTTAACAGGGGCCTGGCTGGGCAGTCAAAGCACCCAGATGCTGAGAGCGTCTCTTCTGCCATGTCCCCACCCAGACAGAGCACAAACAGTGGCTGCAAGCCACTGAGGCCAGCCCCCGGCCACTTGCACACCTATTATTATTTTAAATCAATCCATGGTAGCTGTACCTGCCCAATTCAACACTTTACAATTCCCATCTAAAAAATGAGCTTCTGCAAGGAGGAGTGAAAAAGTTCAATTCACTTCTAGCTGACTCAAGGTGAAGGGCATGATTTGCAATAAGGAGCCACAAAGTAACATAAGTCCTTGGGAAAAGGGTTATTACTCAGGGAGGACCATGCCCAGAGCAGACACCAGCCTACAGCCAGGGCCCTTTTCGATTCAGCGCACTGTGCTTTTTCTCTGCTTTCAAAGGGCCTGGTCTCCCTTGTACCAGGCTGGTCGGGACGCTCACTTGAATGGGGAAAGACGTGAATTTTCACCATCACCACCCACCTCCGAGAGAAAAGACCAAAAAGCCCAGGTCTCAGTGTCACAGGAGAGCATGTGGTCCCCACGGACCACAGGAAAGAGGAGTTCAAGGAAGCTGGTGAAGGATCCCATCAGGTGTGATGCAGGTGCCAGGAGCTTACCCACCCTAGCCACGCTTATGGCAGGCACAGAGGCAAAAGTTCTTAAGTCAAGTGAAATAAAACACATTTAAAGTCTTTTTCCTGAAACTGTCATTGTCAGCATTTGTCTTCTGTCCTTGCATGTCTGACTTAGCCGAGAACTCCCCAGGAAGAGGCTCTCCATATACGCACAACTACAGAGTTCAGCGCAGAAGAGCGCACTCACAGCTTGACTATTAAAATAATAAAAACACAGAAGAATTATATAACAACTCACCTAATTTCAACTGTAATGCCTGTACAGACCATACCATCACTTCCCCACAGACAATCCAGCTCTGTTTGCCTTCATTCTCACCAAGTTACTTCAATTTTCCAAACCAAAAATTTTCCTTTCCCTTTGGCTCACTGTCTGCTCCAGATAGGTTTTATTTAACTTTCATTTAAGGAGCACTAGATCATTACCTGTTTTACAGAACTCCTCAGTCATCAATCCGACACATAAATGACAACTTGGTCAAAGAGAGACAGCCTATGCAAAGCAGGGAGGCTCTGATCTGCCAAGCTTATACGTGCTGAGGCATTCATTAGTTCCTAATGATTATTAAATCTTTTTGGATTACAATAAATTTCGCTTGACTAACAAGAAAATGGAATCTCCAGTGTGCTTTATGCAAGAACACATCATTTAAAAGGCTGAAAGTCAGGTTAGAAACTACTTACAAACTCAGTTTTTCTTGCTTCTTTTTATTACAGAGCCAGTCAGTTTTTCCATCCAAACTATTGTTCAAAAAAGAAACACCCAGGAATTACCCCAGATCGTTACTCCTGGCCAGCTGAAGGTATCTGGATTTTTAAACCTGAAAAAGTCCAATTTCCTTTCTGTTACTAGTGCACTTCATGGCTTTTGCTTGGTTTTTCTCCATCCTCCAATTGCTGGCCTACAATAACTGCAGGGCAGCCATAGGCTTCGCAGACAAAACCTGAGACTGCTCCACTCCAGAGAATTTTTAAGCGAAGTGGCCAAAAACCAGCCTGGAAAGGGGGGCAGATGTGAAAGGAAACCAAAACCCCAGCATCTGAGGAGATAAACAATGGAGAAAGTCAATGGCAGAACCAGGAGTAAAACTGGGGCCCACGAAGGGGCTGCTGGGTGCCCTGGCTGCGGGGCTGTGCTGACCCTAGAGAGGAGAGATGGCAGATTAGATGATCAGCCGATTTGATTTCTGCTTCTTAGCATTTCTGTGCCATATTATTCCCAGGTTCTCATTCCCCAGAACAATTATGCAATAGCTCACTAGCGAATGCTGCAGAACAAGTTGTAAGGTTGTAAAAGTTAAACGTCCTTAGGAAACCTAGGAAAATAAAAAAACATGGAAACATCTCCATTGATTTTGGGCTCTGAGAAAGATTTATTTATTCAATTAAAATATAATCAACATAGATGAAGAGCCCAATTCTCCAAATGCTGAGGCACAAAGCAGTATGACGGTGCCAACAAATAACGCTGTTGTTGTGTGCAGGGGCCTATGGGGATGGGACCGGACCTCGAGCACCTCTGAGGAATGGTAAATCCTCACACAGACAGGCTCCTGCTTGCTCGCTCTTCCCATCTCCATGAACCTTGCGTTTTTCTCCCCACAGTACTCCAGCTTCCATGGAGGATTTGTTGAACGTGGAAAAAGGAGGAGAATTTGCAACGCTAAAACTAAAAAAGTAAGAGAGGGTTAACTTGTTTCTGTTCTCATGCTCTCCGTCAGGACGTCGCTATAAAAGTTTTATGGTGCTGCTCTGGAACAGAACCCAAGCACCAGGTCCCAAGGCACAACAGGTTCGTGCAGACAGGGCTCTGCTCCGAGGAACTGGGCTGGGCAAGCCCACGGCGTCGCAAACAGGGGCTCGGGAACCAGAAAGAACTGCTCGTGCTATTTCTGTCGGATTTACTGCATCGCTGCAGTCACTTGTGCGCGCTCCCCTTCAGCCAGCAGTATATGGAAAAATGGGTTTAAAAAGGGAAAAGGATGCTATCTTTGGCCCGGCCAACGTGAGCTCAACAGAAAGCAAACACAAACCAACCCAATCCAACAAATTACTCACGCCAGAGACTATCCACTCACGTGAATTTCTGCAACGCCTACACTCCCACCCCCTGGCTCAGTCCTTGCTGCAAGGCAGAAGAGAGGAAAACAGCAGGGCCACGCTGCCTGGCTTGCTGGCCGTCCCTGAGCTCATGGTGTGCGTCTCCGAGCAGCTGTGAGGGTAATCCACTCCTGTCAGCCCACGCTGTTCCAATGAAAACTGGCTTTAATTTCCCTGATCCTACTGCCCAGCACCAGCCAGTGCCACAGGTCCCCCTCTGCATCCCAAAGGACTCTCACTGCAGAACATGCAGCACCAAGGGCATGCACGGCCTCAAAGTTTAGCTCACACTGCTAAAAAAGGGCCATAAGACTCCTCACCGAGCTAGAAGATATGAAAAGCACAGTGATTTCCCCAGGGGCACCTTTCCCTACAACCTAGATCACCTGCTCTTATTACATGTTGTAAGTCATGGCGGGGATGCAAGAACCTTGCTGTTTGTCCAAGCCAGCTCCTTGCAGTGGGCTCAGGGAGAAGAATCTGGCTCACAGATATCCCTCCTAGCCACTGTCCCAAATTCCTCTCCCCATCCAGACCCAGCCACATCTCCACCGCGCTCTATTTTGTCCTTCCTCCTCACTCTGTTTGCTACCACACAGTGCTGCAGCCTCAGACAGTCATTACCTCTGTGACAAGTGATGCATGTCACCTTCAGAGCATCTTCCAGAGCACCAGGGCTCAGCCGTGCCATTTTCCAGCACCAAGATCCACCTCCTCCCCACCCACCTTAGCCTGGCTCAAGGCTTGTCCAAGGCAGGCGGAGCTGAGCGCATTCCATCAGCGCTGGGGCCAGCTGAGCTGCGCCAGGAATGCAAGCTGCCCTGGCTGGGAAATGCAGTGCCCTAAAGGCAGATGTACCTTTGGGTGATGGGATGGAACCAGACTGGCAGTGAGAAACCCTGACACGAGCAAAACTTTCCTCTGCTTTCTCCCCCTTTCCATCCCCGCAGCGGTCTGCCACACTCTGTGGGCCGTGGGAATCCTCGCTGAAGGAAAGGAAAGGGGTCTCCAGACAAAGAGCCAGAATCTTTCTCTGCTCCATGGCCCCAGGCACCGGGCTTAGACAGAGCTGCAGACAGGGAAATGAGGATGGGGATCTTATTTTCCTACTTTAGCCAGGAGCAGGTGGAAGAGAGGAGGGGAAACATGCTTGGTTTTGATGGCATCCGCTATCCCTACAGGAAGAGAAAGTGAGAAATTTTAACCTGGAAGAAGAAAAGAAGTGATTAAGTCTTGACACACTTCAGACTGCTATTTGTGCATTGTTTTCTTTTTCCCTCTCTTTGCACTTTCTCCAACAATACCACTGCCAGCGGCAAGATCCTTTTCAGATACACACCCTTGCTACCCCATCCCTTTCCCTGTAGAATTTCCCAGCCTTCTTTCCAAGGTCACAGGAGCCATGTAAAGCACAAAAAGCCACTGCAGTTGCAAAAAGATGCACCCTCAAGGGCATCTATCAGGAAAATGAGGCACCAAGATGAGCTGCTGTGCGTGTCCTCCCCTCAGCCTAAAGACAAGTGCAAACATTTTGTTTCAGATTCCGTGATGTAAATTAAAACAGTTTGAAGAGGCTGCCCTACCAAGCACACACATGCTGACAAGAGCTGACTGCAGCATTAGGGGCGAGCAGGGTCTAAGATGTTTGACTGATGCGAAATTGCTGTTCCAGGCACCAAGGAAGGGCTGGAAAAGTAGTCGTGCCCTTTAAAATCAGACAGATTGAGTCTTTTGAAACAAATCTGAAATGATGGAAGATTTCAGCAGATGTGACCGCAGTGATTTCACCAGACGTGATTGTATCAAGGATCTAATAGAAAAGAACTTCCCTGCTGTTCCATCAGGCTGAAGCCAGGCCTGAAATATCCTTTTTAGTCTTTTGATGACATCAAGGATAAAAGCCAAAGGGAAGTTAGGTTTTGATTTATTTTTTCCCCCACTCTTTCTTTTTTCAGACACAGAATAGTTTTACCTGGTTTATGTTGCTGGATATTAGCCGCACCAAAGAAAAACACTTCAAAAGTTTGAAGTGGGCTGTCCAAAGGCATCACTCAGTGACTCTCTAACACAGCTGTCATTCAGCCAAGCAGTGCTTCTACAACCCCAGCCACTCCTGAAGATCTGCCCATAAGGTGAACCTGCCTGCAACAAGACTTGCAGTGAACAGCAGTGTTCACCAATGCGCCAAATGCCTTCCATCACCAGTAGATAGCTCTGGGTACCCTCAGGATTAATGGATTTTTATCTCTGAAGCAACAAGGTGTTGTAAAGAACTGCAAGGCTTATAGCTGGGGCAAATAAACAAGGAGAGAAGTTATTTGCTAGCATTGCTAGGAGACATCTTGTGAAATCTTAAAAAGCAATTTATAACATCACTGTTGTGTAGGAGGCTTACAAGAAGGACAAATAATAATAAAAAAGAAAGATAATAGAAGAAGAAGGCAAGAAGCTAGAGGGTATCAGTCTCAAAACAACACAAATTAGGAGTTTCATCACACAACACGCTGCTAAGCTGCAGAGCTACTTCTGCTGCACAACACTGGTTGCTATGAGTTTACATGGATTTCACAAGCAGCTGGAGAAACACGCAGAAAAAGACTCTACAAAGGTATTTCAAAAATAAATTAATAATAGAAAGTACTCTGTGCTCCCCCTTTCTCGTTTTTGTCTGGCCACCGCTACTGACCCTTGCTGATCTGATTTGGCTCTGCACGGACATTTACACCTCCAGCAAGCCTTCACTGTGCTTTCTGTCTGTCACCCTGCAGTCACTCCTCCCGCTGGTGGGTACACATCAGTCTCTGAAGGTTATCGACTGAGCATCGCCTTAGTGCCAGGGCTTGACCAACACCTGGAAACTCACTTCTTCCCTCCTCGGAGCTGAGATGACAGAAAACAGGGTCAATTGCACTCAGCCTTCTGGGACCCATGTAAGAAGGACAGCAAAGACTTTGTTGCCATTCTGAATCTGTATTACAATGAAGTCTCTGTATTTCCCTAGAGGTCAGTCTGATAGGCACTGCTCACATATCACAGTCGGGAAACGCCCCTGTCCCAAGCAGCTCACTGTTGGCTGGAAGCCTGCCCTGGAAGGGGAAAACAGGTAGAGGGCTGGGAGTGAGAGGCTGCAGAGAACCAAGTAGGCAAGGAAGACATTGAAACCTGCTCTTCTGGCCACCAGATGAACACTAATCTATTGGGCCAAAGCAGTTCCCTAACGGGTGCTTCTTTCTCTGCATTTGTTGTCACAGCCCTGACAAAACAAGCCAGAAGATGACAAATCACCTCCCAAGCCTACAAATCTCCAGGTGCAATTTCACTGCAGAATCACCCTGACTTCACAAGATCCAGGGGCAGGATCTGAGCTGCCACCATGGGCATGCAGACCTGCAGTAGGCTCTTTTGGGCTTCTAACCATTGGCTTTTGCTCATGGAAGAAAGTCTTGGGAGTTTTCAACATGGGCTAAATGTGGCTTTCAAGACTTCAGCGCTACTAAAACCAGCAAAATGGCAAATATTCGTTAGTTAACAGGAGGATCTTCACACTGTGGGCCAGCTACTACACAAGGAAGAGGCACCGTGCTCCTCAATCACATGAAAGCAACAGGATGGGTTTGATCAGGAACAGTGTGCGGATGGAGGGAGAGGAGGAGTTCCAGCGGCCAACATCTGCCAACAGCAGAGCCAACAGACCCCGTAGTTTACTTAACATGGCTGATCAAAAGCCTTGGGAGTCTTGTCTGTGCTAAGTGCTACCAGATGCAAAATCAGCAGCAAGATGAGAAGTGTACTAATAAACTAAGGAGGCACATAAAGTTATTTGAACGCTGAATGGGGAAGATGGGGAGAGAAGGGGGAGAATAAAACCAGTTTATTTTTCCATTAAGGCAATTTAATATTCTCCGGGTGGAGTTACAATCACTCGTCCTTGGGAATTAAATTGAATTAGTGAAACGTTCTTGTTCATCAGCAGAATATACAATATGAAGTGGAATATATAAATTTTTTCTTTATGTCTTCTGCAGGACAATGCTCCTTCTCTGTTCACAGGACAAGAAGAGTTGGCCATGAAATCCTTTTGACTCAGCATGACTTTCAGTGACTGTAACTAACTTTACAGCAGCAGAGAATATATATCTTTTCCTTTAATTAATACAATTACATTAGGACTCGTTATTGATAATTATGGTGACTGTTAGAAGTTTCCCCTTTCTTTGCCCACTCTCCTGCCAACTTAAAATCTGCTCCAATATCGTCACAATTTAATGTCTAATTAGCCATCATGCAGAGCTGATGTTCCCCACAGAGTATCACTGCTTGTAGAAAAACTGAGAGCGAAGGAGATATCGGATATTTCATCCTCTGCCTCCAATGGGAACCATAACTGAAGAGTGACCAATTACCCAACACAACACAGAGTCGATAACAGAAACCAAATAGCTCTTTAAGTGTCTGCAGCAGCGAAGGAAGGCCTCTCGACTCACTCCTGTCATAAAAGATCCCATGGCAATGGCCAAGAGCAGAGACTCCCTCAACCTCCACATCCTGGCCGAGCCGTAATCTTCCTCTTTCCTTTTCTGGCGTAAGAGAAGAGGGAAGAGGAGGATGCCCCCGAGTGCACAGGACGTGTCTGACAAGCCACGGATTACGCACGCCTACATGCACACATCTGGCGTGCAAGGCGCTGCCGGGGCGAGCCCAGCAGCCGCCAGAGGAGGGGAGGATGCTCTCTTACCGTGTTCCCCCCGAGCAGAGCTGCTTTTACACTCCATTTTCTTTCCTCTTCATGAATATTGCACCAACTCCTAAACCCTTCTTCAAAACTTTTAAGTGAACCGCACTGTTAAATAACAGCAGGCTGAAAGCAGCGAGGGGCAAGGAAAGGAACACGTACTTTCGACAAGATTTATCTTGGATGGCTTTCCACAAAAGGCTACCCGAATGGAAGCCACATGTGGGAAATCCACCTCCAAGGGTCAGTTTTACAAGCCCACAGCCAAAGAAATGTGCCCAGGGAAGTCTCAGGGAGCCCATCCTTGGAAGGGTCCTGTAGCCCATAGGGAGAAATGCCCACCACCAGCTCCTTCCTTCCCAGTGCCATGCAGTGCTGGAGCAAGGGCCGAGCGGAGCTATGACCGGTGATCTCTCTTCTTTCAACGCTTCTGGTGAGTCTCTCACTGAAGTACCATGGCCAGGTTGGAAGGCAGTGTTTTAAGAACTAGAGAGACTCCGCCGACAAGCAGAAACAGCTGACAACGAGACACATACAGAGCTCACTTGGTTTCACTTACAAAGGAGATTGAGCAGCTCGATAGCTATACCTAGACAGCTTCACAAAATGAAAATGTCAGACACCAGAAGACTGCCCAATCTAGCAAAGCAGAAAAACATGCAGCAGCCAGGAAGCTGAAGCCAGATTCTGTTTACAAATAACAGAGATATTCACTTATGCCTAATAGCGCAGGTCATTAAATACCAGATCCAGCTTCCAAGATTTCTCCCTCTCTTGATGTCTCCGGGTGACCGGGTGAAGCTCTGTGATCTGTGCCACGCAGCAGGGCACAGCTGCAATTTAATGGCCCTGCCTGGTCCCCAGATCAGCAGAGGTGAAAGGAAAGCCTCGGCGGCGTTCCCAAGTATCTGCTGAAATCGCTTAGAGTTTGTACCGCTTTAACTGGAAATTAAATTTACATGAACAAACTCGATCCCACACAAATCTGTATATTGTGACAGTTAAATGAAGAGCTTTTAAAAAGGGACACGTCTCAGGCAATTTTAATCAAAAAAGATAGGTTTTGTTAAAGCTACCAATTTCAGAAAATTAAGGTTGACTAAAACTGTTTTTAAAAACTCCTTTTGGAATTTAATCACATGTTGGAAACCCATATGCAGCTGCTTGTGTCACCTGCAAAAAGTCTGTATAAAACATAAGATTATGCTTAATTTTACACGTGTGCTGAAGTTCTATCAACTTCAATGAAGTTTAAGCACACAGTCAAGCTTCTCTGAATTTGAGAAAGCATTTCGGAACGCAGGCTGTGAAGCTATTATGAAATCACCACAAAAAAAAAAAAAAGAAAATTAAAATTGGCCATTCAGTTTTCACAGCCTGAAAAAGCTCCAAGCGCAGAAGTTAAACATATAACATATTTCTGAAATTGTTTGCTTGTTTTGCTGTAACAGGAAGGGGTACATGCCAAAAAGTTTGCAAGGATTCAAGAATCTCCTGGAGAGCCTGGCAAGACGTCAGGAAAATGGATGTACAAAACTACATGAGAGTGGATGGCTCGGGCTTGGCTTTCTCAGAACTGAGTCAAGTTAAAACCCTCCTGTATGTCTCTCCAAGCCTGGACTCAGCCTCAGCACACGCGTTTGGAGCGGCCTCAGACAAGCCTCAGCTGGGCAGAGCCCACAGGGCTCACTCACTGAGGAAGGCCCTCATTTCAAGAAGTTTGGGGTCTCTTTTTCCAAACCATTAGGCCCTCATTTCCCTTCCCTTCAAGGCTGCACAATGCATGTCTGGAACTTGATTTGGCTGAATGACTGTGGGTTTTTTGTTTCTTTTCTAACAACAAGCTCCTTGTTCAGACACCTTGCCCACTGAACTCTTCCTAAGAGCCTCAGGTGAAGAGACAGCACCTGAACTACACACAGTCTGAACAACAAATGCTGCACTGCCCAGAGACCACCATGAATCCTTGCGAGGAGAATTCCCAGATCCTTCCCAGATGAGCTCTGAGGTTTATCCTGACACTGCCCACATGCAGGTAAATGACTGAATGTTGTTGGTTTTCAGTAAGAAGTCACGCCCGAAAACAGCTGTGCACCAGAAGTCGTGATGTCCCCGGTGTACCTTAAGCCACAGGATTAACTGTATTTCTGCTTGGAGCCAACACAGCCATAGAAGGCAAATGGGCGTCACCTCAGTGCAGAAAACATATTCTGTGCCTAAATTTTCTTAAAAGGGTCACTCTGTGTCAGCACCCATGGAACGATGCTCTCAGCGGGCAGCCCTGCCATCAGCCAGGGGAAGTGCTGACACCTGAACATCTGCATGAGCAGATGTACTGACACCTCTGAGGAAAACACAGAGGGGTACTGCAGAGCTGAACAAGGTGAATCTGCAGAGCCAGGTGTGGGGAGAGGCAGCAGAGAGCAACTCAGGAATGAGGGGAGTAACAGCGCTGAGGATGAAGGCCAGACCTGGGATGTGACAAGACAGGAGGCTGTTTCCATGGCAAAACGGAGATGTGGAAACGACGAGATGGGGAAGGACGGAGCTGTGGATCAAGAATGCTGAACAGGAAACGTTTGTGCAGCACCTCTGACGGAGCTGTCGCTTGCTGGCTTAAGAAACACTTGGAGTTGGTACAGCTTTCCCAAACATTTCTACTTTACTTCTCACACAACTGAGAACAAACCCCTAAAAACATTACGTGATGTTTTCCAGATGCTTTTTCTTACCTGTTTTTTTGTGCATTAAAGCTAATCAACATCCTGTACGTTCATCAGCTAATCATAACAGAAAAAAACAACTGCAGGGAATGGTCCTGCAAAGACGGAATTTAATGGTAACAAACATTTAAAACCATGCCTGCCTTTCTGTCCCAGAACAAGTTTCTCCAGCTCTGGCTGCAACAACGCTCACTGCTATTTCTACCACCTCTCAGCTTGCTCAGTCGTCGTGCTGCACACTGCTTACAGAGACAACACTTTCTGACAACAAAACCATCCGCCACGGCAGCCAAAGCCTTGTTTTTTTTTAGTGGCAGAAACTAAAAAATACAGGCAAGAACCTGCATTTGAGCCACTTCCATTCAGATCAGATGCACTCACAGCTTTTCCATATCCATGTCTCATTGCTGTCAGCAAAATGTACATCTGAAGTAGGATGAAGTTGGCCCTATTCTTGGAACATATTCAGGGCTACAAAATCAAATTTAGTCAAATGTACATGCATTTCCTTTCAACTTGGTTGACCAAAGCTTCCTTCATCACCACACAGTATCGTAGTGCTTAAAGCATCAAAACCAATGTAGGAATCTGATTTCTGCCTCCTGTATCACATCCCAACCTGCCACCCTGACCAGGCTTTGTGGAAAGACTTTGTCTTTCAAACCACATCTTCAACCCCAGCCAGCTTCACAGAAAAGGAACAACAATTTGCCTCCGCTGCAGTTTTTAGAATTCCTTCTTGCTACTGACAGATTGTTTGTCTTAGTCTCGCCGCTGAATTACAGTTCCCTAACGCAACACAGACTACCCAGGATTTGACACAACAGCAACTGATCCTGCAAGAGGTTTTTCCTAGGACCTGCTAAACCCACAGAAGATTTGAAGGGCACTCAGAAGCAAGAAGAATGTAAAATTTCTTCAATACTGATCATGTTATCTCACTTTCTCTTATCACTTAGCTCATCTGCTACAATGGGAGAATTCCCACTTCCTCATTATCTACTTTCCATCTGTTTAAATAATTTTACCTTGGATATGATGATGTTATTACTTCCTTTTGTTTGTCACAGGCTTAGAGGACAAAATTGTCTCCTTCTTCTGCATGCTCTCCATGCCTCCTCTCTTACATTCCCCATTCTGTTGCCCACGGGAGGATAATCCAGGTCACAGATTAACCTCTCTGCAGGTGCTGACCCTGACCCCACGGCAGCACCGTGACAGTGCCCCACAGAGACGTGTCCTGGCGAGCCAGGATGAGCCCACGGGGCTCATAACCTTGGGCACAGCCCCGGGGACCCACGGCCACACTGCTTGGACCTGGTGCATAACACTGCCTTGTGCCTTAACCTGGGGTGGCTTTAGCTTGATGATCTCTGAACACCACACTCAGTAACCCCTCTGACCTGTTTCCTATTACAACCTTGTAGATGCCCTTATTTGCAGGTGATCTGGATTAGCTGCTGCTTTCTCTTGCTCCCTCACCTCATCACCTGCCACATGGCAGATTACCAAAGGCCACTTCTGTTCCTTCTCTGAAAGCATCTCGCAGCCCTGTCACAATCCTGCTCTCGAGCGTGCACCAGCACAGGTCCTGGCACATCCTGCCCACTGCTACTACATTGAACAGGAACATAACAAATACATTAAATAACGCAGTAATAGCCATGATGAAAACAATGAGAACAGTTAACTGTTTGGATCCTTGCTTCCTTTGTAGTTCTTGCCGAGAGGTCTAGCTATTAAAGGCTGTTTTGCATTATAACATTGCCAAGATATTAATAGTCAGGCAGAGGGATGAATGGCAGGCTTACGCTGCACAATTAAAACTTTTCCAGTTTACCCTTTCAGTAAAATGTGTGGTTTATAATAACCATCTTTGTCTATTCTGAAGAGGATAAGGATTGGAAAGTTACATAGATGGGAACAGAGGTTTATTAAAGATTTAAAATAGAATGTGGTCTGGCATTGTAAAACAAACATGCGTATAAGATGGACTGCATCACGAGCTGACTGAAAGACATGCTCAATGTTCCTTTTCTCTTGTGATCCTGCATATACTGGCCATGCTACCCACAGAAAGGGATGAAAAATCAGCAGGGATCAAATGTGCATGCTTGTTCCCCAACATCATGGAGGCCTGCTCTATATATCTCAGCTCATAACGCATTTCTTTATATATATATATATATATATATAGCATGTATGTATGAACATGACAAAAACATGTGCATTCTGTAGACCACGCATCCAAATATTCACCATCGCATACAGCCTCTGCATTACTGATTTTTCTTACCTTTGTGCCCAGAGACTCTCATAGCAGAACAAACACACATCAACCTGCCAGGGAGCCAGCAAGCACTTAACCATGCAGGGAGCATGCACGTTATTTGCTTGAGTCTAACTCAGAACACAGCCCACTGCCATGTCTCAAACACACGAGGACGGCAGAAGGAGGGAAACAGATCAAAAGCATTCCTGCAAAGCCCAGGTTAGAGTAAGAGGGTTAATATTACCAGGTAATTTATTTACACTGTTGGACACGGCTTCAATTTAGATAAAAGGCAGTTGCTTATCACATGGATTTTAGTAAATAGGGTTAGGTGTCACAGAAACCTGCAGAAGGTGGCTCTCAAACTCAGAGTTGTGCACACAGAGTGGGGCTTTATTGCAGAGGTTCCGGCAGCACCTTCTCCTCGCAGGAGCATGGAGGCTCTCAGCCAGGACCGTGCAGTGCTACGTATGCTCCTCACTAGTGAGCCAATAATCCCGATGATTAACAAAATCTAGCACTAGAGGGAGGCTGAACACACTTTCTGCTCTCTTTGGCCTTTTCGGCTTCTTCAAGCATTCACAGGGAGGAGACTTCCAGCAAGCCCCGCCGCAGGCAGAGCCCAGCCGCACAGCGGGCGATACGCGACTCCGGGCAGCACCCCCTGTTGGCAAACCCCACGCTCGTCCCTTCCCCAGTGCCTCGCCAACACACACCCTCCGAATCAAAAAACACCGAAAGATTTTCCTGGAGTCCAGGAAAAGGCAGCAGCAGCACTCGTGTGGGGCAAGCAGACAGCAAAACAGTGAACAACCTTCCTGCTTGCAAGGACGAGGCACTGGCTGCACGCATCCAGCAGCATGTTCCCATTTGCTCCCAAGGGCCTGGGAGAAAGGGTCTCCTCTCAACAGCCTGGCAGAGGAATGTGTGGATGCCTTCAGGCCTCCCCGAATTGCCCTGATGAAAGGATTTTCCTTCACGCATACAGCAGCAGGTGCCAGGCTGCTCTGTGATCCCTGCCCACGCACGCCCAGCTCCACGGCCCCGCTGTGTGTAGGTGCTCACGATGAGAACTGCCGTACCGACATCTATTTCCCACTGCACCTCATGCAAGCGTCAGTCTGATCACGCCTTCACTCCAAACCCCATCCTGAAGCCCTTCCGCAAGTCTCTTTTGCTATAACATCCTGAGTTCTCTCTGGTTTCAGCAGCTGATGGCGTTCAGTCATTTATTTGTGGTTTTCACAGTAATGAGGCAGTGTGATGCAGTAAACAATCGCTCTGGGCGCAGGAGATCTGGGCACTATTTTTAGCCCACTGCTGGCCACCCGGTGACCCAGGCAAATAACTCTCCTTGTTTCAGCTTCCTTATCAGAGAGAGACTGGTATTTCTTTTGTGAAGGGCTTTGCTGCCCGTCAATAAAACACACACTGATAACAGCCAGGGGCTGTTGGGAGAGATGCCATCTCCCTGCCGAGCACAAGCCCTAGTACGGTAGCAGCTAAGGTCCCAAATGAAAATCAGATCTGTGCTGCAGGCACAGAACCTGTGGGTAATTAGCCAGGAAAGCTGTGGGTGGCTCGGGGCTGGGACCTGTGGGGTGAGGACTTGCGGTGCTTTCCAGCAAAGCTCGTGGAGAGTAACAGCCCCCACAGTTTGGCTCAGCAAGAAGCCCCCTCCAGGGCCAGCTTTCCTGAGGATGGGATGCAGGGTAGGGACGGGCTGCTCACATCGCTCTGCACAGGTCTCATCCCAGACAACCAAGGAAGCAACAGCCAGCGCTGATAGCGAGGGTCCCGCTGTGAGCAAAACTGGGCACCTGTGAGAGCTGTTCATGTTTGCTTTCCCCAGACTGCAGAACGCCTTTTTTGAGAGCAGAAGGCAAAAAGAAAAAAAAGAAATCTCCCTGCCTCTCTGATCTATCTATTTCCCTTTGACAAACAGTGATTTCATTTTTCTTCCCGTCCAGGAATTTTTTTTTCTTTTTTTTTTTTTTTTTTTTTTTTTTTTTTTTATTTTTTTCTTTTAAACTGAGCACAAGCCAACGTGGCAAAAGCCTCTTTGCTATGTCCTTATTTGTCAAACACAGCATCGCCGCGCCCTTGCCGCCGCTCTGGGAACAAGCCCTCGCCCTCACCGGCTGCCTTCAGCCGAAAGGGAACTTCCCAACACAACTGTCCCCCAGCTACAGTACGCTGGCTTTTAAAATAAACATTTTTCTTTCTTTCTTTTCATTTTTTTTCCCCTAAAGCATTACAGTTAATAAGAAAAGAGCTGAAATTTCCTTCCCCTTTTCTCCTCAGCCCTGCTTGTGAATCTGAACGTGAAGGATCTAGATGAGAAAACAGAAATGACAGGAAAATGCCAAATCTATTGCAAAAGTATTTCATGGCCCAGTCCTCCTTCGGTTCCGATCAGTGCAGGCACCTAGTGGGAAGTCAGATACTAAAGTACCTTTTTGGATCCGATCCTAAGCAGCCAGTTCCACTGTCCAAACACAGATCCAGAGATAAACAGGCCTATGAAAACTGGGCATTATTATTTTAACTGCTGCTCCACAAGCTACAGCTCAAACTGAAATAATCTGGGTGGCTTTTAGCCACCTGCTAGCAGTACTGCATGAAACGATAATAAACTAAACATGTATCTGCTGCTGCCCTCATCAACTTAACAGCGAGCATAAAGAACCTTACCTGGAGCCACTGCACATTTTTCATAAGCTGTCATCGGAATGAAACCCTCTGACATCCAGAGAGGATTTCCTGCTATAAGGAGGCTGACTTGCAGGAGCAGATGAATTTCCAGCTCTGGGGAAGATCTGGAAGGCTCACATCAAGCCACAGGGGCAACCTCCTTAGACCTGCTCCCACCCATGGGATCAGAGGTTCCAGCATATGCATTTAACAGAGGGGAAATTGAGGCACAGAGGTGAAGGGGTTTGATGTCAGCGAGCAGAATCAGGTTTAGCCTCAGTTTGTTGGAGCCTGGCCCTGCACCCACCCATGAGAGCGCTGCCTCTGTGCTGAGATGTCCTGAGGGGGCATCTCAAGGACTGGGAGCAGAACATGCACAGCCACACCTGGACCTGCCCCATCAGCAGGGCAACCTCTGTCTGCAGTCATGTTCAACACCCAAAGGCATCAAACAGCTTTCTCCCTTGTCATTTGCCCCCTTCCTCCTCGCCTCCCAGGCCCTACTTCTCACATTTGCCGCTCCCACCAGATAAGGAGCTGGTCTTGCGGCAGGAGATCCTGCGGGCTCCTGATTTGTGCTGACTTATGCCTGCTCCCAACCTCTTTCACTGAGGAAGGAAGGGAAAGAAAAGGGAAAAAGAAGACGAGAAGGCACAGACGAAAGGCAGGGATGCGTGTTTGCTGGAAGTGGTGACACCTGGAGTGCTGGGACACGCCTCCAGGCGCTGCTTCCCTCCCAATGGCCGCCCTGCGAAGGAATCCAGCTCTAACCAAACGCCTGCCAAAACCAACGCTGCTAACGCTGCTCCAGCCCTGGCTTCCCAAAGCCAGAGAGAAAGGGTGTGACAAATAGCAATTCCATGAGCTCAGTGGGCAGAGCCAGCCCGTCTGCTGGTTCTACCAACAGGCCAGTTCCAGCGAGAGCCCCACGCAGCAGGGGCACATCTTCAGCCCATCACAGGAACTACGCACGAGGATCAGAAGACATGAACCCTTTCCCATATATGTGGCCAGGTTTCCTCCTTGGGAAAGCCCCTCCGGGCCCATGGCAAGCCCTAGGGAAGCAGGGAGACAGCAGGGCTGCTGCCTGGCCAGCCGTGCAGGAGCCGAGCATGGCAGGCGCCTGCAGCTTCCCAGTGCCTGGCTCCCCAGGGACCACGTTTCTTGGAGAGATAAGAGACACAGCAACACTCGCTAGGGAATTGCTTCATTCGCAAGGGCTGGGAGAAGCCGTGCTCCTCACATGGCCAGCATCCCCAGTGGATGGCCACAGCCTTTCCTGGCAACGGGGAACATAATTGTCGTTAGCCCCTTTCCTCTCCAAGAATGTTTCTAATGCTAAACCCATCACAGGAACATGCTGGGACTTTGTAATAGCATCTGAACACTTTGTTACAGGCAAGAGATTGCAGGAAGCCCACAAGAGAGGGAAATGATTTCTTTTTGCAGAGGCACAGGGTGGATGAATTGACTCTGCAGTGTTAGGAACGAAACCCAGCCTCTTGAACCCTGTTTAATGTCTGCCCACCCGGCCGCTCTCAGGCTCACCTCCATCTAGGGATGCACGACAACCATCCTGGGTCATCGGGGCAGCCCTGTGACCACAGACACCTGGTTACGCAGCTCCAATGAGCTCAAGCCCAGATTACACTTGCTTTGCCCTCACCATGCTCCCAGAGGGCTCTGACAGACCTTAGCAGCCTCAACGCTCAGAAACACCAGCCTGGAGTTACTCTGGGTAAGCTCAGCCCCTTCTGTTCCTCCACCAACGCTACTCAGGGCTGAAACAGTTCTGCTGCCTCCCTGGTGTCCATTCTCCAGATGTATTTCACGTTGGCACCCATACCCTTCCTCTTGCTCAGCTAACAAACTAAACCCTTCTGGTCTCCACTGAAAAGATCAACTCCTCACTTCTGGATCACCCCGACCACCCGTCTCCACAGCCTGAACACAGCTTTCCTGACCTAACACAGCAGGACACTGCTCCTGTGATGGCTGCACAAAGGTGTCTGTGCCTCCCCATCCACACAACACATGCCACTGCACCTTAGAAGTTACGCTTTCATCCAGATGGCAAATCTAGAGGATCCAGTCCAGCAAAAGCAGGGTCCCAATGACATCACTGGAGCCTGGGCCAGGGCTTATTTGCTTCATTTAATTTCAGGCATCTAAACAAAGCACTTTCAGGATCACATTACTGCCCCAAGGTCTCTCCACAGTCAGTGGAAGGAGATGGCTCTTCCAGAAAACAATTCATTCTGGGAAGGCTTCACTCCCATCCACTATCACAAGGACATAAAGCAATTAGTTTTCTAATTCAAGCCGGATGGGAAAAATCCTTTAATAGCCCAGCAAGTTTTGAATGGAAATATTCCCTACTTGGGAAATAGAGCTTGCTAATGCTGTTCTGGTTGTTCCTGACAAGTGGTTTCAAACCACAGCACTTTGCCATCTTGTTTTATTATTGTATGTTTATTTCCACAATCCCTTTGGATCAGTTCTGCCCTCACAATAAAATTCTTGTCTTCTTACCTGCACGTTGAAGGCAATGTCATCCAGAGGGGGCGGCGGGGGAAAGGCACCTTGTGACGTGATGTTCCCAAGGTCATCAACAGGAGGTGGAGGTGGAGGAAGGAAGTCTCCTAGGAGAGAGAATTGAGAGAATTCAGGCTCATCACAGAGCACCAGCATTTCCCCATACCATTTCAGAGTGTCTCTGCTGCCCCAAGAGAAAGCAGGGATGTAGACAGAGGTGAGGGAAATGGACAGAGTACTTGGAGCCTGGGGTGACTCGTGCAACTCTCACAGCTCTGCCACTGCATTTATTTCAGCCGCACCCCTCGCTGCTCCAGGAGATGGCTGCGACCACTCAGTAACATTTGCAGATTGCTTAGAGGTCCTCAGAACCCAGCAGAACCATGGCAGAAGGTGACTTGCCACACAGCCTGAAGGCAGCAGCATGCACAGACCAAAGCTCATGTCTCATTGAAACCTGCTGCAGGCAGCTGCAGAACTTGCACTAATGAACACCCCACATCCAGCCCGGCAATGGATCCCACCCAATTCGCTCCCCTCCTGTACCAGCCTGACGCCAGCTCTTTGGTCATTATGCTGACTGTAGCGGATGCTGGTTACAAGCAAGGACTCCCTGCTGGAGAGGTCACTTAGAGGGCTGGAGATGGAGCCCCAAATCTTTAGGGCCAGCACTGAGGCTGTTTAACCTCCCGGTCAGCACCAAGTGCAATCCCAGAGCCCTACAAGCTTCCCTGGACTCGCAGCAGCTGGAGCCATGAAAGCCAACGTCTTCTCCAGCCACTCGCGGAACCTGAGAGACCTTTTTGTTTTGCCAGTTTAAAAATGATGTTCCTTAGGCCAGCCCGCCTCCTGCATCTCTGCTGCTGGCTGGCAGCCATGCTTTTTGTATTTCCCTTTCCTATAGGGACCTCATAGCTCGGCATAATGAACTGCTGGGAAAATCACAGGCTCTTCTCAGTGAGAACAGCCAAGTAAGCGATGGGCCAGTCGCAAACTCAGAAGCATGCATCTCTTTCAACTCCAAGGAGCCTTTTCCTTTTTTTTTGTGGGGCTGATGTGTAAAACACAACCACTATGCATTTGCTTTGTCTTAAACTTCTGAAAGTGCAGCAGTAAATACAAAGCAGCACACTCCAGCTTTGTGCAGAGATGGAAGAGCTCTCCTAGAGAGCTTCAGAGGAGTGGGAGCACGAAGGAGGAAACACGGGCAGAGCAGCACGGACAGCAGGACACCAGGCTCTGAAAGCAGCTCCTGCAGATGGAAAAAAAGTGGAGCTCGCCACTAGCATCTGATTTGGCTCCTGGGGAGGCAGCTACCTGTAATTTGGGCCACTTTGGTATATTTTTATTTCCTCCCATAAAGATTTCTGCTGCAAGTGGAGTTGTTTACTGGTGGTTCTCCTGTGTGCATTTGCGACAAAAGTTTAAGATGAGTGAATGAAAGTGTGGTATTTCACCTGTCTTGGTACTTTGGCTTTTGGAGGGTCTTAAGCCTTTATGTGAGGAAACACAGGCTCCCTGTTGACCCTCCACATCCCAAGGCAGCATCTCACCATCTAGTATGGGATCCCCAGCACCATCCCCAGCGACCAAGGAGCAGGTCCCAAACTGCCCGCAGAGCTGTTGAACCAAATCCCTGTGACATGCAGTCCCCAGGGCCACCTGTCCCCAGGCTGAATGCCTAGGGCTGAGCCCCACAGGGCACGGGCACTAGCTGGGCACCTTCCAGCTCTTTGCCACGGGAATCAGGCTGGGGCTGCAGCCCTGGGAAGCTCTTCTGCTTTATTTCAAACCTCCTAAAGCCACGAGCTCTCTGAAAGGTACCAACTCCCCCTAGAACTTCAAGGGATCTTATTTCTCTGGAAAGTAATTTCTTCCCAGTTTCCCCAAAGTGAGCATGGCAAGAACTCAAAAAAAACCCCAATCACCAACAACTTCTGAATCCTTAAGAAAGTATTGTCCTAAATACAGATGCACCAAGGCAGCGTGAAAACAACAGATTGAAAACTAATTTAAAACAACCATGTTGCTCCAATACACAAAATCCTATGAAACTTACTAGCTCATGAAATTATAGAGGTCAAGACTGATTTAAAAAATAATAATAAAATGTGCACAATGACATCTGCAGTATCCCCTCTTTGCTCTATAATCGATCCAGCCTTTTCTTTCAAATCATATGAAATACAATATGGAGTAAAAACAAAGGAAGAGACATTTTGAAATGAGTATCTTCAGTGTTTCATTCTAAAACTGCTGGGATGTTGGAATGCTAAGTAGGTTTTTTTCCTTTGCTTTGAAAACAAACCTTCAACTAACCAATGCGATTTTGCAAACAAATTCAACTCCAGCGGATGTGCACTTCCCCAAGAAGACACTTCAGATGATGTTTCTCCAGTTAGCACCAGTTCCGAAGCCAAAGTTTCATCTCCTGCCAAGCAGTGCCAAGCCACACTCCTTTCATTACAACCCTTCAACATTCCAGAACAAAATCTAGGCATAGAATGGGGTGAGGGATGAGACAGGGGCAGGGTCTGTGCATAAACTGAGGGCAAAAACAACAACTGCTGTAACGAATGCAAGGCAAATACCATTTTGCCCCTTTGGAAGGGCCGTTCCTTCCAAAGGAGAAAAATATTGGCAAGATCTTTCAGGAAAGGAGCAAAAAGACAGAAACAAAGAGGAGAGCCCATTTTTAGCACTTGGAAGACAACACTTTTGTTGGAGCAGGAGGCAGTGGCTGTCTCTCACCCAGCCCTGCTGCTCCTGCCCTCTGCGGCTGAGCAGTTGCTGGCTCTGCTCCCCCTAATAGGTGACCAGGAAGGCTTTAGGCTGGGAAGCAGAAAGCAGATGTGCGATGAACTGGGGGGACCCTGCAGACGTTTGGCATTGTCCTGGTCCTCTGTGAACATATGGACTTTTCTCCTTCACATCTCAGTTATTTATCCTGCCACTGCGTTTCCCACACGCAGCCGTAGGACCCCGTCCCCTTCCCATTGAACTCACAGGAGAAGATTGTCTCAAACGCAAGAGGGAAAGCTGTTCCTGTATTGCTGCTGGCATTGCTGTGGGTCTCCCTCAGGCAGAGACAGAAGCTCACAAAGGCTGTAAGACCTGGATCCTGAACAGTACATGGTTTTAGGCGGCATGGAAGAAACAAGTCTTCATTTCGGGGAGTAAGGGAGTAAAAAAAAAAAAAAAGTAAGGGAGGAAAAAAGCTTGAAGGAAGCTCACACTCCATCTCAGCAGTGTGTCCCAACAGACTGCCCTAAGTGTGTCACTGCCACCTGTTCCCGAGCCCCTTCAGCACCTGCCACGCAGGGAACCCAGGCAAGGGGGTATCCCCTGGCCTGCATGGAAAATGAAGTCCCTGCATTGCTCCAGATGTGACTCACAAGTGGCCGGGAGACCGCAGGCATAGTAATGCCTCCTCGAGTGCCCTGGAGATCGACACCATCAGCGGTTCTCTGCCCTCTATTTTACAATCAAAGCAGACAGAAATTAAGTCAGTCAGTCACAAAAAAACATAGCAGAGCCACAAGCAGAACTGAAGCCTCCCAAGCCCCAGCCCAGCTCCTGGCTCCAATCAAATCCATGCCATGCAAACACATTTGCAAAGTTTTATCCCCTCTCCTTCACCAAATTTTCCTCTCCAAAGGAGATTTAGGCATTTTGCAATTACAATGTACAAATAAAATTTGTTCAAAGCTTTAACAGACTCTACAGGAGCACAAGACTGAACAGAAACTCATAGACTTTTGCCACTGGCTGCCTGATGCCCTCTGGGTACCAGTCCGAGCTGAGAAAAACACCCTGTCTGAGGCACCAAGCACCTCTCCCTCACAGGCATGCCTCTAAATGCCTACAGGCTCTGGGGTTTTGTGCAGGATCATGCTCCTGTGCCTCAAGCCTTTGTTTTCAGGGAGATGCATCTGCCAGGCAGCGAACTGCAGCACAGTAACTGCCTCCCCCATTGACTGACACAGTTGTTTAGACATCGAGATTCGCAGCTTTGAAACTTCCAGACATGAAGATGATCTCACATGTTCGCTAAGAGACTGCTTGGGGGAAAACCCTCCGAAACACAAAAAAGCAAAACATCGTATTTTTCCCTGAAACAATAACTTAATGAAATCTATTAACCAACCAAGCAGGACTCACACTGGTGTTCCCAGATCTCTGACTGACATCTGAACATGATAGCCCAGATGTTTTTCATTTTTCTTCCCCCAAACAAAAACAACCCTTCATCATCATTTCCGCCTCTGAGGCTGGTTCAGAATTAGTTTGAAACACCTGAAAAACCGAGCTCTGCCCCAGAACCAGATAACAGTGGAGCAACCCCCGCTGACATGTGTCTGTTCTGATCCAAACAGTCTGCATTTTGGAAAGCACCGAGCAGACATTTTCCATTTTCCATTGCCTGGTCAAGTCTCACTTGTACCGCAGAAAACAAAGGATTGCAACCTGTGGCGAACTGTGGTGAAATGATTAAGATTTACACTTAGAACCTAATTCATCTGGCACTAAAATCCCTCTGATTGAGCTTACCTTGAATTTCTCTCCACACCCATAAACCTGCATTCCATAACAACCACTATAAAGTCCTGCAGCATACTGAAGTATCACTAAGTGGTCTGGAAAATTACATATTGCAAAAATGACACTGCACAATTGTTACAGAAAACTTCACCCAGAAGTGGTCGGGTGACTCTTGGTGTGAACATACATCCTATTTTGCACCCTTTCACCCATGAAGTTGCCCATAATGATCATTTTCCTGTGACACCTGTATTTAACACCTATCACTGGACAACTGAAATCACGTTTTGTGCCAGTGCATCCCTGGTCAAACCCATGTCATGACTGCTCATTGGCAGCACGTTAGTACAAGTTACACCATTACACACCAGCTACACAACCTATGTATCGCATACAGCTGCCATCCCTAAAACAAAGCCAACCCAAAGCACTGTTTGAAACCACCACTTTCTTACCAGTCACTAATTCTAGCATTTGAACTCCTTTTGTTAATCGGCTGCTGTATTAATAAGCAGACGGAGGAAAAAAATAAAAGAAAACATACACTGGCTAATTTTATTCTCAGCGTTTAAAAAAGGAATACTGAATCTGTCAGGTAGTTGCACTAAAAATTTACTTCACCACCTGCTAGCTGAAATATTGCTTTTATGGATTTATATTGTATTAAAAGGTCACTGGCTGTTTAAGTCTTAAACAGTTTTAATCATTCTAAAAGTCTCTTAACGGTAAGGAAAGGAAGCTCAGAACAAACAGCAGCAGGGATTCTAATTAAAAGGGCCAATTCATCTAATTTTATTTGGGGTTAATTATTCAGGATTCACTCTCTGATGTGTAAGGAATAGCAATTAGTAATTTTAGTGATTTGAGGAACATTGGAGGTGTAATCAGTTAAAATGAGTGAGTGTTTACAACACAAGACGTTGAATTAGTTTCTCCCAGCTGGAGAACAGGAACATTAGTCCCCTACAGTTCAGGACTATGAATCGCAGTCCTGCTTAAAATATTCTCTTCAAATAAAAAACACACGCCAACAATCATCTGCTAATTTTGTTTACTACACGGCAAGTCAACAGGCACCATGCACCACAGCAGCTCACGCTCCTCACCTCCACCTCCATCCCTTCGTCCAACTCTCCAGCCCCTGGGATTAGACAGAAACAGTTCCCCAGCATTTTTCCCATCTGCACAGCTCCAGCCAGGCTATCAGCCTCCTGTCACGCAGCCCTTTACTACAGCTCGCTGAGATAATGAAAAGAAGCAGCCTGTGAAACTTTCAAACGTTAATTAACTTCTGTGTTTAAATATACAGAGGAAAAATGACCGTGCGATTAACTGAAAACCTCCAGGTACAACTCCTCCTACGAACGCAAATCCAAAATAGCTCTGCTGGAATCGCTCTGGATTTCTTCCAGCGGTACTGGAGCCAGGAAGAGATGCTACAGCTTGCAGGAGCAGCAGATGAGGCTGTGGTGGGGACAGGGGAGCCACACGGGCGGCTGCCAGCGGGGAGATCCAAACTCGGCCACTTTGACATTTGGATCTGGGCGGGGACGGCAGCTCCAAAGCTTTTTCCACCTCTCAGAGGTAACTGGGGTTTATCAGCATTTAGGTACAGCCACGTCCCTCGCTGGGAGCGGAGCTGGACCCCTAGCGCTGCCTGAAAGGTTTCAGCTTGGCACGGCCGCTAGCAGGCACGGAGCCGGCACGCCAGAGCAAGCCTTCAAATGATTCAGCTTTTACCAAGCAACTTCATTTAGCACAAACAGATGCTACTTTTAGTGTCCTGCATGCAGAACTCTCGTCCCAGCTCTGGTCACCGGTGGGGAAAATCCCGCCCATCTCTGGTTCACGTTAGAACTCATTGAACTCCCTCGCAAACACCCGCGAAGGCAATAATTTGCACACGGATAGGAAACAAGCGCTCAGTTCCCCAAATTATGCAAAATCTCAGCCACTTCGCCACGCTGGATGCCCCCCATCATGACAACACTGCTCGTCTGATGAGGCTGCGCTTCTCCTCAGCTTGTCTGCATCCATGCATCCTGCCCAGCGAAAGGCAAGCGCTGCTCCCGCAGCCTGAGCGCCCCAAGGGCGCGGGGAGGCAGGCAGCAGCTGGCTTCTGCTCCTCCACGTGCACCCTACACACCGTGCTCTTAGCATGCGCAACACCGAGTATCTGTACCATCTAACATCTACACAAGGCTGCATTTTGATTCTTCTTGTCTCCCTGTGGCTGAGGGGACACAGCATTCCAGCCAACGTCCCACGCCAACCTCTCCGCAATAGAGAGGGACATTTTGCTCACCTCAACACCACGTTTTCTGCAGCCCCATGCAAATGAACCCGTTCCGCTCCCGCTGAGTTGATGTAACACCCAGCGGATATCCCCGTAACGCTGATCTCAGCACGGAGATGAAGTCTGCTTGTACCAGAGCTCTGCTCTAAAGAAAATAAATCCATCCTTTGCTAAAGCTTACTGAGCCAGTGCAAGAAACAGCCCATGGCGCTGTAAAATGCTAATTAAAATCTGTGTTAAAATAGAAGGAAGAAGAAGAGCCATAGGATTAACTGAGAAGGTCTAAGTATCACCCTTTGCAGCAGACTTCTGTGGTTTTGGACATGTCACTCAACCCCACAGTGCCATGGGCACGCAAAGCCTTCCTTCGCCTTCCCTCCACCGAGTGCGTTTGTACATACAGAATCTGCCTTCTGTGCTCTGCGCAGCGATTAGTACGACGAGATCCCACTTTGAGCTGCAGCTGCTCAGGTCCAATCAACAGGGACAAAAGTAGTTCCAAATGATTTCAGAAATGACAGAAAGCACTCTGCTGAGATAGAAAGACTTCAACACAAACAACTGGAAACTTGCTGGAAATGGGGGCATTTAAGTCAGAAGAGCAAACCCTGTCCTCAGAGTGGAAACGTGACGTGTTCCTACACAACTCATGCTGCTCTTCTGAACAGCAAAAGGACCACAAAGCAGCTCAGCAAGGGAAGCACTGCATCACTCAGAACAAAACCAAAATGGGTTATCTATTTGTTTATTAGATTATGGTGTTAAACTCATTTGTTCATCGCTAAGAGCTCCTGACGAGAGTTGACGTAGGCATTAATTTACTGCAGGAGGCTGTTGTGAAGGAATTGAGAAAATGAGTTATGCCACTGGATGAAGACCTCGTTTGCTCTGGTTATTGTGGCATGGCATGATCAAAACAAATTTTGTTTTTCAGCACAAAGCACCACAGGTCAGCTTTCTCCCTCAGGAGGCAGCCAGGGAAGCTGGGAACAGCATCCTTCAGATGCAGCCTCTCTTATCATAACCAAGTGCTCTCTGGGCCAAGTGATGAAATAGAAAACACTGCACAGATCAGGAAAACTACCTCCCAGAGCTCCGCACTGCCAGGGGACTTCCCCACGTTTCGGAAGCTGCAGCCAACAGTTTTTAAGCAATCTCAGACTTATCTTCGCTTTTAATTTTTTGTTTGTGTTGTGTTGTTTTCCCACTTCAGAAGCGAACTGGAATCTGAACGCTATGTGCTGCTGCCTTGGCTTGAGCCTCAGAGCCAGCAGTGGCCCATGCTGCAGAACATCTGGAAGCACTGGATCCATCCTGCTGGCCCAGCACGCAAAGGAGAGAGATAACGAAACCCAAAACCCTGCTGCAGCTAGAGCATCTCCTTGGATGATGGGGTCAACCTTCCTGCTAGGCGACCTCTTCACACAGCCTGCTGGCTGACTTGGTAGATGGGAACAAAACCACCGAGTGGAAAATTGCATGTAAGCTCTCACAGATGAACTGAACAAGAAAACGTAAGCTGATTTTCAAACTGGCTCCTGCACGTCCTCCCCTCCCTATGTAACTCTTAGAAACATCCGCACTTGGACAGACTAAAGCAGAACACGTGTCTCTATCAGATACATCTTAGTTCACTGTTTCCAGCAATACTAATAGCACAGGCTTACTTTCTTCTGTTGCAATTAGCCAATGCTGCTGGAGAGCAGAAAAGGCAGCTAGATTGTGTTCATGCTATAAAATGATTTTTTCTCATTCACCAGTGTAACCACTGAATAATACATTACATCCTTAATCCTTGAAGATTATTCAAGATAAAATCAAATGTTGGACAAATAGAATTCATTTCTATTTTCTTCTTTCAAAGTAATTAATGCTCCAAATCTCTCTATACAAATACACATTTTTATTTCTATACATATAAATGTACATAAATATATATTCACATATAGTGGCGGTGTTCCTTATGGATGGAGCTGGGTTCCTTTTGCTACTGTCTGCTAGATCACGGAAGACAACCGGCATTACAACCAAAGAGAAAATGCAAAGGAGGCATCAAGAGATGCTTTACATCTTCTCTCCATCACCTTTGGATGGCATGGAAAGAGGACAGGAAAATATTACATAGGCTCTCTTCTTTGAGATGAATTTCACCCCAAAACACTGATGCACAAGCTTTCTTGACCAATGATCATTACCTAACACCTCAAAGTTATTATTCACATTTCTATGCACAGATATCCTCATACTTGAAGCAGAAATGCTTTAAAATTAACACTTTTTGCAAAATTCAGCAAAGTAAAAGAGCTTCTCTTACACTGGCCTGCTGGCAGCTCATGGGACCCTGGTTAGAAAACAACCTGCTAGACAGACTTCTTAAATAAGTACATTTATGTTTTTTAAACCCACAAAATCCTCTACCAAGTACTCCCTTGCCCCATCCTTCTCTTTGCTAGTACTTGCACTGGTTCTGGAGAAAACACATAGCTCATCTTGCACTCCCTACAAAGATGACCATGCTACTGCAGTAAACTGCACTTCTCACCATTCTGAGAAAGCAGTCAATCCAATAAGCTGCTTTGCTGTGACTCCACTGAGCAGAAGGTGCTTCCCTCCCAGAGAACAAGCCTGGATCTGGCGTCAGTCCAGGGAAATGGTAGGAACCAAGAAGGAGCCCTTGTAGTAAAACACACCACACCAAAAGCTGAGTCAATTGCTTGGTGTAGAGAGACTTAAGTGAGATCATTCTCAGATTGAGTGCAAACTTTTATCTTTAACAAAGGCTACAGAAAACAAATTACTGAAATATTTGTGGATATTGTTAAAATGAAAAATGTGGAAGCAAATTAAAATCTTCTGCAAAGATTGTGGTTTTCTTGGAAAAGCCAGAGATTTTATTCTTGTAGAAAAATGTGGGGGAAAAAAAAAAAAAAAAAAAGATAAACTGCAGTAACACACTCTTAGAGCTTCTGAAATCTTTGAGGTTTGGTTTTCCGTAAGAGCTGCTACTTGGACAATTTTAGGCAAAGAATTGAGAGAAGTCAAGTGAGAAATCTCTCTTGATTTTCTTCCATCCTAACTTCTTTCCTAGCCTTGCTGCAGGAAAGCACAAATCCATTCTTTCCAGATTGATGATTGATCTTCATTCTAAATCTCCACTCCAATACTAATAACCTCTCAGAAAACAATTAAAATGGATATATTGTTTGAGTGTGTGCTCAGGGAGCAAGAGAAGAGGATAAATCTTTGATGAGCACAAGAACCTCTACCACACGTAGGGGCCTGCTGGTGCCTGCAGTGACATACAAAGGTTATCCGCTGTAATGTGCACCTCTCCATGCCACCAGAAGCACACGCCTGGAGTAGAGAATGGGAAGAAGAGTGCTTAGTGGCACAGGGGCAGAGTGGATGCTCCATCTCATCTACTAACAAAACACCCTCCATGCAAAAGACTGAAAGAGTGGACCTGTTCCTCCACCAGACAAGATGCTGCAGGAAGAACCTCTCCCAGTTCTACGTTCCTCGCAAGTGCAAAGAGCCAGAGAGAGCCCAGGCAGGTGCTTTCTTCAGAAATTACTTTAATGCACAGAGATGCATGCTACGCTGGGGCTGTATGATGAATCATGGAGCCTACGCAGTTCCTAGATGTTTATGAGTGCAGTCTCTCTGAGCTCTGAGAATTTTGGAGTCAATGTGTCTACCGTCTTCATGAAACACAGCGAGAGAAAAGCATCTTCAGGGCCTGCTGCTCTGGGCTGGCTCATTTCTACACTGCGCAAGGCTTGTGCTCTCTGTAGCAGCCTGGCTGCACCTACAGCGTCCAGCCCATGGTCTGGACTCCCCCCAGACTCCGTGGTCCCTGGAGCTGAGCACTGTCACGACTCACTTGCCTTTCCCAGCCCCAAGTGCAGTAATGCAAAGGCTGTGCTGCTGCTTGCCAACATGCTGCTCTCACAGCACAACGATGAGAAAGTGTGCTGTGTGCCGTGGTAAGAGTGCAGGTGGGAGTCTCTGAGGGTGCAAAGTTTTCTCAGAGGACCATCTTGGGCACAGGGAAACAAACTCAAGTCATGATCCTAGTGTCTGCCTAGAGAAGAAGAGACAAGCATGCTCCTTTGGAGAGCACCAAACAGCTTTGCTAAACAAAACCGAGTAACAGAAGGTTTTGCAAACTCACGCCATGCAATTCCACCCCTCGCCAATGTCACTGCAATTTTGCAATGCATGAGTTGCTGCATGCAGTCATCCAAGGTGATTGCTTTATAGTTTCTTGTAGTTCTTCCAAAAGCAAAGCTCAGCCCTAGAGGATTTAAAGAATCATTGCCAGGTTTCTTTGATAACAGACACCGAAGTGAAGAATACCTTATTTAAAGAGAAAATGCAGAATGTCTGGGTACTGGGACTGACAAGAAAACACAAAGTAGTCAAAAAAACACCTAAGAACGAACTGAAATTAGCCAATATTTATCTTTCCGCACAAAGGAAGCATTTCAGTTTTAAAACCACTGACATAACTAAGCTTTAACATCCAATACCACATCTAAGTTCTGCCACATCTAGGCAGAACTTAGATCGGGCTGTTGAAGATCATGTAAGAACAGTGTCCTCTGTTTTCAAGAGACTGTGAGATTTATGGCATACCCTTATCAGGTCACACATATATCACACCATGTCATGGTGATTAGCATCTTGCTTAAAATCTTTAATTCCAGTGGATTTAAAGGGCTGCTTTGGGAGTCACTCAGGCGGGAGCCCAAGGCTGGATGTGATCACAAGCACAGAAGGGCATGCTGTGATCACAGCCTTCGTATCTGCTCTTCTAGTTCTTGCAAATGTTGCAGCTAGGATCACCTGGCCAAGATAGGAAAACAAAGGCGTGCATCAGGTCAGCCAACAACATTTTTCAAAGCAATGGCTCTGCACTTATCAGGAGAATGAAGATAAAATCTTCTTTGGCTCCCCTTTACTATATCTTTAACATTTCCAAGAGAAAAATCAGATGACTGCTTAAAGCCTGGGATGATGCATGCCATCTTCAAGCTATTCTTGAGTGAAATGTTTAATGTTTCATGTAGTTTGGAAGTGGCTTAAATTCCCTGCTGAATTTTTCATGCCCGTACACAATTTAGTCTTTACCAAAAATTCCACTTCAATTATGTACTCTGCAGAAAATACAGAAATTCTTCAGAAGGATTCTGGGTGATGCAGTCAGTTGCATTGGTACAGCCTCTTTTTCTCCCGTTTTGCTTGCTGTTTTTCAGCTAGGGTTTGCACAAAACGTCCCTCCTTGGATATGCCCACCGCAGCTCTCTGGGCTTCACCAACTGTGCTAATCATAGCAAATCACCACCACTTTCTCCCTCTGTCTCTCTGCCTGTATTTTAATTGAGAAGAATGGGAAGACAGAAGAGCACTGAAGAGGGGAGAAAAGATCACAAATTTCTGGACAGATCCTGCTTTTCAGCCAGATATAAGTTATAAGGAAGTTATAAGACAGCTTTTGTGCAGTAAGGCCTGGGGAAGGCTCGCCACTCCTGGCGCAGGAGGTGCAGTGGCGGGGGGGGATGTAGGCACAATTAGAGCACTGCCACGTGCCAGCTACTCCTAGAGGCTGAGCAGCCCCTCAGGAGCTCATGAGGGAGAGCAGGGTGAGGACATCCCTGAGACTGCTCCAACCCACGCCACAGACATCCCCAGAACTGAAAGCTGCCCTCCAGCGCCCCGTCTGCCGAGCAGCGCAGGCCAACGGCACTGGCTCTGGTGCTTTGTTCTCTGAACACCTCCACTTTGCTGAGCCTACACCCCCTAGGGTTCCAGAAATATTACCATAAGTCACATGCAAATATTATTTTAAAGAAACTATCCCTGTAGTTCTATTTTTGGAGATTCACCTTAAAAAAGCTTCCCTAAAATACAGGAACAGGGCCTATATCATCTCTTCATAAAAGGAATACAACTTCTAGGCTTCTAAAATCACGGGTAAACAGTTCAGACTTCCTTTTATACTGTAAGATTTCCTTCCCATAAGACGCCAGATATACTGCCTCAAGGGAAAAGCAGCTTTATGAAGAGGAAGCTCTGTGTGCCAGAATTGTTCTCTTCCATTATTTGCAACATCCCTTCTCCCTCTCATTGTTTTAATAGTTTGGGTCACCAGAAGAACCTGCAACAAAACACTAAAGCCCTCAGCAGAACACCTCTCTGCTGAGACACCCAAACAACCTCTGCTCCTCTGCGGAGCCCTCCTGAATCCCAGAAAACATATACTTTCTGCACACATTCTCTATAACGTTCTGACAGAAAAAAGGCTTTGCTAATAGCTTGCTTCCTGCTGTTCCCACCGGAACAACACTTGAGGAATGGATGTCTCGCCATTCATCTCCCACTTATATAATTTTTTGAGGAACTTTTTTGAACAGAAGGATGAAGGAGGGAAAAAAGAGAGAAAGAGTACACATGACCAGTTTCACAGGGCAAAACCAACGAATCTTGCGTCTGAAGTTCCTACACATGACCCAGAGAAACGTTCCACTCGTGCATGCACGTGCTAGCACGCAGCACAGACTCACTTGAACATAGGTTCAAGGGCATGCTTCAATGTGAAGTCCCACGGAGTCACAGAAAGCATGTATCAAATTAAGCATTTGTTGAAATACTTGGCTAAGCAAAAGGATCACTTTATGTACTTTCCACAAAGCCTCTGCTGCAAGGAGGTTGAATAGTTGCACTGGTATGTCCCAGGAGACCCCCAGTTCTTCCCCAAAGCATTCATTTACTAAGATTTCACTCTCGTACATTCCACGGTGTCACGGTTTTCGCTGGGATAGAGTAGAGCTGATTTCCTTCATGCATCCTTATACGATGCCATGCTTTGGATTTCTGATGAAAATAGTGCTGATCACACAGCGATATTTCAGCTGTTGCAGAGCAGTGCTCGCACAGACCAGGGACCTTTCTCCTTCTTGTGCTGCTCTGACAGTGAGGAGCTGGAAGGTACATAGCCAGGACACTGACCCAGACTGACCAAATAGATGTCATGTTCAGCAGTAAAAGGTGGGAGAAAGGAGGAGGAAGGGAAGGCATTCAGAGCGATGGTGTTTGTCTTCCCAAGGACAAACTGGGTTAACCCACAGCAACGGGAAACTGGGAGCAGGGAGTCTGCCTGCTAGAAATGACAGCATCACCAGGAGTGGTAATGGGACCACAAATCCCCTCCGCTGATTCACATCAGGCACCCCACCAGGGTCCCTGCCACCTCTCCAATTTCTTTTAGATTCTCCTCTAAGAGGTATAATCTCCCCAAATCCAAGCAGAGGAATACCCAGGGCTCCCCAAGATGAGAAACTACTTCATTTCAGACAATAGGAATCTGCTACTAGAAGGCCTGACTGGAGTTCCTAAAAATAAGCAAATATTCCCAGTCTTTCTGCACTCCTCTCCCTGAAGTGAAATGATCAAGAGGATTAATTTTAGAGTATGCACAGTTTTAATGTGAAAAAAAACCAAGCTGCATCTTAGCTTTTAAGCAAAGACCAGATGGAAAGTCTATCATTAGAAATGCCAAAGGGAGAACACACTAGAAGTTCGCTCCAGGATGGAAAGGTCATTTCTAGTCATCCTTGCTTTAAATGTTCTCAGAAGCACTCAAGCTTTTGTAATAACATGGTTTTCTTTTCATTTATCAACTTGATTTCCTCCAAAATAAAATAAAAATCTCAAAAAAAAAAAAAATCACCAAACAATACAGAAGACAGAATCTTTAAAGGAAGGTGCCAGCACTCTCTTCTTCCTCTACACAGCAAAAGAATCATTAAATTTTTAATGAATCATTGTTCAGATGACGAGAAATGCCACAAAGATGATCTGTTGATACCACACAGGGTTGTTTACTTAGAGCTTCTCAAGGAGACTGACGACACGATAGACAGCAGACAGAGTGTCAATGAAGCCTGAGAAGCTGTCCGTGGCTTACCAGGCCCCAGCGGTGATGAAGAATGTGTCAAATTGATGGGACATAGATCAGGGCTCACCAACGGGTTCAAAGCAACATCCCAAATCCCAGCATCAACCACGTTCCACCTAGCCTATGTGCACAATAACTACTCCTGAGCTTCTCAGGAGATCTCAGGAGGAGACAAAATCTTGACCCATGACTCTCACCTGAGTCATTAGGACAACCCAAAGATGAACACAGTGCTCAGAGCTTTACTCCGGTTGCTCACTCACATGAGAGCTACAAACACACAGCTTCAGCTCAGACTTCACCCATCACTTGTCCCCACTTGCCAGCCAACTGTGAAACAATTTTTTCCCCCATTAAGATAAGCCCACAGCTGACGTAAAGTAAGTGAGTAAGCCTGCTGGGACACAGCTTCCAAATCCTAATTGGAATATATTTAATCAAAGACAGAAAACTTCATTCTCTTTCCTAACAAATACAAAAAAACACATAGATATTATTATACAAAACTGGCATTTTGACAGCATACAGATCTGTGTCCCAGTGCAGATTATTCCCAATAAGAACTGGAACTACTGGCTAAAGCTGAGCATGTTTTCTCCTTGCAGCCTATGCCTTTTCTCATCCGTACTGGGCCACTTCTGACAAGAAGGATCTGGCTTTGGTTTTCCTTTGTGCATAAATAAGAAACTTATTTGCAAGGTCCAGGCAGCTGCATTTATGGCAATGCACTCAGAGGAGTCATTGCTGACCTGACTTTGCAGCAACTGGGTGCATAAGTGTCAGAGTGAGACAACACCCCTGGTATTGCCGGGTGAGAGACCATAAAACGAAACCAAGACTTTGCTCTCAAACACCATGCTAAAATTCTAGGACGTGTAAATAAATGCTTTGCTGTTTAGTGGCCATTTGCAAACAACAATTATTCTGTATAAAATAATCAACAAACAGGAAGCACAGAATCCTCCAAAGTTCTCTTCAGGAGTCTTCTTTCTAAAACGCACCCACATTTTATTCATTTGCATTAGAGAAGAAAAAAAACAAAAAGGTAGGAAATCTGAGATGATCAAACCCTCTCTCATCCCCACAAATAGGCATTCTCTGCCTTCCAGTAGAGTTATCATTTTTCTAAGGAGCCAAAAGCTTTCGCAATTTAAATGCTTATCTAAATAAGATGCATCTTTGTGCTGCTTCTGATGCCTCATGAGTTTTCCATTTCCTCTCAAAGAGCTTTCATTGCTCTGGGCATGACAAAGCCAAAACGGCTACAAGAGAGAGTTCTGGTCTCAGCTCCATCCCAGCGAGCAAGTGAGTTCCCAGAACCTTCAGCACAGCTCTTGGAGAGCAAGAAAGAAAGGAAAAACATAAATGGGAAAAGAGGACTTTGATTCCTAAGACGAGAGCCACATTTGCTGGGCATTTTTGTTAGCAAAGCCCCTCTGGACACAGTGTGAACTAAGCCCATTTGGGCAGGTACAAGGGATCAAATAAACGCAGAGCCTCACAATTCCCTTCCAGAAGGGATGTCACCACAATGTTTGTGGTGACAACTGGGCTTTCAACCGCCGAAATGTGACCTTTCAGCCCTGACATTTAGGCCCTGATTTTGCAACTTGTGTTACCTCCACCTCCAGTTCCACAGGTGGAATTCATAGCACTTTAAACAGTTGGCGGTGTCCACCAAACATGAGTCCGTGCCTCATCCAGCTGATTCTTAAAATGGAATATTCCTTCTCCAGAGACCCGTTCCATGCTGGTCGCTCTACTTGCAGGAGGTGCTGGACATGCCGTATCTCTGGGGAAAATCAACGTGCCAGCTGAAAGCTCATCTCTCAAAATAGTCACTGTGCTGCTAAATTTTTCTCTTTTATTTGTTTCCCTACCACAGCTACAAAACACATTCCTGCTGGGGCAAAAGGGATAATTAGCCAGAGCATTTTAGACACATGCAAACAGGCAGCGCCATGTAGGAAAGCGTGCACTATCACATGAGAAACAAGAAGATAACAGTCTTCCCATGTGAGGAATAATATGGAAAATGGATCCTCCATTAGTTTGCCTCAGGAATACCTCAAAAAAGCACCACACACTTAAGACCGGAAGCATGGTGGTTCAGCAATTCTTTGTTTAAAACTCCAACACTGATTGTAGGGAAAAAGAGCTCAGCTGTCATCGTGCATCACAGCTCTCACCTTGGGTTAGGTGCTAAGTTTGAAGCATTTTCTGTCTGGCCAACGAGAGCAATTTACTGGCAAGGAGAAATATTTTAAATATTGGAGTTTTCAGGTTCAGCCAAACCAATCACTCCTACAGTTCTCTGGAAGATCGATGTCCCTAATGAGGAAAGTGAGCATCCAACAAAACCTAGAGATATGACGGCTGGAGACGCACCACTCTGACCCCCTGCCGCTGCCACAAGGCCATTTCCCCTCTCAAGGGCATATGTCTTGTTCTAACACAGACAGGCTGAGTGCTGATGTGCTAGGAGAAGTCAGTCAAGCATTCACGCTACAAACCCAACGGCCTTTCCTGCTGCAGAGGAGGATGACGGGCTTAAACTCCACAGGACCACTGTTCGCAGGGACGGGTTAACAAGGAAAATGGGATCTATGAATTTAATTGAAATTTAAGGCATAAGAACAGGGAGCGCCTTTGAATGGATCGACCAGAAGATGAATACACTGCAACTCCTCATGCATTGCCTGTTACGACTGTGTGGTCTCACATCCACGTTCGCAGCAGAAGAGATGCAGGCCAGCTGCATTTTACACGGGTCACGCTTCTTTCATGTGTCGCCTCTTGTCTCTGTAAATTCATTTTTACATACGACAGCTGTGTCAAACCTGAGCTCCCACTGCAATTTTCCTTCACACTCGCAGAATGAATTCAGTCAGCCAGGTCCTGCTCTCCCTTGGGCACCACACAAGGAATTACAAAAAGGCTCGATTTGTGCCCAAACGGAGCACAAAAAGTTGGTGCAAAAAGTGATGTCAAAAAGCACAAGGACGCAATTATGAAATCAAGATCTGTGAGAATCTCAGTCTCAGGACAGTGACAGGTGGTGATCAGGAATGTCTCATCTGTTTGTCACTTGGGGCCATTCGATGAGCCCATTACTGAGGGGAAACATCATCTACAACCAAATTTCCAGACTCAAACTGTGCTTCAGCGTTCTCTAGGTCCCCGTGCCCTCACCTCTGACACGACAGGAGAGTGGGCCTGAGCCACAGGGAGTCAGTTTTCAAGAAGGAACTTAATTGCACTGCAGTTCTGAAAGCCAGAACAGAATTAATCATTTTGCAGAAGTTGTGCTCTCTGCCCGTGGGGTTGCTTGGCTGTGTTGAGGAAGTGCATGGTGTTGACTTCCCAAACTAGTCACCATTGCAAGCCCCAGGCGGTATTTATAGAGTTGGGGGAAAATTTCCAGGAAACATCACTTACTGGCACTCCCAAAAATAGCAAAGGAAACTCTTCAATTACTAAACTTTTAAGGAAGAAAGTCTTTCTTCTTCGTGACAAGACAGCAAAGCAGCAGCCTCTACGATTTGCTCGGAAGTGGTTACAATTAATATTGTTCCTTATCTCATACTTCCCTGACAGTAGTAGATGTTGCTTCTAAGCTATTAATTCTGTACAGCTGCAAGGTTGCTTTTTTTCTCCTTTCTCTCCTACTGATTATTTCCAGGATAAGATGCTGAAGTCAGCCTCGTCTCAGGAAACTTTAGCAATTCTCTCCTGGAACCTACTTGCAATACAACCCATTGGCTGAGCCAGAGCTCTCACATACGTGCTCGAGAAAAGCCAGGTACCAACAGAAGCACAACCACAGCTGCCCAGAGTCTGGCCTGAACCATTATCCTACTGCCCAGGACCCCAGTTTGGGGGAATGGTCGCAGCCTTCATCAAACTGCACAAATCTGCATGTTAATCTGCAACTGGAAGCCAAGCCAATCCATGCAGGGAGGAGCCAATCTCTCTGCACAGCCTAGAGGTGCCTGGGATTAAAAAGCAGACAAAAGCACAGGAATGGCACAGACTGGTGGATGGATGACTCACCTAAAGGTGTCTGTTCTCCTCTACACATGCAACAGTTTCTCTGTGACTCCTCAGAGCCAGGGACCAGGCCAGCATTTCAGAAACATTTTCTCTCCTCCATAGTTTCCATGATGCAACTGCAAATCTGGAGGAGGCTCAATCATGGTAACCTCTCCACTAAACACACACGCATTTATGCTCTCAGTTTGTGAGTCTGGGCAGACCACCCCAGACATGGTTTCCTTCCCCAGGGTAACGGTATATCCCATACACCTCACTGGGAAGGACGTAAACTAGCCAACCACAGAAGTTCAACTTTCTGGAGAAAAAACGGGCTCAACCAGTACCTGTCTCACGTGACTCCCTGCCCCAGCACAGCCGCCAGGAGGGCACACAGGCTGTGACACTCACGGGTATGACCGAGACCTCACAGGTTTGTCTTGCACATGCCACCGCGGGGCCGGGTGAGACAGCAGCATGCTTGGCCTAGCAGTGCCTCAGGAAGCATGCAAAGCATTCGTGCAGAGAAGATGCTCCCCTCAGCTCCTGTCTGAGACGTGCCGACCGCCCCCTGGCCCGTTCTCCCTGGCATTGTTAAAGAGGGTACAAAAATCTGATACTTATTTTTCCAAATGCCTCTGTTTCAGAGGTTTTTTCCCCTTGTTTTTCTGAGGCCAATTAAAAACAAAAGTTTACCAGGACGACGACAACAAAAAAAAAAAAAAAAAAAGTGCCTGATATCATTGGATTGAGCCTGTAAGGATCTCACACATAAAAGAATTATGTCCCTGAGCACTTTCCAGCAGACTTTCAGAAAATTTCATCTTTCTACTTCTCTGGCTGGATAGTCTGTTTGAGTAATTTTCTCTTTCTCCTGGGGTTGGTTGCTAAGAGACGCGCTATTACTTCTCTCTCTCTTATGACCCGATTACTGTGATCAGCAAAGACAGCGTGCAGACAACAGCCTGACACGGCTCATACAAGAACATCGGGCTCGTTACAAAATGATGGACTGTATTAACACTCCGCAGCCCCTCCGCTCGCCGTGGCCTTTGCAGAGTCTCCAGGCACAACTGGGGGCTTTTACTTCCCTGGCTTCTGAAGTGCGTTCAAACATTTTAAATCACAGGACTGGGAAGGGAGAAGAATGGACTTTTACCTCCTGTGTTTCGCTGCCTGTCAGCCAGAGCAGTGTTAATGGATCTGTACTGAGAAATGCTCTTCTCCTTCCCCTACCCGAGAAGCGGCTCAGGAACTATTATTATCCCTATTCACCCTCCTGCAAAAATTTTGCAAATACACAATGTGCTTCGGGTTAGCACATTTCCTTGGACAACTCAATGGCACGTTGTAAAATCGACGTCGACACTTGAGGGGCTGAGAGGTGACCTGGTCCTGCAAAAAGCAGAGTTCTGTTGCTTTGGATGAGGAAAACAGTGGGAAATGCTTCCACCACAGGCGCGCCGTGGTCCCAGGGAAGGCACCGGGACTCCTAAAGCGCTTCCAGCATGTGCTGAGATGGCCATAGCCTGGCACTGTGCCTCTGGAGAGGGTCCCAATGACGAGGCTGGTAGGGAGTGGGCTGCAGTGGAGACCTGGAGCTCAGATTGAGGGGCATGTTGGGCAAAAGCCTACAGAGAGCTGATGTTGTTGCTGTTGTTAGCAAAGAATGGGTCCACAGCCAGCTGGTATGGCTCAGGTTGTGGACACTGACCTCCGAGACCATCAGTTTACACTTAAGAATTTAACCCTCATTAAATTAGCTTTTTATAGTGTAAATTTTAAACACTATCATTAAATCAAATCTACCTTTGAAAAGACTGTGCTCTCCAGCACTGTTTCAGTACCACTTTCCTACTCCTGCTGGCTCCTCTCCTTCCCACCAGCTTGCCTCAGGCAGCCTTGTACAGCAGGCAGCTGGACCAGGCTACTGCAGCTTATCTAGAAAAGCCACTGCCAAACCTTTCAAACTTTCCTAACAGAGCTGGGCCAGACATCCAGGTCCCTCCTCTTATAACAACACCACCTTACCTCCATGGCATTTCCCACAAATTCAGTGCTTAACAGAAAAAAGCGAGCTGAGGTCTTATGTCAGCATGACTTCTACCATGCTACGAAGAAGCCCTTTATGCCAGGCTTCCCATTATGGTTTGGTCATGTCTAGACTAAACCAAAACCTTTCCTGAGTCACTGTCATCACACGAACTGGAGTTGGAGATAACCTATGAGTCTGTCCCCCTCCCAGACACTGGTCTCCTCTCTGGAGCTGGGTCTCTGCACCTTCTGCTCAGCACCCAGAGCAGCTGGGGGCAGATGGGTGCTTCCTAGCACAGAGCTGTGCCAAGGAGTTGCTGCATGCACAGCTTCTGAAATACTCTGGGTAAATCCCCAATCCCTGTGTAAGCTGTTAGAGCAGCCTGCACATTCTTCCGTGGCTACAATCTTCCTACGTGTGTGCTAGTTAAACAAGACAGAAGGAGAATTTTTAAGGTAGTGATGTCTGGTTATTAGGAACTATACTGGATCCCTGCTCATCCGCTTCTGCATCAACACTCTGCCCCAGGCAGCCAGAGCCACAGGACTCTGGGACCTGCTCGTGGACCCCCCAGCTCTTGCACAAAGTCCATCCTCCTTGCACGCTTTGCTGAAGTGACAAGCATGTCAGGCCTTGTATATTTAGTCCAAATTGTAACTGTGCAGTGTTTGCTGCCAGAAATGCCTGCTCTTTGGCCACAAGTACAGCTTCTGTGGCTTCAAGAGTTGCTCATTCATTCTTCTAACCTTTTATTAGACCAACCTGTAATATAATCCAATAGACATTTATTGGTTGCTCTGACTTAGCAGTACTCTGTCTGGCAGAGTAAAAAAAGCTTTAGGCAGAGAAAAGGAAAAATACACGTACAATCCTTTATTATAACAGCTAGTTTTCAGGGCATAAAAAAGCTGCATTGAGTGAACAAGGGCAAAAAAAAAAATGTTACTTGACTGTTAACTGTCATATAGCAATTGTTATTATTTAACAGAACAGCATCTGGAGGATGTTAAAATTTCAGATTAAAATAAAAAGGACAAGTGCTGCCTGCTTGAATTCAAGCTATTTCAGCATTAACATTGCTCTCTCGCTTTGATTGGGCACCACAGCCCTTTAGAACTATAGAGAGAACAAACATTATCTTTTTAAAAGTAGGTTTGATATAGTCAATGACAGATGCTTGCAATTTAAGCTATAAAAAGATGGCTTCTTTCCAATCCAGTGTATGTCAGATCCATCTCTTTTTTTTTCCTTCCCTTTTTTGCCCTTTTGCTTTATTCTGCCCAAACTACTGTGGTTCACAGAACAGGCCACTGCAAAGATGAATCACTATTCAATGTCTGAAATAATGAAGTGGAAAAATTAAATATAGTATCTCAAAAGAACAGACAGACAAGAGGAAAAGAAAAAGAGAAAAAAAATAAGCATGGCAGAAAAAAATTAAAAACCTACCTGCTGAGGAGTAATGTTTGCTTTACAATACCAAATAACAGAGACAATACAAGCTCACTCACCAGAATGAAAAACAAGGCTAGGTATTACTTTAAGCAGCTCCCAAACAAGTGGCGATATGTTCCAAAGCCTCTGAAAGTTTAATATTTGTAATTCTAACAAAACATAGTCAAAACTGTTAATAAAACATGGTGGCTTGACTTGACATTTTGTGAACTACAGATAAGTATAGCGGTTCAATAACAGTCTTTATGCACCTGTTTTATGTTGCATTTTTCCCAGTGCCATTATCTGAAGTGGTATTTCAAAAAAGGAAAATGTTCATCCTGAGAGCAAAGCCAAAAGCACAGACCTCTGTGTTTGTCTCCAACAACAATAACAACAAAGAAGCAGACTCTGACACTGCAATCCAGACCAAGCAGTGACTTCTGGTGAGATGACTGCAATTAAAAAGGTAGGATCCACTCACAGCTGGCTTACTGACACCTGCGAGTGTGACTAGTCCTGACACTGGTCACAGTGCTGTGGACACATGGGCAAAACTCTGCCACCATTGAACTCTAGATATAAGTGAAGTAGTAAGAGAGGAAGTGAGGCAAAGTGGTAAGGGGACAGTGCAGCTCGGCCTATCTGGAGTGATTTAAACCCACTATTACACAAATGAGAAACACCACTAATTTCCAACTGGTTTCACATGGTTCTTACCCAACAGGGAAGAGGATGTCATTAGAGAGAAATCAATGGAGACTTCCGAAAGGCTGCTCCAAACTGGTTCTCAGCAGCACCTTAATGAGGGGCCCCCAGCTTCCCACGTGTTCTGCATGGTTCAGAGCTTAGTTCGTCCTTTGAATGCTCTTGTGGAGAAGGCAGCAAAGCCACCACAAAGAGACCAAGAGCTTCAAGTTCATTTTCCCTGGCTGTATTTTGTAAGTGCCTGTGGATGATGCAGTTCTGACACTAATGAATAAAGTATTGCTTCATCTGCTCCATTTCATTCAACACATGGAAGAACGAGAGCAAGGATTTAGAAGGGCTTTAAAAGTTTATAATACTCATTTCTAAAAAGCTTTCTTAAAAAAAAAAAAAAAAAAGCACCAACGTGGGGGCTGTGCTCAGGCAGCCAGGACGATTTGCAGCAGCGGCAGTATTCCTCTTTATTCCCATAACACTTCTCAGCTCCGCAAGCTCAATCCTGAGAGCACGATGGGAGCAAAAATGGGTTAGAGCATTTCTCAGCCTATTTTCTTATCCCATCACTGAGACTCTGCCTCGTCCTTGGAGCATCAATGATTTTATCAGCTGATGGCAAAGCTAGAAGCAGAGACCAGCAGGTCCCGCTGGAAACTCTCTGGGATTTGCAGGACCCAATTCAGCATCAAAACGACTCAATAACAACATTTTCTCATGCCTTACGTGGGCTGCAGCAGCGGTCCACGTGCACAGCTCACACCACGTGCAAGACAACAAGCATTGCTTCTACTGCAATGAAAGAGGGATGAACTAAATCACATCATCTCCTGTTAGTTTTGGACTGAGCACACACAAAACACCACCAGAGCGTAGCAGACACAGGGCTCGCTGCTCATGCGCATGAGCCTCTTGCCAGCATTGAGCAAAACTGAACAAAATACCCCAAATGCCCATGAGAGGCACTAAGGAGAGCAGGTACACCTCTGCCTCAGAACCGAACGCGGCCCTTCCAGTGCCAGAGATTACTATTGCCATGCTATGGTGCAGACCCAGCACAGACAACCAGGAAAAACAAAAAACCCGCAGAATCTCCCAAGTCAGCCTGAATTTATCCTTTCAGGGCTCTCATCCAAGCAATGAATAGACTCTGGAGCTGTTTAGCTTCTATGAACTGTCAAAGATTGCAGAACAGGGAACAGCACAGCTAAAACACCGAGTGTCTATTCCAATAAATCCATACCCAAGCTTCAAAAATGAGACAGAGCTACCGATAGCAGCTGCTGTAAACAAAGCCCACTAGGTATATCTGCCTACAAGAAAAAACAAACAGCATGATAGCTCATGCTCCCTGTCCCTTACAGATACAGCAGAATATAATTAGCCACTGCTCACACAAAGACGAGGAGGGCAGAGGGGGTCAGGACCTGGGAAACCTGCATCAGCCGGGTTCAAGCGTACACAACGTGGTGTCAACTATGTAATCTTGCCCTGGAGCCAGCACTGCTGCTGTGCCTGGCCTCATGAGTCGCAGCCTTCTCCTCCAAATAACATAGATGGAAGGAGATGATTTAAAAAAAAAAAAAAAACCACAAAACCTCAAAGACCTGCACATGAGCCTCCCCTCATCCACCATACCTGAAATTGCCCCAAGGAAGGAAAGAAGAGGGAAAGAGCTTGCTTTAATTTTCAACTCTTTGTTTAGTTTCCATTGTTAAATCCATATTAACAATTTATGCAGGTATTACGTTCGGCAAGGGTGGCATTTGCAAGGAAAAGACATCAGCGCTAACAAATACTGAATTTAGGAGGAGTCAACAGCACAAACTCAAGTGCTGAGTTTAAGTGCCCACACATGATGGCACAGTTGACATCCTGGACCCACAGTGAGCCGTGGCAGTGCTCATAAACACTGGACTGGAAGGTCCAGCCCTGCACCACAGCCAGGCCCGGGGAGGGCCTCCCAGGGTCCGTAGGCTGCGCTCGGTTTGCATCAGCACCATGCTGCTCCTTGCTTGCACAGCTTTCACATCTGCAGGGTTTTACTGGGAGGGGAAGGCAAGGGGGAAAGAGCTTTTGCGGTTATAAAACCAGCTTGAAACCAAACGGATCCAAACCAAAGGCAAATCACACCACAAAGCCTGCCACTCTCACTGCGCTCAAGCCATCCGATGACCCGAGGAGCCCAGAGTCAGGCTCTTCTGAGCACCCGAGGCTGACAATAGGCTCTGGCATGGTTTTGAAACCCCTGGTTCTGGCCCCACAAGCCCTGGCAGCATCCCAACACGCCCCAGCAGCACTCATTAGGGAGCGCCTGCCAGCTCTCCGCCCCGTGCCATTGGAGCATGTGAGCTCCCCGCCAGCGCTGAAATACCAATTTAAGTGCAAAAACTGGAAAGTGGGAGAGAAGTAAGTGGAACAGAAAGGAGAAGGCAATGCTTTTAAAGGCAAGGGAAGACGGACTTCTGCTCCTCTCTGCACCTTTAGCTCAGTGCCCAGTGAAGGAGAGCCACCTGAGCTGACAGTACAGGTCTGCAGCCACCTCCCTCAGTGGGGTGCTCCTGGCTGCTGCAACTCAACCTAAAACCCACCCCTACCCAGCCCACCTTGCCCCAGCACAGAGAGAAGTTTTCCCACCTGCAAAGAAATCCAAGCGTGCTCCGTCCAAGACCCATCCTTGATCCCAATGCCCCAAGAGTCCAGAGGCTCTTTTAGAGCCACTGTTTGAATGTCTGGACACCTCAATTTGATTTCCATTCTAGCTTATTTGCAGCAATGTTTCCTCCCCACAGACACTTGTTTTTCTTGTACAAAACCACTTTCTCCTAGCCCAAACTGCTCTCCTCTGTCTGTGGGGTAAACATGGAGCTGTGTAGGACATCAGACACCTGCACATGCCAGGGATCACTGTGCTCACACCTCTCAAGATCAGGCCCACACTGAACAGCAATGTTTGTGCCCTTCGGTTGAACTTATTGAAAACAGATCTCAGCAGCAACTCTTCCAAGGCAAAAGAGCATGCAGTGATCTTGACAGGGTGCTGTAGAGGGCTGAGAGATGGGGGGAGCAAAGCATTTCCCTTTCCCAAGCAACAGGGAGGAAGCATTGGAGATGGAGAGCAGCATTGAGGGACCATATGGATGGAGCAGGGAGCAGATGAGCCCCACTCACTGCTGTGCCAGCACAGCCCCTGCTTGGCTCCAAAACTCCAGCACAGAAATTCACCCCCATCTCCAAGTAGAAAGGTTAGAACAGGGCAGGGAGTACAGACCCCAGCCCAGCAGCACACCAGGGAGGGAGCATTTGAGGTGAGCAAGGTTAATCCCCAGTGAGCTGCCACCACGGGGAAGGCTAGCACTAAACCCTCCAGAAAGCAAGAATGCAGCATGTGTAAGTCTGGTCCAGTGCTTGTAGGGTCTGTAAAAATACAGCTGCACCCGCCTCTCTGGCTAGCTGTGTGGCAGAAGCCCATGTAGCACATTAATCGGAGCTGTGTTCTTATTTATTATTATTACTACTGTAGTCATACCCCAAGGCCCCCAAACAGATCCCTGTGACAGCAAGACACTGTCTCTGCTCTGATGAGTTGACAAATCTAGCCCAAAACAAGGCTCAGCGAGACAGCGTGGCAAAGAGCAAGGAGGGGGACTGGCACTACCAAGAAAATTGCTCACTTTGCTGGTCTAAACCATGCACATCTTGACTGCTTCCAGCACATTAAAATGCTCCTGTTTTATAAGCCACTGGCTACTGAGATTTTTGTTTTCTTTTTACTCATTTAACCATTTCTAACTCATTTCAAAGTTCTGCTGAGTATCTTTTCATCGGCACATTCTGGCTGGCTTTGTGCAGGTGTCAGGAAAACTATAAAAGCCAATGTGAGCCCAAAGAAAGGGCAGCAGAGGCACCAGAGTGCAGCTGGAGATGCCAAAGGCTGGAGGGGGATTGGGGACCACCTGTTCCCCGCCACACACACAGGCACCTGGCTCACAGACTTGTCACTCGAGTGCGTTCCCAGCAGCGGGATGAAAATGCACTGGAGTACACCGGGGCTGCAACACCTCTGCTGATGGACATGCAGCTAAACAGATGGGAAAGACCAGTCTGAACAAATGTAGGCAAAATGATTCGTGGTGCCCCTTTACGCAGGGAACCAGCGGGGCACGGAGCTGTCTCCCTGGCTGAATCATTGCTGCAAAAACAACAGAGGTCATTGAAGAAACAATTAGGGAGCCTGGAGTAGCTAACAGAGACATAAAAAGTGAATGAGGCATGGTGGACTAAACATTTTCTTGCTGGCCCTCCTCACCTGCCAGATCCCAGAAGCCTCGTGTTCTCAGGGTTATATACGGTCGAGCTAATGGCTTTGCACCAGCTGCTGACACCGACCAGCAGTGTGTCACCTCCTGAAAGTGGATTAGCCTAAGCTGCCGGTAGGTATGCTGTCACATCACTAAGCCAGTCCCTGACCACCTCTTCGCTATCCCTTATTTCTTCCAAGCCTGTCAGATGATGATGGCATCTCTAAAAGCCCAGAATAAGGCCAGGCAGAGGATCAATATGAGAAAAAAAAAAATCTGCAAAGGTCTCCTGTAAATTCCCAAAATCTCCCCATTTCTAACAGTTCTGGCAATGCTCACATGCTTGCAGGACTGGGTAGTCAATGTTGCATGAGAAATGCTTGTGTGACTCACCCATCCTTCTCAGCCTGCACTACTGGGGTGCTGCTCTGCTCTTACGGTAAGTGTCCTTCCTCAAATGCGAAGAAACAAAGAATTTTTTAGAAGGTGATGATGTTCCCGAGTCACTTATGATCAGATCTATAATAATTAAAGTATCAAAAATTAAGGCATAGTGACATCTCTAAAAAAAAAATAGTGGATGATCAACAACAGTTTTCCTGAGGAAAAAACTGTCATTTTTCATTATTATCTCAAATTCTACGAGAATTTTAAAAATAAGAATTTCCACTTTACTTGAAAATGACATTTTCTTTGCACTTCAGAAATGGATTATTTTTACTGTTTTAAATTCCAAATGTCTTTCTCTCCCTCTCACTCGCTAATGTTTTGTTACTGAAGGCAACAGAACAGGTGCATATGACTTAAGTTTTCCCCTCCAACACATTTTCTTTTTTCGTTCTGAATTCTTTAAGTCAGTGGCAGAGGAAAAAAACGAAACACTAGTCAGACTTTTCCAACTTTCCTACTAAATGTCTTTAACTTCAGAAAATTGCTTAAGTGTGAGATATGTTGCTGTTTTCCTTTCTCCATCTCATTATTCTGTAGTATTCCTGAAAATGCATATGCTTTGAAAAGGTGGAGTAGAAAAAGGAAGGAACAAAATTAGAGAGAACATTTACCTCATTGCACTCGATACAATAGAGGGAAAAGTGGAGATGACACAAAGAAGAGCATCCAGCACTGAAAATCAAAAGCTGATTTGGCAATTTGCTTGAATACAAGTTTGCCCCTGAGTTTACCCCTGTCTCCACATGTCCTCAGAACAGGAACCCAACTGCCATGCTTGCTGCTTGACTGCATGAGGAGAGCAGGAGGCAGAGGAAGGCTGACACACGGTGACTGGTAGGCTTTTGTTTCCATGACAGAACATCTTCAGAGGCTACTGCAATGGCCATGCAAATATCCACATAATTATGCTATTAAATTCCACAGTACAGGAAAGGGTAAAACTGACTTAAACCGTCAGGCAGGAGAGGAAGCATGCCTTGACCCGTTCTGCGAAATCCATGCCCTAACATCCATACTCACACCTCCAACTCAGTCCAATGTTTCTAGAGAATTCCCATTGTGCTGGCATTAAAAAAAAAAAAAAAAAAAAAAACACCCATACTAACAAGGGTGTTCAAGATCTACTTTCTTGCATCAACACATGCCGGCAGAGATGAAACAAGCAAAACTCCTGTAAAAGTGCCAGTCTTAAAGATCGGACATCCGCTTCCAATCCAACCCAAGAAACAGCCACCCCCCGCCAGAGGAAGGGTACAAGATTCTTTCACATTCTTGATTTGAATGGTCTCAAAAAGGGAGGCTCCCACAAACTCATGAACCAAGAGCTAGTCAAGCACAGTTTATGTTAGAAGTTAATTCCCCTGAATTCGGCAGTTGTGGTTCCTTCCTGAAAAAAAAAAAAAATTACTCACCATCACCTCCTGGTTGCTTGTATGGGTTGTACTTTGGTTTGGGGGCAACCACAGGTGCAAACTTCTTTGGCATCTGCTGGGTGGACACTGATATGCTGGGAGTCCCAAAGGCATGTGTGGTCTCCATCCTTGCTGTAACGTGACCAACAGGCTCGTTGGTACTCTTGGGCGGCAGCCAGGACGGGTGGGACATGGTTCAGACCTGAGGGGAGGCAAACGAGAATGGGACATACATCAGGCATTTAGGTTTACAACTGCTAGTGCCCCAGCCTACTGCTTAGTTGATGTATTCAATTAAATCCACAAAATCATTTAATGTGTTTAACTTTCGCTTGTTTATCTTTAAGGATATTGGTCCTACAGCACAGGAATTCAGCTACAAACTGGCCTTCCTTTCTCCAGTTGGTCAGAATTGCTGATTGTTGGTGTCTGCAAAAGTGTAGTTTTTCTCCTCTTCAAACTGAAGTTGTGGCAGGCCAATACCCTGGAGAAGCCCATCACTCCCACCACCTATTCAGCATGATAGTCATAGATCTGACTTTCCCTGTTTGGCTTTGGTGAGTACATTAGCGTACAGTACTGCAGGTGCTCTGGGGACAAGTGTTGTTACAAGCAGGCAGACAAACTTCTAAAATATACCTTCAGCTCTTTTCAACACGCCATTTATGGGCCCAAATTTCACTGTCTTTCATTTAAACTGTTAAGAAAAAGGATTTCAAAAACAGCTAATCCTTCTTGATGCCTCCCTTTCTGAATGCCCACCTTAAGATATCTTAAAAGCACGTCAATTTTGAAAAAATGCCAGAATTCCACAACTACTGACAACCAGGCTCCTTTTAGACATCTCAACTTGTGTAACAGAAAACAGAGGCAGCCCATACCATTACTTATTTATGAAAATCTTGGCTTTGGTCTCTTAAAAGCCTACATCACTTTTGAGAACTGGACTCAGACGCTGCCGAAAATATTTCCCATAAAAGAAACCTGTTCATAATGGGCTGAGCTGCAATGAATAAGTGCTTTCCACCACACGCAAGCCGCAGCTGTTGAGTAGCAGTGCTGGTTCTACAGCAGCATCACGTTATCCCTCCAAGCTTGTTTTGAGCTGTGGTGAGGAAATGAAGACCCCACACGGACAAAAGCCACTGCTAATTTTGGAGGTCTTGAGAGCTGTCACTGCTGCCCATGCTCTGCTTTGGTGTCAGGACTCCCCAGGGCTCTGAAGACCAGAGGCAGATGTGTTTAGAACAGAAAGTTTAGAAAAGGATCCGTGCAAGAGATAGCAACAGGCAAGGGCAGACATCATCTGACTGCTGCTGCACAAAAGCAGTTCCAGCTAGGCACGACAGGGCAAAGCAAAGGCACTGCTGGACTGGCAAAGAGGGTCTCTAGCTGCTGCCAGAGCAGAGCTGATGGGAGCCATGGCTCTGCTGAGTGGCAGCACAGGGATTTACCAACTGGTGAGAACTGTCCTCTGAGGTCAGGGTTGGGAAAATGGATGGGGACAGATGAAGGGTGGCCTCTGGCAGGTGGACACCCCCTTGGAGTGAAATCATTACCAAGGCCCACAGCTATACAGCTCTCTAACTATTCTGACGCAGCTCTGTGGTCACGCACGCAGCCATCCATTTGAATGTCTCATGAGGAGGCATTTCCAAAGCTGAGAAGTGCAGCCACATGTAGCCAGCTAGAAAGGTCAGTGCTTAATATCTGAAAGCAAACACTTGACTGATACTGTCACTTCTGCCACCTACCACCAAACAAGGAGACCAAATATCTTCTTGATGATACTAAGCAGAAACGCAGCTGCAGGAGCACCTCCTGCCTACCTGGGCATGTTCTTGGTGCCTCAAAGCTAACACCTCCATGCACTCACGCTTCTCAGAAACAAGAAACATTTCAGCTCTGCAACCAGCCCTCAGGGTTACACGGAACATTTAGGCAGGAGAAAGGCACATCTGACAGCATATTTAAGTCTATCTACACAAGAAAAAAAAAAAAAAAAAAAAAAGCTGAAATCACACTTTTTCCCCTTTCTCCTAATTTGGGCTCAAGTGTCACTAGAAACATCAAGACCGAACAGTTGGGGCTTAGGTGCTGAGCTACTCTGCCACTCACTCCGTCTGGCAAAGCATCTCCATCCTAGCAGCTTTATGGTGGAGTCAGATGAGTCCTTTATCGAAGAAGCAGATCAGGACTCTTGGATATAAAGCAGAGAAATCGGTTTGATGGACTCCTATATGGCCAGCCTTGTCCTAGCACTTTGCTGTTAGACAGCAACGCTGAGGTAGTGGGGGCAGGGGGGGAAGGCACAAGGTCTCCCCGTGGCAGCGTGGGGATGGTGCCTCCGGCTCACAGCAGTGCTTGTCAACACTCACGTACACAGATGTGTGCCTCTTCCAGCCCAGTAAGTGTCCTCCAGGTAACAAGCTGCTTACTGGAAGATTCATTTCTACTTCAACCCTGCAAAGGAAAGCCAGTCCCCACGTCTGACCCAGCACTAGGAGACAGGCAGTTTGTGGTCCTCTTCCACCTCCACCGCTCTTTATGTGCGAGAGGAACTGCCACGTGCCAAGTATCAGCCCCAGCACTTCCTCACCAGGCAGTATGGCTGCTCAGGGTCACAGGTTTTGCAATCCCTACCACTGGAGGATGAGCCCATCACGTTGGACATCCGATACCACTGAAAGGAAGCCACTGGTGCTAGCACGGAGGAACTGGCTAGAAATGAAGCAAACAGGAACACTCTGCAGATGGACAAGCATCCAAGGCCACGCTGCAAGGAGGGATCTTTCCCTCCTACACGTGGCTGCCGGCAGACCTCGCGCTGACAGTGCAGAGCATCATTCTGAAAGCAAGAAGTGAAAGGCAGGTCCTCCCCACGGGGCTGGGGAGGAAACCAGCCGTGACGGGCGGGACAGACCGCGCTCCCGCTGCCGGGTACTTCCCGTTACCAACACCAGCCCCGCTGGACATAGAAGATGACTGCCACTAAAACACTGGGATTTACCTACCCGGTCACCTCTTCCTCCCACATCATTCAAAAATGTGAAGCCTAACTACCTAACCCTAGGTAACTACCTAGGGTTAGGAGCAGAAAGCAATGTGCGCGCTCAGCCTTAAGAGCTAGACAGGACAATTTTGCACTCTGCTCTCTTATTATATCCAGAGATGACTGTACCTTGCCCATTGCTGAAAGCATCCTGGAGTTTTATTCTGCAAGTTGTCAGCCCCTGGTTTGCCATCTCATAGGAAGGATCATTCCACTGAACAAAGCTCCCTCAGACCATGGGCATTTCCTCCACACTGATTCAAAGAAAAAAAGAAACAGTACTAACAAGATTACCACCACCTCTGCCCCGCAGCTCCCTAGTTACTCCTCAGCCTCGCACGCAATATGTCTTGGTCCCCTTATGCCTTATGGTATGGCAGGGAGGAGACGAGTGATGCAAAAACCAGGGATATCTGCTGCAGCAGCCGGGCGGCACAGTGCTGGGAATAGCTGAAGACAATGTGTCACCTCAGTGAACAAGCTTGAAAAGCAGCCTTCCTATGGGCAGTCTGGGAATGTGAAGTCCACGCTGCTGTAACTCAGTTGCTAACTGTAGGCTGGCATGCAGATTCATCTTGGCTGCCCTCTAACACTTGTTTCTGGCAGCGGTGGAGTTTTCTAATTGTTCTCCTGTTAGCCTTTTCTCTTCCTCTTTCTCCTCCTCTCATTTTATGTTGTGCATTTGCTGTCACTCATTTTTGCTGTCTGTGCCTTGACCATGTTTTCAGCAAGTTCCCTCTTCCTTGTCTGTTCCAGACCCAGCTCCCCCGCCTCAATTAAATTTAGCCTAACTATGCAAAGTAATAGAAAAGGAAAATGAATTAATCTCTTTGTAACAACTGAAGCTCAACTTCTGGGACTGTTCTGCTCTCCCCCAACACTTTTTATCTTTTCAGAGCACATGGCTGTGTGCCTAGGGTAAAAGGCCCAGAGCAAGGCAATACAGGGACCGTGGCCTTCCGAGAGAATGCAAGTAATGGAGAATTCACTGCAGCACTGGGTAAACTGTTTGGGCAAGCAATTCAGCACCATCATTACAGCTCCTCCTCTAGGTCTAGCTTAAATTTATCTAGACCTCTTCCAGCCACAGGATTTTGCTGCACTCCTTCCTCCCTTCCTTACAGAGATCCTTTCAGCAAGTCTTTGGTGAAATCAAATCAAAACATTTAAATTAAGAATCAGTTAAACTCACTGGTAGGAACAGACCTCTCTTGATTCACTCATGTATTTACTCTAAACTCTCTTCAATTTTTCAGCAGCCTTTTGTGAAATGGTGGATGCTATCCTATGACTGTTTTTTCAGGAATGATAACTTAAAATGGAAAGAGGAATATGATGAATAATATCAAAGACAAAGACCATGCCAAATTCAGCTGTGGCTGCCTGTGGTTCTGTTATCCTTCCTTCCTTGGAAGCATTAGTCAACACCTACTTTTGGAGTTAGAGGATAAGACCAGACTAACCACTATAAATAAAATTAAGAGCAAAGAGTGAAATTTTGCTGCATAAATAAGAAAAACAGTGTGCTCTGGGGTTCTACCATTAGGAAATCTTATTTCTGTAAGTTCAGAAAACCCTCACCATGAAAGAACACACTACAGCAGAGGAGCTGGAATCCACAAATCCCAAGATGAGACTGCATTATCTAAAAACGTCAGACCAGGAATATCAATAGAGGATAATATCAGAAAGTAATAAAAGCCTGACGAGGTTTTTTTGTCTTAAAAAAGTGCACGTAAGTGCTTGGGTTATTTTGCTTTTAATTACAAGATGTCGGTCACATTTGAGAGGCAAAGGTAAAACAAAGAGGCTTCCAAGTCAATTTAGCCTCATACCAGATAAACAATGGAAGGGCAGAGTACCAATTTGTCTATCCTGAAATTGTTAGTACATTCATCTCTGAGACAGCCTTTTCCACAATTAGACTGTACCCAAATAAATCTTCATTTCATTTTCATATTTATAACACGGACCAAATACTCCTTGAATGTTGATGGACTTTGCCAAGACAGAAGAATTTGTCCCTGAGTTAATTAAGCTAATGCTTCACAGTGCGTAGCAACAGTGTTTAACATAAAATGAGCAACAACAGTCTGTTCTTCCAGACAGCCTGCTCTGTCTTCCATCCGCCTTCTTCCTACCCCACTAGCTTGGTTTAGGTCCATAATGATCTTCATATCACCCATTCACAGTTAACCATCAGTCTTTAAGGCCATGGGAATGACTTGTTTGCTGGTGCAGGGTGGTAGCTCTCTGGAAGCTCTCCAGCTGCTTCTGTCTGATACTACTGAGGAACAGAACCAGCCCATCTCCTTCCCTGGATATGCAAAGCTCATCCAACAGGATTACAAGAGCCACGTGTAGAAAGGCAGATTGCAGTCTCCCTTTTCTCCCTTCTCTTCCATCCACACAACAGGACTTGAGGAAAAAAAACTTCTGACTTTATTTCCAGCTGAGTTTTAAAGGCAAGTTCTAGCACTGAACCAAGGGGACATCCTTCCTCATGCAAACCCGTGCCAAGCGTTGGCCCTTTCAGTTAGAGGTGCAATCCACAAAACCAGGCGTTTCTACTCTAGCCTTGTTTGTCTTTTTTTTTTTTTCTTCCTGAAATTTCCAAATGCAGAACCCATGTGCTCTGCTAAATTACAGTTGTTTGCTTTGTTCTTATCACCTCCACTTCACTAATTAGCCAAAAGCAGTAATTGAGGCTGACCAGAGAGATTTGCTCTTTATAAGCTCCCGAAGCTGCTCGTTTCTCTTGGCATCATTCCACTTTGAATGTTAAGTGAATTTATTTCTCCATTTAGGGCCAGTGATCTCGAGCCATGAAGCTTTCCGGCTTCTTGCGGCCTCTGAAAGAGGATATAATGTCAAAATTCTGGTCTCATTAGAGGTCTTTAACCAAACAAAGGAAGTACCATAGCTACTTAAAAACACAGCCCGAGCTCTCTTGGGATATCTTTCCCATATGGTACTATTTATCTTCATCAATTTTACATCATATGGGAAATTATGTGATTTGGGGAAACTGTGATCCCTTTTGAACTCCCTTAATTCTTGCTGATCTGCACAACATCTCACAAAATTTAAGGCTTGTAATATTAACCAGCCCCAAGAAGCTGCTCCCTCAGACCTTCCCAGCAGCAAACTGACTCGGGTACTCAAACAACCCATCNGACCTGACCTCGAACAGCTAGCAGGAGTCAGCCGAGCCCCGTGAGTGCCTTTTTGACTATACCTAAAGGCTTGAAGCACATGGACTCCAACTCCCTGCAGCACATCTCTCCCTGAGGTTAGGCTTACCTTGCCTGCATACATTTTGTTTTGTTTCTGGATGCCTGATGTTTTTCTTTCTCTTTTATAGCAGATGTCAGCTAGAGCAAATTTAAATCTCTCTCTCCCTCCAGAGCTGAAGTTTTTTCCAATGGCTTGGACAAGCAGGGTTTTGAATCTTCAGCTCAACCCCGTCAAAATAAACATACAAAAAAAAAAAAAAAAAAAAAAAAAAAAAAAAAAGAAAAAAAAGCAAAGTCTCTTCTTCAGTTAAATAGGGCTGAAAGCATTCACCAGCTTCCTGCTGTGGGACATCACTAACATAATCACAGGAATTAAAGGTGAAAGAAACGCAGTTACAGCACTGCCTGCGCTGAATTATTCCTCGAATCATATAATCTAGTATCATCTCCCTCTGGCTTTAACAGCTTCAACCAAATTTTCATGGGATCCTTCAGAATACCAGATTTAAATTCAGAGTTCACCCTGCTTTGAGCAAGAGGCTGGCCCAGATGACCTCCAGAGATCCCTTCCAAAATCAATTATCAACTCTCTAAGACCTAAGACTTCCAGCTATGGCATTAGCTGCACTCAAAAGGGTTTGCAGCACAACAGTTCTTGAATACAACGTAAGCCCATTCTTCTAACTAAATAACAAATACTTGGAAAATAACTTCTTTTTCTAGCATGGCCGCACCCAAGCCTCATTTTTTGCCAGCAGATCCACACCACTTGGGGATGCGACTTTTGTTTTAGTACAGTCACTACAGTTTCTACAGTATTAAGCAGGCGTAACAGGAGAACAGCAAGTCCACAGCGGAGATGGTAAGCATCCGTTAGAACGATCTCTGCTACCACGCTGCTTACCGCAGGACAAAGTCACCAGACACCAGCCCCATGACACTTTCCACCTTGCACCAAAATCCTGCTGCTGGGACAATGCTGGCACCAACTGGAAAGTTGGTTTCTTTCTTGGTTCGCTTCTGTCATATCAGCTTCAATGGTGGGAAAGGTAGAAGGGCAAACTGAACATAAAACTTCTTTTCTTCCCCAATATAATTGCATTAGTAGTTTTGGGATTAGATGCAGGCTATTTGAATTTGACTGCTGCTGCAAAACACACACATAAAAGCTGATGAACGAGATCTTCCTTTTACAGCCATGTCACATCCTGGCGTTGGATGACAAACTAGGCTTTAAAAACCTAATAAATTGAACTTGACTGGCCCATGTGCATTGAAACAAAGAGATAGTACCGGCTCCCTGGAGATAGATCTATCTAATCTAATACAGCTCTAATGACCGCATTACAATTTCACCAGAGAGCAGCTGATTCCTGACTCCTGTGGTATGAGACAGTCCTCAGCAACTCCAAACACAATCATAACAGATAAAATGTTAACTTGAGGCCTCAGCTACTTGTGGTCACAACAAACCCCAGGGCAATTGCAGCAGAGGAGGTAGACCTGGTGGCCTGCCCAAAACGCTTGCTCAAATACAGCAAGTTTGTGGTTGAACCTTCAGAGCCGAGCCAGGAGGTAGCTCTGAGCCAGATAAATTTCTTCCAGTTTTAAGCTTTTATTTCTGATTACTTGACCTACAAGTTTGTGAGGATATTGCTGCACTACAAATGAAAGTTTGAGACAAATGCTTGAGAATTTTACACACAAAATGAGTGAGGAAATATATCAAGAGGGACAGCAAAAGAACAGGCACAGAGGTTATTTTTGGGAGTCTCAGATCATGAGCTCCCTTACATAAACACAGTTTTCCTGCACACAATTTATTTTCAAGATCCTTCTGCCAAAAAAGAGAGTTGCCTTTATTCCTGCTGTGGCCCTACTCATTGTCTTGCCTACGGGAGAGCTCTGTACTTGGCTTCTCACTTCCATTGGACACTGCCAAACAATGCAGAGTGCCTCCAGCCAGCGGACACACGCTGGAATCAGGCCTATCAAGAAGGTCCCACATAAGAGAAAAGAAACCAGGACAACACAAAGATGGCAGGGTTAAAACTTTCAGAGCAAACCTGGGAAGTTTGGATGCTGATGATGCCTGTAAACAAGAAGGAACCGTGCAGAACTGACATTCAGCTCAGCAGTGAGATATCAAAAGGACCCCAGTGGGACCAAGTGGGACCACGGCAGCATATTGACACACAGATAATTGCATTAGCTTTACAGAGAGCTGTTGTTTATGTCTCAGCCTGGGGAGGAACAGCAGGGATCTGAGCCCAGCAGAGAGGGGAAACTGACACAGAATGAACAGAGACAGGGCAGAGCTTGAGGTGTGACCCAGCAAGGCTGTGTGGGCGTAGGTAGGCTCTTATTTACGGCGGGTTCCCTGCACTGCAGCTCTCTTCCAAATCAGCTGCGGTTGCAGAAGAGTCACCTGCCACCATCCCTCGAAGAGCGCAGATCTGAAATTTCCAGTCTACAACCCAAGCTGTCGAGAGGATTTCTGCGAATGGAAAAGAAGCTGCAGCCCAGAACACGGGCACAGCAGGGGCCCAGCTCAAATGGGAAGCGAGCGCAGGGCCAATGCCGGCACCGCCTTCTTGCAGCACCTCAAGGGGCTGGAGGTATGAGCCACATTTTGAAACCATGTCTAAAAATCAATGAATGGGCAAGAACTGTGCTCAGGACCAAAATCTTTAACCCCTGATTCTTTCCCTCCCACCTGAACCACTTACCCTTTTCTCTCCAGACCCCAAAGTGGCCCTGGAAGTCACAGCCTCGAGTATGACAAATCCTTGGATGCCTTCTCCTCTGCCCTGAGCACTCCATCAACCTGTGCCTCATTTTTGGTAGCTCAGCCCGTGGCACCTCGCAAATAATCAGGGGAAAAAGCCTTTTTCCTATGGAAAATCCTACATCCTAATTCACAGAAGAGTGATTGCTGCCAGATGGCTAGGAACTGATGCTGCAGAGAAATTGCTAATGGAAGCAAGATACTCAAGTGCCTGAAAACTGTACAAAAAGATGAACATAAACCCCTTTGTGCAAAAGGTCAGAAAAAGACTACATTTTCTAAGTTTCACAACAACAGGTGATTTGACATTCTCAGGACACCAGCACCCTAATGTACTCCTGCCTCCCTTTTGCAACACAAAGCAAAAATAAAGAACAAAAGTGCTTCCTTCTTTAAGAAGCTGAAAGCCCACAGTACTCTCAGGAAAGAAAGAGGATCTCTGCTGGTTATCGAGTCCTGCTTTTAGATAAGGCTCGACTTAAAAGTTGATAAGGCCTGTCGTACATTTTTCCTTGAAAACCTCCAAAATGGAGAACCAACTCTGGTGGCTTGTTGAAGGGTTGCTCTATTTTCTCAATGAACACAGTTCTCCAACTCAGTCTCCCAATCCACTATGTACATCCCTGGCATTTTATTTTGCCATTTGGACAGAAGCGTTTGGCTCTGACACCATTGCAATGCCTCTGGCAGTGGTCGCAGACTGCCACTGGGTCCTCTCCAGGCTGAGCCTTGCTCCCTCAGCATCTCTGAGGCCATGTCTGTAGGCCCTTGGCTGTCCCAGTAGCCTTCCTCTGGACTCCAGCTCTTCCACATCCAAGTTCTACTGAGGGACTCGAGACTGGAGAGCAGCCTCACCAGCACAGAGCAAATGGGAACAAGAACTCCTCCTGAGCAGATTCCTCCCGAAGTCTGCTGTGCAAGGTCCTCCTAAAATAACCCTGCACTTACGTTGCTTTATTTGCAATGATAGCACACAGTTGACTCATATTTGATTTGGTATCCACTGTACACCCCAGGTCCTTTCCTCACAGAAGGACAGCATGCAGCAGAATAAAAAGGTGTCTTTTGAGATGATGCATAGGCCTTGAGAGTCCCAGACTGTCCATGGACATATGGATAGGAGGAGAAGTTAGAAGTGATGTTAGCTACACCTGTGCTATTTGCAACAAGCACAACATACAGCTATTTGAGAAGATGGCTGTTCAAAGAGGGATGTTCTGGAAGCACGGGGAAATGGGTGATAAGGAATATTAAGAACAGAGACAAGTGTGCTGACATTTCGGAGCACACCAAGATAAAGCTCTCTTTTACTAACTGGAGGGCATTAGTTCTGCTCTGAATAGAAAGTGGTGACTGAAGACAAGTGGTTGGGATTTGATTTTCAATTCTTCTTTCAAACTACTGAGCTACTTCAATTCTTCTTTCAAACAACCCAGGAAACTTGCTCTTCTGCATTAGCTCAGTGCCTGTTCACTCAAGAACTGCCATGCAAAAAGCTCTGGGAGACAATTCCCCAGCTGGTGCAAAGGACAGTGCCAGCAAGGAAGTGAACTCAGCCAGGCATCCATGCTGGCCTTGCAATTCTGCTGAACGAGTGCATCATACCCAAAAGGTAGCTCCCGTAGCTCCTCCACTACCACACTGGTACCTTCTGGTTTTGGGCAGCCACCTCAGTCCTTTGTTCCCTTTCCCAGAAATCAGCGTGAAGTCTCTTGTCACAACAAGAGTTTCAAAACTAGACTTGGTTCCGTAGGAGTTAAATGTCTCAAATCTGATGGTCCACAGAGGACATTATAGTGCTCCTCTAATTTCACTGCGTCTTCTCAGACAACAGGTGGGGGGCATGGAAGAGAGGAAGTGGATCATAAGCACAAGGAATTTTTTGGGGAAAGGAGCAACCAAACTTCTAACGCATCTGGAGTCCACAATACAGTGCTGCGTTTCAGTCCCTGCTGGCACCACTTGGGTTCTGTTCTCAGACACTGCTGGGCCTGGTCCTCAAAGGGTTGCTACTGCAACCTCAAAGGTCTAAGGCATAGCATCCTCGCACACACAGGTAAGTGTCTGCAAGGCATTTCAGCATGCCTTCACTGCTGTCCATATTTCTCTTTCAAAGAAAGACAGTTGCCAGCCCCTGAAGCATTGCACAAGGATCTAATGCAGTCTAATGGCTTAGCTATCACCACTCTTCCTTCCTGCAAGTCCAGTCTCTTATACTGCAAAATACCTAGGACAAAAGAGAAGGCTGCAACAAGAAACCACCTCTGATATTAAAATTGTTGCATATTTCCTTTGTTGACATCGTGTGGGAGAGAAGCCTCATGCCCCACTTGATGCTCTCTCTAAGGGGCTGTGGAGACCAGCCAAACAATGCAGCTGAGGCACCAGAGTTGTGTGCACATCCCCAAAGCTTTCTTGTTTTTGAGCTAGAAACTGCTGCCTCCAGTCATAAAAACACTATGTTTTGAAACCGTATTGATACGTTCTTGGCACAGAAAAACAAACAAACAAACAAACAAACTGCAAATGCAACCAGTAAGGAAACTTGAGCTGCCCTTTGTTTCTGCAGGACTTAAGACACTAAGGGGAAAACCTAAGCAACAAAGTGAATCGATCCATGGAAAGATGCAGTGTATTAGGACTGGTACACAGATACCTACTCTGAAACTAGCTTGAGCATATGCAGGCATAACCTACGCTTTGAAGTTTCTAGGTTGTTCCCATCATGTTCCCTGCAATGACACTGCTGGAGACATCCCCTTGAGGAATCACTTCCAAGCAAGACCCTCTTTAAAGTAAGCGACCTCAGAGCCATTCTCATGAAGCAACCACCAGGGACCAGCTTCACCTACTCTCCCTGCTAAAGCACAGCCAGCTGTGCCCTCTCGCCTCTACAGCCTCCTCAAAAATTCATCACTCTCCCAACTTTCAACTGAAGTTATGATTTAATGGCTCATCACAATACAGGAGTTATTTAATCATGCAAGGAATATACATGCATACACACAGATATGCATACA
>VXAV01008741.1:0-97459 GCA_013399715.1 Alectura lathami | reverse complement strand
TTTTTTTTTTTTTTGATGCTACATCATTTTCTCAGGAAACTGGGAAAGGGAAGGAGAACAAGGAGAGAAACCAACAGTTGCTCACATGGATCAACACTTCCAGGCTCTCTCTTTTGCAGCTCATCTCACTCATACTTGTGGTTTCAACATGTGATTCACATTAGGCCCCTCTGCTCACCATTTGATGGTTCTGCTAAACAGATGTGAATTTATGTAGTCACAGAGCCTGCTCTTTACACTGCCTCTTGACAGAACAGATGGGCTTGCTTTTTTTTTTTTTCATTCCTGTTCAGCAATATTCAGATAGTGCTCATACCCCATACATACGTCTGCTTGGTGATTTCGTACATAAAGGTACAACACTCAAACACAGATGTAACCTCACATAAGCAGCAAGGACACACCGTGAGAGGCAAAGACGCTGAAGGGCAACGCCAAACTGCAGCACCTAGGGAATCCCAGGACCTTGGGGATATCCATGTCCAGCCCCATACCTTCAGGAAAATGAGTGATGCCCAATGAGCCTAGAAGGGTCCAGAAGACACAACTCCACCAATGGCCCAAGGCAAAGCACTGCTCCCCAGCGAAAGCTCTGGTGGAAGAGAGAGCTGAAGGGGAAGCTCCTGCAAAATTCATGGGGACGTGAAACCATGAGCATCTCCTGGGACTCCTCAGCATGGTGAAACAGCCTGGAAAAGCCATTCACTCCCTGTGTGGGCATTCTTCTTGCTGCACTGAGAGAGCCTTTGGCAGTGGATGAAGCAGAACTGCACAAAAGTCCTCTCGGAGCAGAATAGGACTGCCCACATGAGAAGTGCACTCGGAATAGCTATTGCACTTCAAATTCACACCCTGGCTTTGTTTCGCAAGGCTCCCCCTGTGCAGAAGGGCCCTAGGCTTCAGATTCAATTTCTGCCTGTATTATCAAGAGCTGAGGACTCCTTCCATCTGAGGGCAGGACATGGCCTATGAGAGGCCAAGTACGGTTTGAGGGGAGAAGGATGAAATCCGTGACTCCTTCCTGCTGTCCTGTATGTGGAAGTCCCTCTACACTGCTTTAACAACTGAACCCTGATGACTTCATCCTAGCAAATGGCCTTGCTATGTGGGTAAATGATCTCTGCTCTACCACAGAAACCAAGCACAGGATGTATACACATGGCACACACAAATGTCATGCCCACACCTGTGCAGGGATCTAATTCCTTTCCAAAGGCTGCAGCCCCATCCTCGGTCACAGCTCTGCCCTTCATGCATTGCCCACCTGTTTCAAAGATGACCTCAGTTTCTAGGAGAAGCAACTTAAGACACGTAAAAACATGCCTAGGGGGAAAAAAAAAAAAAAAAAAACAACCTCTTAAAATGTGGGTTTCTGGAGAATGAGACTGCAGGTTTCAGAAGGGAAGCAAAAGTGGAATTCTGTGCTTGAAAGGCACCCAGGACACAGCCACTGACAGCCCTCCTGTGGGCCCTAATGCTGAGCATTTGCAAGAGCAAAAAGTCTGCATGGCTTTCTTTTTTGGGGCAGTGGGCTTACAATCAAGAACATTAAAACGCCAGAAGGCATTAGGCAGTAAAAATCTCCTCTAGAAGAGGACTGGTACTGAGAAGGACAGCTGAGCCCTTGCAGGAGCACAGGTACTTCAGCTACAAAGCACCTCATGAGGTATATAATCTGCACTCCTGCTAATGACCGTGATATCCAAACACTGTGTATGGATCACACAGCACTATTTCCCTTTTGTGCATCTCAGGAAAAAAAAAAGAAAACAAAGTAAAACACTGTGAAAGAGGGACTTTCATAAGCATTAAGCAAATCTGTGTGTCCAATTCCCAGAGGCTAGTTTCCTAACCTTCGTGATGACCCTTCCATAACTTTCTCTGAGAAGCAAATACAGGTGCCTGCTTTACTCCATTCAAGCACAACAAAACTCCCCCACTTCGCTCCATCTGCTCCACAGAGCTGGGACCAGGGCAGGACTGATGCTACCAAGATTCTTCTGTTGCCCTCCGTGCCAAGGCAGCAGTGTGGTATCTTCGCATGTGCCACTCTCTCTTGGGTTCTCCCTTCCCTGTAACCTCCACTCCCACCCACCAGGGAGAACCTTCAGCCCCTTCCTTACCACACCTGGAGCTAAGAGATGAGCAGTGCTATTCTGCCACAGGGATGGAGCTGAAAAGCATCTAAAACACGAAGGACAGAGATACGTGTGTTCAGGGAAGGGTTAAAACTAACGGGGAACGGAGCTATCTCAGCTGGCGAAGGCTCGTGATGGATAGCAGTGAGCTGTTATGAAGAAAATTAAGAAAACATTTTGAATGCCCTCCTAAAAGGGAACAAATAGGTCCAACACTCCAACAGAAGGGGATTTTTTGCATTTCTGAATGATAGTGCTTTGCTTTTATGGCCTGCGGCTGCTTGGAAAATTCAGAGCTATTTCTCTGAAGAATTCACTTGGACAAGCTTTATGGCTTTGATCAGTTAACTATTTTTTAATGCTAATCCACCCCAGTGATATTTGTCCTCCTTTCCCCCATGTGCACAGAAGCACAGATGCAGACAAATACTACACAAAAGCAAATATTGCCCAGATGAACAGACAGGAACAGCCACATCCAGCGCTAGCAACTAAACACCAACTTTGTTCTGATCCAGTCTTCTCTCTTCTAGCAACCCAAGATCCTTTGATCAGTTAAAGGAAATTTGAGAATCCAATTTTGGTGGCCAGTAGGTAGAATGTCTATGCAGTGATCTGGCCACAGGTATTCACACTTGAGCTGAAAATTCAAATTTGGATTTCAAATTCAAATTTCAAATTTGTGCAACAATACATGTGGCTGAAAGGCCTTAACTTCATTAACACAGACCGCTGAAAGCAGCTCAAGCGCTGCTCCATCCTCCAGAGGAACAAATAGAGGTACAGATATAACTTTCCTAAGTGTATGGAGCAAAGACACAAACTGAACCAAGAACAGGACCGGAGCTTCCTGACTTCCACCACCTTACTGTAATTGCTCTCACCTTCCCTGCAGTCTCAGGCTTACAACCTGAGCGTGATGCTAAGCAACACTCCATTTACAGTCTCAGCATACAAATCAGGAGACATGTGTCTCCTGATTTAGAGCACCGCATACTGGAGATCAGCCCAGCCGTGTACCAGGAATGCGCTGGGTACCTAAGCCCATATGCAATTATCTGCCATATTAACTGCATCACTGTGACATCCTACTACATTTATAGCAGTCACTACACACACACAAAAAAAAAGCAGAGTAAGGGATAGTCTCTGCTCTGCAGTACCTTTGGTCTCCAAGCTGCTATCCAACTTTGCCTTCTGTCTTTGGGTAACAAATTCAGGCAGTATTTCCTGTGGCAGAGAATTACACAGGCTGATTACCCTCTACGGAAAAGTGAAGAAATCCTGGAAACAATTTTCTGTCTCAATTGTTCCCAGAGCACAGGAACAATCTTTTAGCCCTCTTCCTATTTTCTGCTCAATGCCATTCAGGCTCAGCGTGCAGAATTCATCATGCTGCTGCCTCCCTCACGTCTGGGTCCTGCAAACACTTACCCAGATGAAACTTCACACACGAGCAGTCCTAAAGACCTCCACTTGAATCAGCCTTGAACTTGGCCACAAAGTCTTTAGAAGTCAAAGAGAATGGAAGGAGATAGGTGTGAAAGTCAGTCCCCAGGAAACGTTCAGTCCTGGCCAGGAGCAGCATCACGCAGGCATTCAATGTGTTTCTGGTAGCCAGTTCTTAACCTAGCTCTTTCAAAATTCATTACTAATTTTTTACAGAAGGTCACAAGAGTAGTTTGAACTGAGAATCATGAATCACAGGTAGAACTCACAGCAAGGAGGATCAGTTTCTCACACTAAAGATTTCATTACCATGAAAAAAACATTTTCTGTGAGAAAAATAATAACAACACTTTTTAGACAGAAGTCTAAATGTCCATGGCTTTCTACCAGGGTCTGAAAGCAACCATGCAAAACAGCCATCCTGGGGCTGACAGCATTTCCAGTTCCCAAAATGCCCACATAGGCTACAATCTCGGGAGGCAGCACAATGCTCTGCTCTGCTCTGCTCCAGGTGCATCTGGGAGTCCCAGGCTGCACAGCCCAAGCAGCTGCAATTTGGCAAAAGACTGTCGCACAGGAGAGGGACAGTGCTGGGGACTGAGCGCCACTCTGCACCGCTCAGGGTGTGCTGCTGCAGGCACTCCAAACGTAGATTTTTCAGCACTTTGACAACAAGTACATTTTACACATGTACACGCCCACACTCAGAATGATTCGATCAAAACCTTATTTTCCATCCAAAAGAGTTTTGATAGAAAATGTTCTATTTGCCCTAGTCAATTTGGCTTAAGCATCAGTCAAAACATTTTCTTGAATTGACACCGTTGGTGGCAGTGCGGGAGAACAAGCTCTTTAGATAATCTGCCTCCAACGGCAGGTACTGACCTTTCAGTTTTTCTTCTCAAATAAAGGTAACTTTCAAAATAGTGTTACTTTTCTGCTCATGCTGCTGGGAGAGATGGAGGGAACAGGGCCGTGTGCCTGCTACAGAATCTCGTGGCCAATCTTAATATCGCTGAATTTTCAAATGAGGTATTGGTAGTAAACAACCTTTCTGTTGTACACAAACATTTTTAATTTCATGCCCTGCTAATCATACATCTGTTAGAGTTCCTCTTCCATCCATTGCTGTAACAATAATAAAAGAAAAATGCTAGTGCTAAGAACATGTTTTTTCTAAAAGAAAAACTGAATAATAATCAATTTTCCTCAGCAGGATGAGGTAAGGCCGCAAGTAGCAGAACTTGCCCGATGGAGGTGACAGAGAGATGGTTTTATAAGTGACACCTTAACATCTGTCCTTCTGGTGGCCCCATTCTCCCATAGCAGAGTGGGTTACAGCAGCCCCTTTTCATGGGCACTGCTGCCACAGCCACCATTCCTGTTTGGAGCCTTTCCCCCACTGCTGATACATGATTTTCACCTTTTTAGACTCCTCCTATTCCCACTGCCATGGTGGGCCACCTCCAGATAAGAAATGCTGCACTTATGCGAGCTGCACACTGAACAGCAATGGGAATCTGCCTGATTCCCAGGCAAAGTGACACAAAGGCATTAGGGGCAGAGGCACAGGGCTCTGCTAAGTCTGGATGGCCTCCCTGGTGTCCAGCCCTTGTATCAACACCCCTTCCAGAGGCTGGTTTCTAAAGCACAGTTATCTGTATAAACCCCCCCTCATCGTCACCATGAAGCCCCGCTGTCTGAGTAATCCCCACTACCACACCCATGAGCACACTACAGCAATATACCAGAATCAGAGCATCCCAGCCTCCTGGTCACAGCAGGCTTGGGGCACCCACTGGGACACACGGCGAAGGTGATCCAAACCTGCCTATGCCACCTGCAGGGAGGGCTAGGTGACCACGATCAGCACCACCACACACACTGATACATCCCACCGCAAACATGCAAAAGCATCCAGCTCTAGGTTTTTCTCTGATCTAGTCCTCTAATCAAAGCACATTCAGTCAGACAACTCTACCAGTGAAAAGGAAGGGGAAGGAATAAAAAAGACTTTGTTGAGCAAAAGTACTCTGAGACACATTTGATGTAATAGTCATATGATTAACAAACTGTCATATCAAAGTTTTCCGCAAAGTAGGAACACTCTGACAGTTCATATTTTAAAAACTGACATTTTGATTCATTACTGTAAATAGCACTCTGTATTAAATATTGTGACAAGGCATACAGTGTATTTTTTGAGCTCTGTAACATTTAGGAAGTACCGGATTTAAAAAAAAAATAATAATACAACATGTATAATATCAAGCACAGTTAAAGCACAACTCCAAGAAAGCTTCTAGAGGAGAGGATCATTATTTCTGAGATAACCTACTTCTTCACCGTCATCTCGAGCGCTGCTGGGAACTTTGGCCCGCAAGGATCTTAATGTGCTGTTTGCATAATAAAATAGGTAATTGTCTCACGGAACAAAAGAGCTGTAAGGAAAGTGGCTACATTAAATAATGTAAAATTACTCAGTAGCAAATCATCCTGAAGCTGGCATGAGGGGAAGAACTCTAAAAGGTGCTGAATTGCCACTCGGAATATCTGAGAGTGCAGGATGACACAACAAGCAAGTGATGTTGAAATGACTGCCCAAACCTGCATCTCGCTCATCCCCTCAGTCTCTAACCACATGTTTTGCCCCTTCCTCTGTCCCCACCCCTCGTGCCATGTGACAATATGGGCAGAAATGAGGTCTGGGGACACGTGGACAGCAGGACCACCACTTCTAGCAACCGTATGAACTTGGCCTGCGCGAACCTGCTGACGAAACCACCCCATGTTTTGTTACTGCCCCACACTCAGAGAGCACTACGTCCTTCTCGGCAGCTCTGCTCTGTTCATCCAGGCTGCAGGCTGTCAGAGACTCACGTCTCTCCCTCCACCTCGGACAGTTTCCACAGCCTGCTGAGCCCCGACATGGGCAGAGCCCTGGGCACCCTGCGAGCAGGACGGGCCCACAGGGAGCTGTCAAGGACGTATCATTGTATGGGGCCCCAGGGAGGGCGCCTCAAGCTGCAGGGGATTCTGTGAGCCCCTAGAACAGCCAAACAAGACCACTTAATGCACCTCTTGGCATCCCCAGAAACTTCTCCCTGTTCACAGGACCCTTCCCTGACTCACCAGCATGATGGGGCCCATAAGCAATGCAAACGTTTTGCATTTCCTCAAAAGCTGTGCACATGATAGAGAAATTAAAAATAAAGCCTCAGCTAATAAAGGCTTGACAGAGCAGCAGGAGAAAACCTGAAGCTGCCCAGCCTGTCTGCAAGATGCTCAGGTGTTATTAGGACTGCAGTCAAGGGCTTTAGAAAGAAAAATGGTTACCATTACCATTACTTACAGCCAGCTGCAAGTGGAGCTCTGGGCTCAGCCTACTGTGAGAGAATGGATATGCTGCCATAAAAAGAGCAGTGAGCCCGGACCGGGACCTGGCGAGGCAGTCACGCATGCTGAAGATGCTGTTTGAACCGCGGCCGCTCCAGCACAGCCTGCCTTTCCCTAGGAGCAGCCACATACCACTCATATGCTGGAAATCTTCTGGATGGGTTTGCATGCCAGCAAGTGTGGTAGTAGTAGTAGTGGTCTAGCCAGACATCCCAAGCATATTGGCACCGCTATAATTTGTCCATTCACCCATATGTTTTCCTAAAAACACCCATATGCTTTTCCTGCAGTCCCCATATGCTTTTGCAAAGAGAAACAAAAACATTTTGTTAGTTGTGAGCGATTGATCGCCGCATATTTCACAGAAGTCAAATAGAAAAACAACAACAAAAAAGCAGTCAGCTGCTTCCCCCCTCCCTTTCCTCTCTGTTCACGGAGGGAACTGTGAAGAGCAGGAAAAATTCAGCCCACAGCAAAATATACACACAGCTCATTTTTTGCACTGCAAGATATTCTAGGAATTACAGGAGGAATCTTCATTAAAAACAAGCTATCAAAGATCTGGCAGCCAGTGGCATTCCAGGCAGTAATTCAGCATTGGGTGTTTGTCTGCATTTTCGGTGCTAGCTCAGGTCCTCACGGAGGCAGCCGCGCATGTTGGGTAACAGCCCACAGGAATTCAGGCTCCTGGAGAAGCACATTAACCCAGCTTGGGAGGACGCTGCCACAAGGAGGCTGCAGCCTTTCTGATTCCCGGGACAGCTAATTTGAGGCCAAATCTATCACAGACCACCCCCCCCCATCCCACATGCAAGGCTTCTCAGGAAGGCACGGTGCTACCAGTCCAAACCCCAAGGGCACAGGGCTGGGTTCAGCCCGGAGCAGGCGTGTGGGTGTACAAGTATGCGTGTGTCAGGGCCGGGGCACGTGGGAACCGCGCCTCTCCGCTCAGGCTCATTAAGAAACACAGCAGACCCGGGGCCAGCGTTCAAAGAGGAGCAGTGTGAAGCATTCCTCTGGAGGAAGATCAGTGCGTGTTCTTCTTTACACAAATAAAATTAAAGAGAGAATCATAATACGGACAAATCGATTAACTTCTGAAAAGCCAAGGGCACTGAACGTAATAGCAGAGGAGATGAGAAGAGCTTCATTACAGGGACACTGAAACAGTGCGTAGCCTTTCTTCCTTGGAAAAGAAATTCAGCTACTGCTGCATGACGTTCTGATTTCAGCCTTGTTTTCCTCCATTGCTACAGGAACACAGCTGCTTCCTATACCCAAATGGCCATCCATGTACCTACACACTGATACAGCCCTAAGCAAGGAGCTTGGGAACACCTTTTTGAAGACTATGAAGACATACAAGGGCAGACGCCCAGGGGCTACGGCACTGCTTGAGTGCAGTGTGAGCCCTCTTTAGGGTAGGAATTCGACTGACCCTTTTTTTTTTTTTTTTTTTTTTTTTTAATAGGACACCCAGTACCATATGGACCTTCTAACAGCCAGACTGTCAGAGATGCACTGCAATGTTCTTCAGTTCTCAAGTAAATTTAACCAGAAATGTTCTTTCCAAAGTTGGGGTTTCCTTACACCGATCTCATCTCTCACAAAGCCTAATGAGAGGCCAGATGCAATAGGCCAAGAGCCCAATCCTCCACCAGAACAAAGCTGAAAAACCAGTCAAGAGAAGAGAAATCAATCTCTTGAACAGGGCACACAGTAAAAAGAAAACAATTTGTCAGAGACAGCTTGCTTGGCAAGATACATTTTATGATACGTTTTTGTCCTGAGAGGGGTTGTGAGCGCCTGAATGTCTGACTTCACAATTTACAAATATATTGTTGTCGTTGCTTAAGCTGTCAACAGAAAGCAAAGCTAATACCATCTCATTTAGTCAACAGTCTGTAAGGGTGGGCTTCTCCCTAGGTTTCGTATTTACAGCAACACATTGGGACTGTCTAATAAACTTAGCCAGGAAAGCTGCCACAGAAAGAGTGAGACTAACAGAAGTGCTGCCATTAATCTTCAATAACCCAGCAACTGGGAAGATCAGGCCTTGAACCAAATTCTACTCTCTTGCTATTAATCTCCTGTCCTCTACTTATTAATCCCTTGTCTGTCTTTTCCTTCAACATTTATTAATGTCCCCAACTGTTTGCAGTAAACAGGATGCTGAAATCTCATCTCTAGCTAGCCATAATTTACAAGACAGAAGGAAAAGCAACGAAAAAAACAAGAGCAGCATAAAAAGGAGGAAAGGAAGAATGTGGATTGCCTTACTGAAAGGGCAGAATGAAAGTGCACTTACATTCAGTTACACGGTAGGGTAAAGAAGCACTCCCAATTTCTGCATGCCATACAGACATTGCACAGCTCTCGAGCCAGGTCCACACTGAGGTAAATCAAGTAGCTCCATTAGTCGAAACAGGGCAGCTGGATCTAGTGGTCTGTGTCCAGCAGCAGCCTCAAACCAACATGAAAACAAACCCTCCAACAACCAGAGCATGAAGGCCCGGGCTGCATATAAACAGCAAAATAAAAAAGGGATGATGAAGCCAAAGCTACCAGCTACCCCTGTTCATGCATTACCCGGCTCAACAGGGCTGCTCACTGCTTTCTCCCCACAGTTGCCATCACTTTGCAGCGTCTCTAATACTTCTTTTGCCTCCTGGGATGTCACAATTGCTAGAGGCTTGAGGACAGGCCTACTACCCTGGCACTACCCTTTTTCAGCCACCTTACCTACAGGTTCACCCTCACTACAATTTAACCATCACATTGTGGGTCCAGATGTGGTCCCAGAAATAGTAAAACCACCTTGAGTCAGGGGTACTCTGGCCTCCACCACCACGAGCTCTGGAGAAACACCTGTCACGTGCCAAATGACCAAATTACTCTTGGTAATGCACTCCTGGCTTCTTCACACTCTGTCCAAACTCAGTTGCTTGCAAAGGCCCCGAGATGTGACCCCCTCCTCACCTGGAAGCACGGCAGCCCCGTCAGGCACCGAGACAGACGTATGGACAGGCTCTTCCAAGGGACCTCTGCAGATGGAAACAGAAAGCTCAGAATTAACCTTTTTGCTCATAGTAAAAGCAGAAAGTAAATCAAGCTGGCAGTGACACCTCACAAAGAAAACAGCCCCAAAAGGGCCTGTAAGCCAGCCACCCTCCCTTGCAGAGCAGATCACAACTATTTTTCCTCTGATACAACTCTGTGTCAGTCTGTCCCTGGCTGGATCCATGTAAGGGCTTTTCACACCTTGGCAAGGCAGATTCAATCTGAGCAAGCATCAGAATAACTGAGGTCTATTTGAGAGAGAAGCTACTTGTTTTAAATCAAGGCAGAGCTGGTGAAAGGCGCTGACGTAAGGGCTCTAGGTAACAAAGTCTCTTTCAAAGCCGGACCAGACACGCTCCTGCCTGCCCTGCTTAAAGGGCCTCTTCTTCCCGAGCCTCTTCCTGTGCCACGGCCACGGTGACTCACCCCACGGCGCTGGCTTTGCCGTGCGGGCACCGAGAAGAGATGAAGCTGAGATGGGATGCATGAAGCATACAGCAGTTATAGAAAAAACGAGCGGGACCGTCAAAATCCCACCTCCATCTCCAGCCCTGGGTGCCTCCAAAGAAAGGGAAAACTCAGGTTTTATAAGTAACCACTTGCTGCTTTTAACTAGCAGCCTTTCATACTTCCAGCTTATTGATATCCCAGCCTACTCTTGTGTTTTTCATTTCCTTTCATCTCAATCCCAGAGAAGAAATAAGCAGGCGAATATACCAGCGATGGCTAGTGATGGCCCAGCACACCTCTGCCTCCCGCCCCATCGCTGGAAGTGACCAGCTCAGCACCAGCTTCTGCCTGCCCCATGCTCCCCAGAACCAATTCCCTGCTCTTGCAGCAGAACCAGGTCTGGCCAGGCAGCAGCTTTGCCCTCCAGGTCAGCTGCATGGATGGGAGCAAGGGAAGGGAACAGCAGCAGCTGCTTCAGATCCTCCTCAAAGCACAAAAAGCACACAGAAATCTGCCGAGGATCTGCCTCCTCTGATGCTGGCTATTCCTTTCATATTTGCCATGACAAATAATTCATGTTAACATTCTTTCAAGCACTGTAAGCCCGTATCAAGTAACAGCAAAGAGACAGACAGGTGTCCTGACCACAGAAGAGGCAGCATATGTGAACAGTTTGGAATTTACTATTATTGTTATTTTATAAAAGGGGAATTAAATCCCACAGATTTTTCTGCGCATGATACATTTTCTGCCCCTTGTTTGATGTTGCTTTCAGGCTGAAGACTTCAAACAGCCAACCTAACCTATGTCTCAAGCCTGCTTTAAACTGATGCCCCTCATGTGACCAGAAATGAATGCATGGTGAATCACTTACCCCACACAGCACGGGGTGATGAGCGGTGCCTGTGCCTCCCAAGCACTGCATGGACATGAACACATTGGGGGAAAGGAGATGCCAGCCCTCTCTGCATCACAGCCTGGTAATTCAGCACTACCAGCTCTGCACTTCTGGAGCTGGAAAGCACAAGCTCCAGGTCAACAGCCCAGCCATGCGCATTCAGAGGAGAGAAGAACACAACTACTGGCATTTTCTGCAAAGCACACACATACAGGCTGCACTTCCACTCTCTGTCTGCCTTTGGGAGATGCTTAAGAGAAGCTGCATTTTAATTACTAGTCCCAATCCAGGGAATCTAATCTTGAAAGCAAGGGAAAGAGAGCTAACCCAAAGTTACAGATGTGGGGGTATGTGGGTCCCAGCTCTTCGCTTCTTTGCTGACATTACGGCTTCCACAAACTAAATCAAAATCCCACTTAACTTCAGAGAGGTTGCAATTTGCATGTAGAGTGCTGCTGAAACCCCAGTTGTAATAAACACATACGGCTCCGCTGAAATCGATGGAGTTATTCTGGTTTTGTCTGGTTACAGATCCACAGGCCAATAACCATTAGCGCTCATCCAACCTCCGGCTAAATACTGTCTAATAGAAGACCATTATCTTTGTCAGATTGATTTGGATAACTTGCTTAGAGCATGCTTGAAGACTCATTAGCATCTTTAGGTTTTGGTGGTTGTATTTGAAGAATAAGCCCCAGCAGCTATTAAACACTTGAAAACATCATGTTAGCAGTTTACAAATAAAGCAGGAGTGGAGACACAAGTTTGTTTTCTGCTTTTCATTGGGAAATTGGTAAAAATGAAGGAAGTAAAGAAAACACATGAAAATGAGCTGTGCACATCCACTGAAATATCAAAGTTATTTGATAGATATTGAATTAAAAAACAAACAAAAAAAGATGAGAGAAGCAAAATCACAACAGAGAAACCCAACCCCCTCCTCCTTTTAAGCCCTGCTAAATTATATCAGGCGTGGTGCAACTTATGCACCCCAGGAAAGGCAGATGCACTCCCTTGGCTGTTAGGCTTAGGTTGGGCTCCCCTCCCTTGACTTTCCTGAACCCCTGCAATACAGCCCCTCAGCGACGGGCTTGTGTTGACCACGCTCCCTGGCAGCAGAGCAATGCTACCAGCACATCTTACAGCTCTCTGCCCAAGGGTGGATGCTACTGACCATCACTATTTCCCTACCTTGGGCCCAAGATCTTCTTGTTTAAACCAGCTCACCAAAACGAATCGGCTCCCTTGGGCACAAGGCCACCCTTGTATCTGAGCTCCCAATCAGAGCGTTGTGTTGCTACAGCTTTGTTGAGGAAGGAGAACGTTGTTGGTTTGTTTGGTTTCCAGTTGCCCTGCCCAAGTTATGCTGCCAACCATCAGCCATAAGACAAGCTTCAGCCAGGGAGAGGTGGAAGGGTCTTGCCCAACAATTTGCAGAAAACCTACTGGGTTAAACCACAACAGTGGAAAAGGATAAAAAATACAATAATAATAGCAGTAGTATTTTGTTAAACAAACCAAAAATCCCCAGTAAATCAAAGATGAAACAAAAGAGAGATGGAGAAGCAGTCTCAGTCTCTACCATTGCATCAGCGGCAGAGAGCAGCCACAGCCCAGGCTCAGGTAGCTCACGTACTGTAAGCAAGCCACCACGGTCTGCCAGTACCATGCCCCATAGCACAGTCCTCCCATACAAACGTGCTCCTGAACTCTGAGAGCAGCTCCTGCAGGAGGGTACTCAGACACGCTGCTGAGCCCAGCATGGAGCGTCAAACTGGATCTGCAGGAGCCGCAGCTCTGGGACAACCACCCCAGACTTTCCCCTTGCACTGTCAATCAATAGCCAAACCCCGAGTGCCCAGCTCACGTGGGTACACCGGGGCTCCCAGTCCTCTGCCCAGGCCCCATCTATGCACAGCTGCTCCAGGAACCCAGCAGAGCTGCTCCCATCGCAGCAATGGGCACACCCCCCCCTGTCCCATGAGGATCCATTTCCACCAGCCACCTCTCCCCACTGCTACGCAGCAGCTTCCCAGACAGACCAAAGAGAAAGCCAGGCAGCACCGCTCAAATAAGCACCTGGATCTACAAACAACAGATTAAATTCTCAAGCTACAAAACTATGTTTTAGCAAAAGTGCAATTGGACTCCATGTACTTGTTACATTTCTAAATATACTCTGGTTGTCAAGACAACAAAGAGACTGATGGATCTCTAAAGCGTACTGTATCTATTTAATTGTCAGCATTTCAAACCGACTCGAGGAGGGAAAAAAATGCTGCGTGATAAGTCTAATCGTCATGGTTACCACTGGCTAACCCCACAATAAAAATATATATATTCTAGCTGAATGTGCCAAGCCATGTGAGGAGCAGATGGGAGACGTTCTCACTACTGCGACAGCCTCCACTGGAAAACTAAACTTGAGGAAGGATGCGAGAGACTTTACAGAGCTCTCAGACACAACAGACGTCGTGGGCTGCAGCTTCCCAGCCGCTTGGGCTTTTCCGCCGTGCTCACTCACCCCTCACATGCTGGGGCAGCCCACAGGGCTGGGGCTCCCTAACTCGCCATGTTCCTGCCTGGGGAGTCTCGTCCCTTCCTATAAAAAGCCTGAGATGCGAGTTGTTACTCCTCAAAGGCTGCTGACAAAACTGAACACACAACGGCCTTGGATCTGCTTTCCCACCCTCGCCGGCTCACTCTGCTCCAGGCAGCCTGTGGGCATCGCTCTGGCCCTTCTGCTCCAACTGTTAGCAACCAAAAGGAGGGCTACGGACAGCCTCAGACAAGAGAACCAAGAAGGATGCAGCAGCTCGCCCCCGCTGCGAACACCGAGCGCCAGCCAGAGGTCAGGCTGGGAGACGTGACGCGCCCCGCAGGTTCTGCACCCCACAGCACGTGCACGATCCAGCACCAACATTCATGTGCAGTCCCTCCCGAAAGAGATGCACTCCAAAAAAAAAACAACCCTCAGATGCTGGCTTTTTACTTGGAAGACCTCCAAAGCAATGTCTGAGGTATCCACCTGGCTATAAAGCGATCATGAAATCCAGGCTTTCCTTCCTTCAGCAGAACTCATCCAACTGCGCTCATTTCCCACTTTGCTGTCACCAAATCAAAGTTCAGCTTGCAAGGGAAAGGTACAAGTTTCAGCCAGACATAAAAGCAATGAAAACCAACGCATGTTCACCTGATCAGCAGGGATGTCAATGAATGATCAGTTTCCGACAAGTCTGAAGCTTCCCCAACATTTTTTGGCGTAAACCACGTCAAAGTTGAATCTTCCTCAAAAATCTCCCCCATAATCAACTCCCTCATACAGATAAAAGCTCAGTATCTCTCCTGTCAAACACCTTAATGGAAACTACAGGGCACTGCCCAAATCTGTCTCTAGGGGAGAGCCACAAAATAAAATGCGATCTGATTTGAAAACACTGTTTAAGAAAAGCACCATTTTCCAAGCCTCTCAAGCAATGTGTCTGAGTTTGTGATATTCCCCCCGGAGCTTGCCCCTGCTCACTATCAAGATGAACAATTTCTGAATTCCAAATATGAGAATCTCGGTGACATATACCGAGCTTTCGTGCCTACCCATACAGTCATCGTGCGGTTCACCATCACGTCCTGCTCCACAGAACCAGAGATGGGCAGTGAAAATCAAAACAAAAGTAGCACAGAAGTGTTATTTCCGGGGTTTGTGTGAGAATTATTTCAAATACTACTAAGGTCAGGAGCTAAAAAGGAGACTTGGGCACAAAGAAGTCTTCAGGTCAAAAGGACTTAGAGGCTTAGAGGTTTTTACAAGTGTTTGGGTACACCTCAAGTAAAACAGCACCAGCATTTCATCCCTAGGTGCCTAAATAGTTTTGAAAGTAACCAATTCCCATAAGGAACTTCAAAGAGATCACAGCCCTTCTGAAAGCTGTATTCAGAGTTTAACCGAGCTGAAATCCCAAACCGAGCTCTTGAAATATGCACTTTGGAACATGATTTTAACATCATAGGGGTGCAGGAACCTAACTTTGGTTTTCCTGTTACTGAAAGTGCTTGCCTAGGGCACCGGGCTCCTACGGTTATGGCTCTGGGACAACTATTACATTCTGTTCTAATAAAGTACATGCTCTCAGGAGCAAATTCCCCAGGATGACTCCTTTGCTTTGGCACAAATGGACTCATTTGGTTGAGATAAAAGGATGTTCCCTTGCATCATTTTCATTTGATTTTTTTTATTTTAAGATAGAGAAACAGTTAATTTCGCTAAATGAGTGCTCTGTTGCCATGACTTCACTGCAGACAAACACAAAGCCATCAAGCTCTTTTTCTCTGGGCGTTGTTTTTTTAAACAGGTATTCGATTGTCTCGATTCTCTTACTTCTCTTCCCAAAATCCCACAGTCAGGCAGATGCATGAAGGCTATAGCTATTCCCTAATTCAGAGAGGTATTCCTGTACATATGCGTGCCCTCATAATGCACCTCCACCAGGTGCATGTGCCACCATGCCTCCTGTGACTCCAACTTGCAGGACAGTGCTGCACAACAGCAGGCAGCAAATCTCTCCAAGGGAAACACCGAGTCTATGGGATTAGTCTCTGAAAGGCAGAATTCCCACGCTCCCACCGAGGACTGAAGGGTGGCTCCATCCTGCTCACTGGCAAGCCAGACTCTTGCCCAGGATTTTGCCCCAGACTAAACCAGAAGCCTCAAACAAGTAAAAGTATTTCCCAGTGCCTCAGTTTCCCAGGCATACGTCATCTGCTTCTGTGGGGTGTTGCGACGTTGGCTGAGTTAATATTGACGAAGTACACTGGGGATTAAGAGTATTACAGACTTCACTGAGCTAGAGTTTTTCTTCATTCCTTTTTTTTTTTTTTTTTTTAAATGTTTGCATTGAATAGACAGACTAAGTAGAAACAGCACTTGTAGCCTGCAGTCATTATCCTGGTAAATGGCTTATTACAGCACGCAGCCTACCAGCTCACCTCCATCCTGTCTCACTCGAACACAGGTAGGTGGAAGCTACTCATTCCACAGAACTTTCCTTTTCACTGTCTCTGTCTGATGGAGACTCTTGATAGCTGGGCTCACAAGACAGGGATTAGGATATAAATACCTCAATACCAGCTTGTTGTTCAGTACCTATTTATGACGATCACAGAACAATTAATTACTTCCCGTCTAAGACTAATTCCCGTCTCTTCCAAAAAGGCTGGGGGGGCAGAGGAGGTTGTCTCAACATTTTCCATTTCCTGATGAGTCACAGCAGAGCCACTACAATAAGCTCAGTACTTCAATCAGGCTGTTTCTTATCAAGGTATATTCAGTACATTACTAAGATGTGGAGTGTGCTATTTTAAGGGCTAATTTCAGGCATTGTATGCATAATGCATTATCCCAACACATGCTGTCTCCTGGGCAAGCAAGATGAACCTCCTGCAACACCACCCCTTTCCACACACCCCCAAAATCACACAAACACTGCAAGAGACAAAGTGAAGAGCACTGATTTTCACAACATATAGCCCTTCAATATGCAGTCCTCTCTCCCACTTCATTAGTTCATTCCCTTCCCCTTGGCGATGAAATTACTTGTGTGACAGCAGCATCTGACAAGAAGAAAACATTCGCAGACTGCACGGGTTGCAACAAGTCTGCAGTGTCTTGCTTTCTTCGTTCTGAGGCCAAGAACCACACATTTATTTTTCTGCCCCAGGGAGCAACTCTGCATCCCTGTACGAATCCTCAGTTGTCCCCAGTTCCCACGCCACCCACTCACAAGCTCCCAGGCCCCGCAGAGCGGGCAGGAGCCACCTTGCCCAGCCTCCGAGCAGCAACACAGCTCTTGGGGACGGCAGCAGGTGCTCTCTGGTCATCATTAATTCCTTGATTTAACAAACTGTTAGATGTAGTTTATTGTGTTGATTGGGCAATTGATCCCAGACAGGTCATTTGAGTCTACAACAGGTTGCATTCTGCACCAGCCTAACCGCAGCTGGCTCCAACAGGAACTGCCTCATCCAAGCAAAGGAGACTGTGGTGAGCAGAACGAGGGTCACATCTCCCTGGACCATGCATGGACCTCAGGCAATGCAGCTAAAAACTCCAAAGCACCAGCAGCTGCCTGAAAAAAAGCGTGCCCGTGACAACAAATGTGCTAAAGGCCATAACATGTTGGTGACCAGGATGGGGTGCAGCAGACAGACAGCTAGACTTCTGCTGGAGTACCATCACAGACACTAGATGCTGTAAGAGCAGTCACTGCACAGACACCACCTTGAGACTATGCTCGAGCTACTTATTACCTGCAGTTTTCCCCATGGCACAACTTGGCTGTGCAAACAGTTTCTGTGCAAACAGCTGCAGTGCCAGTTTCTGCCAAGCCCATGCTAATTGCAAGTGATTCCAGTTCAAATGCTCTGAAGTCAGAAAGAATTTAGGTGACATGTAACCAAGGTCTCACATCTGTTACCATCTCTCCAGCAGGGAACAAACCTGCAATTAGCTATGAAGATCTGTCAATGGCTCTTCTTTCCTCCTCCTTGGAAACACATTTAAATTCCAATTTTAGGCCATCAAAAATGCAGAATACTTTTGATCCTTGCAATGTCTCCAGCCTGTTAGTACAACTGAACTGCCAAAGCAACACAAAGAACGTGGCCACAGATGTCCCATTAAAGGCCATGGATCCTTCAAGATCTTGCAGCTCCTTAGGTGCCACTTTAAAAATGTCACTGTCTCTTCTTGTACCATATTTACCTAAAAACCTCAAATATTCAACCTGTTTGACAGAAACTCTGTGAATGAAAACAGCATGTGGGCAAGGATCATTTCACATGGCCAAGTATAACTTGGAAGAATGAAAGAAGTAGAAATACTGAGCCGTAGGTTTAAAGCATGGCAAACCTCCTCTGAAGTGGGCTCCGTTAGTTAAGGTCATCTTAATCAAAGGGAGAATACTCACCCCGATTTTACAGATTTCCATGAAAGACACTATCAAAGGAATTGTAGTTCTCCCTTTCTTTGGGCAACACTGCTGGTTGCATATGGCACTGATGGCTTAAACAGACAAATGATTAGAGTTGGACTCATCTCGTTTTCTTAAAACATGAAAGACCAGGATTCTCCTACGCCATGCACTTAAGTTCCCGTACTTTCCCAAAAAGCCACTTGGAAAGTTTCTAAATGCAGCAGGAGAAAAATAATTCTGCTTGGTCCACGCCTGCATCTCCCTCTCCTCCCATTAGCACATGGGTAGAAGGCTGGCTTAGAGCAATACAACACTTCGATTTGAATATGAATCACTCCTCTGGTGAAAAAACAAAACAGAAGCCCATTTCACACGAGCCTTATCTGAAGATATAATGTAAACTGACACATCTACCAGGAGCAAGGCAAGTAAAGCACAGTGAAAGTCCCGGCTCAGACAAACAAACAACAATACGTCCTGTCCCAGAGGATCCCACAGTGTTTACAAGCTCAGATCGGCAGGAACCATCCCAGCTGCCACTGAAACGTCATCACCACCAGACAGCGCAGCAATAGCTCATGACGGAGGGAAGAACATCATCAAGCTGAAACTGCTAAGAGTTCGGGAAGGCAGGATCCTTCTGTGGCAGTGGGATCACACTCCTGGAAAGTAGAAGTTAGTTTGGTTTTGATCCACGCAAATCAAAATGGCTTCGCATGGGCTGAGCACCTGAACTGAAGGATCAGGGTTTCCCCTGTGGTTCAGCTGCCAGCTCCCCACAGAGCTCAGGGCAAATCACTTCTCCTCTCCCCAGCCCAACATTCTCCTGTCTGACAGGCACAGCGATATCCCATCACAATCAGGAAAAGGCTGGAGGAAGGCAGGGCATTGCTGCTACTACTTAACATTGCTACTGAAGAGCCAGCCTTGCCTATCACCAGCTTCACCAAAATCCTGACCAAAGCACTGCTTTCACCCTCCCTCCTTTGTCCTTTCCCCCCAGCACAGCCCATGCTGTCACCTCACTGCCAACAGTGGTGGCCTTTTGCCACAGTACTGTTCAACAGAGCCTCAGACCAAACTCAGGCCTTTCGCATGAGGTACTAACAAACAAGACGTTCAGAAATCCTTCAGGAAAGAGGATCTGAGCAAGTGATCTGCACATTTCCAACACTAAATGTTTGTTTCTCCTCCTGGCAGCATCTGGAGGTTTCAAAGTGTTTACCTGCATCTTGGCAACGGCCATTTAAACCTACAAACTCATCAGCAATTCACCTTGACTCAAAGCAGTGGTTTTCCTGCGTGTTGAGGAAACAATGAACAAAATCATCTTTTTTCTTTTTTTTTTGGTAAATCTCTGATAAAAGCTTTTCTGAAAGGAACTTTACTTAAATCTTTTCCCACACTGTATTCTATACTCAGTTGCCATTTTAGAAACAAAACAAGCCAAAAAACTTTGTGCACAAATGCAAACGGATCAGAGAACGGTTTGGCCTGATCTGCCTAAAACAAATGCCTACCTCCTCTTCTACTGGCTCAGCAACAGAGCCTGAAAGCCAATACGTTCCTAGCATTTCTGACAGCCTGCCTTTTGGATGGGTTTGTGCAAGTTTGTCTTCAGTGCCTTGGGACTGCACGACAATTCAAGGGAAAATTCCCTTAAAAGGAATGTGCACGGTGCGGCATTGATCTGGAGGAGTACTGCCGAGCTGCTGCCCTGCACAAGTGACCTCCCTCCAACCACGCAGTCATGTTCTTGCAAGTCGGAGACTCACCCTCATCTTGGTTTAAATAGAACAAATTCATTTCTTTTTATGGAGGGGAAAAAAAAAAAAAAATCAATAAGCGAGAAAGGAAAGTTACAATGAGCTGAACATGATTTACAGGTAAAGTGAATTGCCAGGGGATTCAGGCAAAGATTCATCGCTGATTCATCAAACAAGTCATTGAGATGTCTAAAGAACGAGCTATCAAGAGAAGTTCCTCACCCTCTCCACCTCTTATTATTAGTTACTGTTGGAAGTGACCTTTTCTGCAAATCTCTAGACCATTCTGAAGTGCTAGAGACTTTAGGAAGCGAAAATTAGTTCTTAAAGGAACTAAAGTGCTTCAAAAACATTTTATTAAAGGTTGCATCTTGCTTCCCTCACCCCTTCCCTCGGGTGCTTAGGATGAGTTACGCACTGCGAGAACAGCCAGTGTGCAGTTCTAGCTGAGAATGCCAATGTGCTTCACAAACACCCTACCTACATCACAGCCCAGGACAGCGATGGTACAGATCAGTGGCAGGAGCAGGCAGAGAGAGCAGCAAAGCTGGCGGGGATCAGAAACGAAGCAGCCTTGTGAAACATGGAGATGAGCACAGCCCAATGCTCACCTTCACCGTTCCCCACAAACATGGCTCATAGACTCTGAAAGCTTTGAAACGTGCCCAGCCTTCGCTGGATTGATCCAGGAACCTCATGTGTACTCATGGCTGTTCTCACACACAAACAGGGCAAGTTTTTAAAGCACAAGCATTCTGCACAAGTCCCATAGGCCTGAACTTGCAAGTTACTTGGGAAAGCTAGTCTTAAATGTGATTGTAAAATCAAAGGCAAGAGCTTACAAGGGGGAAGACCACAAAGAACCATGGACACATTTGGGTTGGAAGGGAGCTCTGGAGGTGCCCAACACAAAGGTTCCTCAAAATGCTCAGTTTTCAGAGGATCATTTTCTTAAAATTGGACATACTTAAAGATTGCACTGACTGAGCATCCAAAACTGATTAGTCACATGAAAACATGGGCTAGACTGTCCTCATTTAGTATCACTCTGGGAAGGAAACTTCTCATCAAAGCCGTAGTATATTCAGTTCCAGAAGAACAATTAGGTGGCATTAGGCAGCCAGTCGTAATTTTTTGCACTAAATGGCTTTGCTATTTATCAGTATGTGCTGCACCTTTAAAAGTTTCCAAAAATGACATTCTTTTTTTTTGTGCATGCTGGAATATTCAAGAGCATTTCATATCTATTCTCATATCAAGAAAAGAGCAATTAGATCAATAATGAAACAGGAGTGCTCCCTTTTACTTTCTGCGGTTTGCAAAGAGGTTCATGTTTCTATGTGAGCACAGCTCTTGTTTTAGTGATGTGAAAGTGTGTGGTTTGTGCGATACTCAGTTTCTTCTAATATCTGAGTTTCTGTTGTTATCTACCTACAATTTACAGTAAAGCATCTTTTATTCTCACGCCCCTCAATCTCTAAATTAGCCCAATTTTCCCAACAACAAGATTTTATCACCCTGTGTAGACCTTTTACAAATACTGGAAAGCTTGCCAACAACACTCTCCTCAGTAATACAGCATGAATTCACAGAAGAAGGCATCATCAAGTCTATCTATGCATGCTTCTGTGTATACAGACACATTAGGAAGCAAATATAAGCTTTGCTTTAGAGAAAAGGACTGATTTTGTCTTTGGAAAAGCAACTGGAATTGGGCTCCAGTCCATGACAGGAGTCCCAAGGCACCACCCTCTGCGGGTAAAATCACTAAGCAACATTTGAACCTCTGTTTACATATCAATATTGTGCTATTTGCTATGATTAGATTACCACTATTTTCAAAAGTAATCAAAATATTTGGAACTAGGTTTTTTTGTTGTTGTTGTTGTTTTGTTTTTTTTTTTTGTCCCTGCTGCAGAGCATGAATGTAACTCTTCTAATCTAAGCAAAAATTTCTTAAGAACCTTTCTAAACTGGAAGGACACTGCCAGTACTGCAGATGGGAAATCTGCTGGCTCCAGGACCAGACCGAACGGTGCCATTTATAGCATTTTGACCCTCTACACAACAGATGAGAGGGTGGAAGCAGTGATATTCAGCCAGAACAGTTCATTTTCCAGATTGTTGTTTACAGCCACGTGCTCTACTCCAGAATCCTTGACAGTGCTGTTTCTGTGGCTCTCAGAGAAGTGTGTCTTTGTCAAATACACTGAAGGTCCCAAAAACAGACTTCACCTTCTGCCACAACACAAACATCAATCGAACAACAAAAATATCAAAACAACCAGAAAACTAAGTATTTCTGATGAGGAAGAGAAAATTGCCCGCAGCAAGCTTTCCAACCCTGTGGCAAGTCATCTGACCAGCTCTGGAGTCTGAGCCTGCACAGTAAGGCAGCGACTGTCCATGTCTCAGTTCTGCAGCCCTATGGAGCAGCCCGGCCGTTTGCACACAAATATTCCTAATGGTCATAAAATTTTCGTGCCCTCTCTGGCACTGATTTAGCACCAATGGTATAACAGTGCATTATCCAGTCCTCCAGCTGCTTTGACTGAGAATAGTTCAGGCAAGCCAGGACACAAACACTCAAACTCCTTGATGCATCTTGCACCCACCCAGGGACGACCTGGCTTTGAGCCCGTCTGCATAAACCCTGGTGGGATTAGCCAGTGCTCGAGAGGCTCCTTTATGGGGTAAGTAAGCAGGTCATGCACTGTGATCTAAAACAGGCCATGATAGGTATATATAATCCCCCACAAGTTGCAACCCTCCACCCCTTCCTGACAGTAAGTCTAAGAGATGTCTAAGAGCATGCAACAAAAGCCATTACAACCACGGCCAGGGAAATTAAAGTGGCATCTATATCACTTCTGCTGTGCAGTGAATTTATCTGATTTTGTTGTCGAGCATGTCAAAAAGGACGTGTTTGAAAGAGAAGCAGAGAGAGGAACTGGGAGAATATTGCCTACTTGGTTCTAAACTGGAGCAGAGCTGCTGAAACCTTCCTGTTTCATTCGTCTGGACTCCCAGTGAACAGCCCCAGCGCTTGGGAAACAGCAGCAGGTAAACCTGGATTGACACAAGGCACTCTGAAACTCGCTTTTCAACTGTTTAGGCAATGCTCAACGAACCCCACATACCACACACTCTGCTCTCTGTGTTGACACTGCAGGCAGCTTTAAGACAGAAAGCACTGTTTGATCAAATGTTTAAATGAAGGTAGGCACTAAGCCACAAGCATTCTTATAAATCAACGTCATAACAGATCACAGCGACCTTTGACCAGCATGCCTAATTTCAAGGGCCCTTGGTTTTCCCATTGCTCCCCCCATGCAGGAGCCCTGACAACCCCCAGCCTCCAAGCCTCTCCAGACCCAGGGATCTCCCCGAGTCTGATGAGATTGCATACATGGCAAAGGAAGATCCCACAGAGACAGACTTGATGCAGCAAACAGACCATGGGAACAGATTTTTTTATTCTAATGAGAGCTCCCCACACCTTGGGAGAGCCATCAGCTGGCCCACCCCCCCCCAGAGTGCCAGCACGGAGCTCGCATGATGCTGCTGCAGCTTAACCCAGTGCTGGAAATGGCTCCAAACATCTCTACGGGAACTAACCTGATAATAAAACTTCTGCCGAAGTCACGCCACTCTCAGACAGCTCTCAGGAAGCAGAGCCTAGCTCCAGTCAACCACAGCCTCCTTAACAAGAGATTCCCACCTGCAACACAGCACCAGCTACTGCCATGATCTGGCAGCTGGCATTAGAAATGTCAGGAAAGCCTCTTCTGCCTTCCTCCTCCCTCAGGAAAGCTCACTGACTGGCACTGCTGGACACCAGCTGCCTTCCCTCTCCAACAACCTGGGCACAATTCGGAGCACTGCAGGTGGCGTGAAAGCTCCCTTCCCACCCTGCAGTCCCCCCAGGGATGTCTGCACCCCCACAGCCAGCCCAACACTAACAGGGTTTGGCATCAGCTCAGAGTGACTTCAGTGTGCACAGTGATTCTGGTCTCTCCAGGCAAGAATCTGGGAAAGCAGCATTTATTGGACAGGTACACCTGGCTGAGATTTGGGATCCGATGCAATGTACTCCACAGCACGAGACCTGAGAAATATCACCATCAGCAACCACAGCACAGGTTTCTCTCTTCTCTGTCCTTTGTGAGCCTCAGAAGCTGGCCGTGCCAGCAGCAGCCATGCCAGCTGAGACAAGGGAGCACATTAATGACAAACCCCATTGTGTTTCATACTAATTACTGTACCTGGTAGTAAGCTGCTGGTTAGAAATTATAATTTGACAAACTGCCCTTCCTTCGACAAGCCAGCTCCAGTGTTAATGGCAACATTAACATTAATCCCTCCTTAGTGCTCAGATAACGCCCCAGAGTCCTCACTAAGCCCAGCAATGAGTCAAAACAGCCTTCACGAGGCTGTTGTAGGGCCCCTTCTCCCACACACCCCAATCTGAGGCTATCTCATCACTGGGCTCTTTACAGGTCAGCTCCAAAAAGCTGAGGCGCCAAACCCAGCAGCGTGCTCCGTTACCAGAGGTCCGCCAAAGTGCCCCAGCACTCCTGTCGATGAGGGCAGGGACCAAGGCGAAAGGGAACACTGGTTCCAGCAGTGCAGCCCTCGGAGAGGCTGCTGGGCTCCTTCCTCCGAGCAGTGTCTCAGGGTAGGGGCTGCAGCTATTGCTCCTGTGGTGCTATAAAACAAAAATTAAAAAATACATATAAAATAAATTACGGGTAAATTGTAGCCTGAGAGCAGCCTACGGCCTTTGATAGCTCTTCCACAAGCAAACAATTCTACTGCAAGGTTCTACCTTATTGTACAGCATGTGGTAAGTGGATGCCTCTAATTTATGCTTTGTAGCTGAGTGCAATACAAGGAGAACGTGCTTATATGCAGGGAGAGCAATTTTCCAGAAATACAATGTTCTGAAAGATAAAATAGCAGGGTAGTAATCTCTAGAACATCTCAACGTTCAAAGGACAGAAGGTATTCCTCCATCCGGTATTGAAATGGTCAGCTAAAAGTCTTTATCCTAAAATATCGCATTCTTCTTTTTTCTTCTCTTACTTTTGTTTCCTTTTAATTCAGTGACATTTAGCTAGCAGAACAGCTGTTAACAAAGGTCTCAGAGAGGTGGAATTCCATTTTCTATATAAAGAAAAATGCTTTGGAGGAAACTGTAATTTGACAAAAACATGTATTTAGCAAAATACGTTTTAACAGGTGGAAAATACATTGTTTTTATTATTATTTTTAAGGCAGCAAAAGATCCACTGCAGCTCATGTAAAGGTTTCCCAGTCCTAGGAAGGAAGATAAAACATTATTTTGGAGCACAAATCCAGCAACATAAGGAGAAGAGAGGTGCTCGTTCAGATATGGCACAGGCAGGGCCATGCTCCATCCCAGCCATGTTCCCAAGGAGACGGTCCAGCTCTCACCAGCAGCAGCCACGAGACTGCAACAGGCTGCAAACAGAGCCAGGAAAGGTCTGAGTCAGTCAGCACCTTCCTGATTTTACCCTGAATGCACGGCAAACCACACTGAGCAGCCTTCGCACATGGGTGCTAAAACCCAGGCATGGGGCTGGATAAACAGAACCCCTTCGCCTCCTTGCTTCATGCTCAGCACTGGAGGAGGATGCAAAGCCCCTCAGCATCACTGCAAGTTACAAATTACAGCTGCTTACAGCAGCCCAGGGTTTGGTCTTCTTACACCAATGGTGGCAGATGGAGTGTGCTATTATTAAATCTGTATTTCCAGCTTGTAATAGTAATTGTATGAAAAGTTCTGCCCTCAGACAACAAATCACTATTTTTGTTTTGGGAAAAAGAAGAAGTCTTGTAGTTAAATAACTTTCCTATTTTAACAATTAAAAAAAAAAAAAAAAATCTAACATACTTCTCCTAATTGGAAACACACAGAAAATAGGATATGGACGTATTAGTTAAAGGTCAGTGCACATTTACCCACTTCTTTCAAAACTGACAACATTCTCGTGACAGCCATAAAAGCTGCTTTGAATTTTAGTTCCCTAGAAAGTAAATATAAGGAATCCCAAAGCCATAACCACAAGTGCCACAATTCTTAACACTGATGTCACATCCAGCTTAACGTGCACTGCAGCAGTCAGTATGGTAAAGCTGCAAAATCGCCTCCTCCATGGTATATGGAAAGAAAACAGCAATTATCCCTCACCCAAAAGCCCCCGGGCATGTGCCACAATGCCTTCATCCAGTGCAGCATTAACAGCAGGATGTGTTTCGCTTCCCAGCATTTGGTATGGGGCACGGTGGGGCTATTTACGGGATCCACTAGAGCCAAGCATCTCACGCCACTGTACGTTTTATTTCCTTTTGTCACTGTTCCTTCCCATTCAGACTACAAAACAAAATTTCATTTTCTTTAGGAACGGGTTTACTTTCATTTGTGCCATTTGGTTTTAGTATCAATTAGCCAGGGCAAAGGGGCTGCCTTTCAGAGCCCTTTCTGGTACATTTGACATAAGTGGACACTGTAATTAATAGATGTCAGGCACGGTCCTTCTCGAGGCATTGATTCCTTGCTACTTAGGAAACACATGGGGAGAACACAATCACCCCTGACTGTCAGGGGTCCTCATAAAATCCATAGGCTTGGATTTACAGAAACTGCTAATCACTCTGGATGCTGAGAAGGGGTAAGGCAGGATCTGATTTTGTGAAGCAAAGGAAATCTCTTATTAACTGACGCCTTAGCATGCTTCAAGGGGAGCCTACCGAGCCAGCCAGAAGACTTCCAGAGTAAGAAACCAGGAGGAAAAACCCTTCTGGTCCCTGGTCCAGAGCCATATCGGTGTGGACACAAAGCCCAGAGCATCGCCTCCCTGTGGTACCCAGGAAGCTGCCAGGACCACCACAGCCAGAGCTCCATGCTCCCCACTGCCAGACCTTACCACTGCAATCAGCTTTTCACCACATTTTGTTTTTTGCTAGGCTACCTCTGTTTAAAGGTGAATAAACATTCAGGAATAAAACATTTTAGGAATACACGTTGGCTATTTCCTCTTAAGGCTTATTTCTTCTGCCTTTGTATGACCTAGTGTCCTAAAAGAAAAGCTCCAGACATTTGATTATTTTCATCACCCCCTAGTTCCACCCAGGAACATGCAACTAAGAAACCACACCAGATGAGTATTTGCACAAAGCTAGCTAAAAATCTTCATTTTGCACATAATAAACCTCCCAACACACACCACACCAATGAAAGCACAGAACGAACCCAGTCCGCAAGCACGACAGACAACGCTGCTGAAAACTATGTTTAGCTGCGCACAGGCAACAAAGCCCTTCTCACTATGCACCAAGTCAAATCCAAAACTCACTACCCAAATCTGCTCGCCCTTACCCACTACACAGTACTCGGGAGACCGATCCTAGCTTTAAAGGAAAAATCCCCCTTAATTGATTTTCTGGGTGATGCTCAGTCTCTTAGGAGAGAGAATGGCACTGTGGCTTGGCAGCGTGTTTCCATATGAGAGGACAGAGGGAAGAAAGGTTCACCCCGGAGGGGAACATCAGCACCACATGGCCAGCATGCTGCAAATCTCGTATTTCAAACCAGTACAAATGGCAAATCGTTACAGCTCTCTCCTTGGAAGTAAGAAGTCAAAAACAACCTTCTTCTGCCCTAAAAACACTGCCCTACACAGGCATCTAGAGAGCCCAGTGAGCTGCTTCATGACACAGAGATGTTCAGATTCAGAGAAGAGACAGAAGTGAAGTCTGGTCTGAAGCAATCCCACATGCACGTGTTCCCACACCACAGCCCAAAGCATGCTTCTCCCAGCACCTCAGCTCCTGCAGCCTGCGACTGCTGAGTGCCGAGTGCCTTCCCCACAGGAAACTCTGTTTTTTAGATTTCTGCGATGATAACAAGAATGGGAAAAGCACTAGAGGAGGACACCCAATAGCTCCCAGATGGAACACAACCCGCCTTCAGCAAGACCTTTGATTTGCAAAGGCACACACTGAGGTTGTTCTTCACAACAAAGAACAGCCCGTCTGTTGCATAACTAACCTTAGGCTGCCTTAGATAAGTCATGCCTTCTCACAGATCAACTGACCTTAAATAATGTCCCCAGTGTATTCAGAGCCAATAGGTTTCTCATTCAGAGCTCAACCGACAGGTCTTCTCCTTCCAGCTATTTCTTCAGAAAAGCACACAAAGAAGGTTTCAAGAGAAATCTCATGCTTACTGTTCCAAGAGCAGCCTTCCAGGCCAAAAATGAAGCACAAGATCTCAGCTCCAGATTCACATCTCCCCTTGAAGGCTTCTTCAGTGCTTAGTTACAGCAAAGCGAGTGAGAGTTTCTGCAGGACTGGATGGGGACTGAAGAGGACACTAACTGGAAAACCCAGCACACGTTACAAAATTCTGCTGCAGCTCTGCCACTGAGGCAAGCCAGACTCAGATCAGGCAGCCATGGTGATGAAGCACTGCTTTGTGCTCTGGATAGGGCAAGACAAAGGTCTGGGGATAAGGAGGTCTCGCTCGTCATGCAAGGGTCAGCACCAAAGGCAAATTCCACCACGGCATTTCCGTTCCATTGCCCAACCCGCTGCTAAGAGGATCTTTCATCGCTTACCCAAAAATGCCATTCAGTGTAGCTGTGCCACATTACCCTGCGGCCACGATCCATGCAGGAGGTGGGATGCCGATCCCTGCAGGAGCTGAAGCTGCAGCTCGCTGCACAGCACCGCAGTACAGCTGCACGGGCAGCAGGATCTGGTCATTTTCACTGTGGTGAGGGAAGAGACCAGATGAGCTCTTTTTACATCATTTCTCCATTGTTTCTGGCTGCAAGATGATGCAGTAGCTCTGCAGCAGCCTGAGAGGCAGAAGCACTGGGGGAAGACAAAGACTGTGTGAAAGTAAGCAAGGCTCTGCACCGCTCCTGGAAAGTTGTTTCGTTGCCCAAGCAGACGTCTGTGCATTCCCCACTGGTGGGAGCGAGGTTTTAGAAGCGAAATGTTGTGCAAAGTAGGGTGATAATCCTTTGGGAATGCAAGTACCAAAACAACTGGCCAGTGAACCTGCAGCGAAGGCTGAGGCACTAAAAGCCTGGCTATTTTCTGACGCTGGATAAGTTGTCATACAGCCTCCACTTGAGCGACAGCTTCCCAACCTATAAACCAGGGCCAACAGGGCTTCCCCTCTCGCTCCACTCATTCAGCTGGTGCTTGATGGGAGTTCTGAACCAAAGGCAGATGTAACTAACGCACGCATCCAGCAGTTCCCAGACCCCTTCCAACAGAGCACATTAGGACAGGAGCCCTGCCTCACCTCTTGCAAGCCAGATCTCACTGATAAAGCTCTGCCATACAAAACAGCCAACCCATTTCCTCTACAAACCATCGTCACCTTTCACTGTAACTGCAAGGACCCAGATCTGGAGGGTTGCTCATGCCAGACGAGCTCCCTGGCCACAGAGGAGCTTTCTAGTAAACTGAGCTTTGAATGCTCAGCAAGGGCTTGCTGAGCTGAGTTACTGGAATCTATTCCTCCCGCATAGTCAGCATATATGGATACATCCTCTTGCTTCATTAAATTTTAATTGGAGTACATGTGAATAGGTTTTACTGGGTACTTAATCAAAGGGAGTCTGAGTACAAGGTGTTCATGTGAAAAGCTAGAAAGCAACATCCTTTCCAGCTTTTCTTTCTGATTTTTTAAGCATCCATTGTTGATTTCTTCAGGTCAGTTAACATTTTCGGGCTGCTGCAAAGAACCATGAAAAACAGCCACCAAGTGCAAATAAAGCACTTTGGAGAGAAACCGGACACAGATCATTAACCCTGTGTTTCTCATTATTATCCAGACAAAAATTAAATGCAAAATCCCAGAGCAGCTGTTGCATTAGCTAGTTGATTGGTAGCGCTAAGCACAATGACTGCTCTGCTGCTCTGTGTCATGCATGTTTGGGCTGGACTGTCTTAAGTTTCATTATTTCAAGTGTCCTTAGGTACTCTGAAACCACAACAGATTTGAACCTATAAAAATCCCGCTTGTGAACTTTGAGATTTCCTCAGTAATCGCCTTCTCTTGTACTTGAGCACAGATGTTTATTTGTTCTCACACGCTTTTCTTTAGCTTAGAGACTTTGCATGTACTTTCTTGCCTACCTAGAACAGGACAACCATCTCCAGAGCTGCTTCCTTGCTAAAACACAGGCTGTATGACCGGATTCTCAACTTCCATCAAAGCCACACAGTCAGTACAGCCTGAATTGACTTACAGCAATGCACACCAGCTGAAAATCTACCAGCAAAGCAACTCTGCTGCCTCCCCCTTCTGCACTCCAGCCTGCAAGAGGTACACAGCTGGGTATAGGGCTTCAGCGCCCGACCGCACGAGGAACAAAAGGCAGCTCTGTTGTTCTGCCCGGCACTGTTTGCTAAGTGAATCACAAAATGAAATTGCAGCAATTTAAAACCACAACAAAGATCTTACTGGACTGCTCCTGCACACTTGCTTAGAAATGTATATTCCGTACAGTGATACATTCTGGCAGCCTGGGACTCTGACACACTTTCTATGGCAATGTTCTAATATTAGAAAAATCTGGTCATAAGCTAAAAATGTTACAAAAATAGCATAGGATCATAAGTTACCAGCTGAGTCAGAACATGGTCTGCTACTTGACTTTTATACTATTTTATTCTTTAAGAAAAACAACAAAAAGGACACATCGTACATTTTTTTTAAACAGTTTGCTTCTGCCATTGCTCGTGAAGGAGTATGAGCCTTTGCAGAGGGGAATTTCTTGTGCGCTACCCAGGAAAGTCACCCAAAATGGCAGAAATCCATCTGCAAAGGAGCAAAGGACACAGATCCACTCATGTACCATGGCCATGTGCGTAGCAAGTCATTTACCAAGAGTACAGCCCCTCTGTGTGCAAGGTCTACAAGGCAGGAGGCTGCCTCTTGCCCTCAGTAAGAGGCTCAGGGATCACGATGGGATTGTACCTGGTAGTACAGCGACATAAATGCCAAGAATATTACATGTTCAATACAGTCTCCACCATAAAAGCATTTCGTTTGCAGGCTGTACTTGTAAATCGTCAGTAAATAATTAACAGACAGTACGAGCATGTAACAGAACTGAGTCACAGGTGTTAGCTGGGAAAAATGCTATAAATTGATAAGTCATAATAAGCAGTCTGTTCACCTGTTGCATGCTGCAGAAATTAATTAAACAATTTAGTTTTCATAAATTAACCCCTGAAACACAGAGCCTTAGTAGAAAGCACAGCCATACTCCTCCTCTGTTATTTATGACCATAACTTTTGCTCCTTTCACAGACTTGGCAGTCCTCAAAGAAATTGTGACCTGTTTGCTGGGGACAGCTCACAGCCAGTTCTTGGCTGCAGCAGAGGGAAGGGGCAGTGGGAAGAAGGAAGGGATCCGAAGAAGATGAACATGTGAAAGTAGCAGAAAGGAAGACCACCCTCTTTCCTCATCTCCTCTTCAGTTTCTTGCTCCCTCCTGATGTGTATGCATCAGCAGAGCTCAGCGCACAGGTAAACGTGGCCCAGGAGATTTTCCTACGTGAAGGCAAAGCAGCAGAGAGCAAACTATGCATCAAGAAATCCTCCTGTCAGGTGTCGTGCTGCGAGGAGGAGCAGAACATAGCTCTGCTATCAGAGCTCTCCGTGCTCCGTGAGACACCAAAGACATTCAACATCACAACATTTCAGCCCGAGACACACAGCTGCCTGAACAGCAACACGCAGAAGCCTGCTAAAATGACGGGGGAAAGATGACTCTTCAGAGAAAAGCAGATGACTAAAAAGTTATTCAGTCCAAAAGCAGTGCACTTGGGAAAGTAAACTGTCAATGTCTTAGAGTTGTTAGCAGAATACCCTCCGAAAACATGCTGATCCTGGCTCCTCTGCAGCTCTGCCCACAAACAAAACCTAAAACAGCCTCTTTCTAGCAACAACTTCTGAATGTTAAAGCTCATTTCACAGAGTTTGTTTTGGTTTAGAATACAGTAATGTACAAGCAATGAATTCTTGATCTTTTTTCCCCCCAAAGTGCAGCTCCCATAAGCTTAAAAATAAATGGGAGTGCTTTGCTTCCTGGGGTATGTAACTGGAACATTTTTCTAGCACCTAATAAAACATTGTTTGGTTGATACTAACCATTAAAATATGTGTTTCAAGTCATGTAACTTTCCCTGTGAAATTTGCCTTTTTTGCTCCATGAAAAAAGGGCATTGAAAGGAATCCTGCAGCCATAAGGATCTCACTTATTTCATGGAAGTATCATTTTAAAAGCCCCACAACATGATCAAAGCACTGTCAAGAACAGATGTTCCAGGCTTTACAAATTCCAGTATAAGTATTTTTACGACATTTATCAGTGCTAAATTCTTTCAGCCATTTTTTTCCCTGCAAGAAGCATGCATGCACTTTCCTCCTCAAGGAAGATGTGCTCACACACGGCCTCAGCTGCTGACCCTGTCCTCTCAGAACACCTCAAGGGGAATGTGATGTAGTTCTTGTGCAAGGGGGTGCCCAGATTCTGGCCTCTGGGTTGACTGTTCTTACGGACCCTCTCCCAGAAACCTCATTTCTCCACTCCCTTGACACCAAATTACTATCTTCTAAACCCTCTTCTTGTTGACCATCATCCCTCATGACCACTGCTGCTAGGACCAGCCCTAAGCAACCTCATCTAACTTTGAAGCTAACCCTGCTCTGTGCCAGGGGCTGTACAAGATATCTGCCAGGTCCTTCCTATGTAAGCTGTTGGAGGATTACAGATCTCTGGTAGGAGCTACAAGGAAGCTCCCTCAATCATGCCCACACCCCAAGGAAGCACCACCCCAGGTACCCTGGCTCTTGCCATGGATGTGGCACCCAGAGGGATGCTGCCCTTGCCCCAGCAGCAGGCTCACACCACTACCAGCCTACAAGGTTGGGTGCAAGGGGATGCTCAGTAGCCAACGTGTTGGACACCATAAAGCCCGACGAGCAGAGCCAGGAGGAGCAATAGCAGGGACCTGCAGGACCACGCAGCCACCTCCTTGTTCCTGGGGCAGTAGCACTGAGTCCTCGTGGAGGCAGAGAACACATTTCAACTGCAACTCAAATCACTGCCAAATTTTCACTTCAAGTGAACTTCCCTGGAAGTTTAGCTCCCCACAGTCAGTTTCTATATATGCTCCCTTCTTCCCAGGAACATCACCAAGCTCTCTGATCACTGAGAATGTCTAAACACTGTGCAGCATGTGGCAGTTTTGTGAGAGCAAGCTATGTACCAAAGCAAAACTCACGACTACGCAAGAGTCTGAAACTTACTGTTTCTCTATATGTCTGAAGAATAACATGGGTTTTTGTGCCCAAAAAAAAAAGGGGATGTGAAACAACCACCTCCTTTGAAATTTCACATATTTGCAGAAAAGGGTGTTTGTGAAGAGGACCCCACAACCCCATCACTTCTCTAATACGTGCCCAGTTTAGTTTCACCTGTTTCCATGTGCTCCCTTCCCAATTCCTACAACCTGCTTGCACATCCTGTTTCACTATGAACATGAGCTACTGCCCCAGGGCAGCACTGCCTTCACTTCTCCTCATGGGGTGAGCTGAGGTAACAGTGGAACTGGGAGCAAAAACAAAAACCAGACAAGTTTACCCCTTGTTTGTCCAGGCTGCAAGCCCGATGGAGGTGCTGAGCATTGCTGGGGCCAGCTCTTCAACAAGGGATTTGGGCAACACTACAACAGCCAAAAATGCCTGGCTCACCATTAGCCCTCTGCGGAGAAGATGGAAGAGTGACCTCTGAAGAAACAGAGACTGGAAAAGCATCACATGCTAGAGCAGGTCTCCCAGAAGTAGGGAGGACAAGGAAAAGGATGCCTATAGCATACAAGAAGAGAGACACCCCAGGTTTCAGTGACGGGGGGCAGGAGGCTGGGGATGCTGGTGGCACACAGAGGTCTGAGGAGAGACAAGGACAACTACGGGTGATGTCAGAGGGATTCAGGCAGAAACTGGAAGGTGTGGAGGAACCAGCTGCAGCAAGGAGTGGTCTGAAAACGCCCTCCAACAGCAGAGGAATCTGAGACAGATTAAACACGACACCTTGCATGTCCCTGTCAGCTGTCACCTCAAGGACTGCAAAAGTCTCGTGTCTGCATTTACTCACTCAACCAGGAGCATCTCAAGCAGACACGAGGTGAGCCGAATCACCCTCTGCAGAAGGCTCCACCAGCTCTTTCACAGAAAGCCCAGGTCTGACTCAAGCAATGTGTGACAAAGTCAAGCCTCAGGAAGTAATGGTTTCCAAAAGCTTTGTAATGTCTGTCTCTCAGCTCCCCCAGAAGCCACAAAGGGAACAGAAGTGCAGCCCATGAAGCAGCTCCCCTGCATCCCTTGTCCACAGCACCACAAGCAGCCACAGCAACTCCTCCTCTCGCCAAATGCTGTCTTTCCCTTGACAGACCTCTCTTTTTTTAGGACTTCTTGAGTTGTTAAACCTCACTTATTTCTTTATTTATGAGGTACGGCTTCTTATTTTAAATGTCCATGGTGAATTTGCCATACACTTGCCATGCTTGTGGCAATGGCTTTGTGTGCACAGATGCACCTGAGTGCACAGGCAGGTCCTTGCACACAAACCCCCGCACTCTCACACCTCAGCTGCAGATCTTCTGGAGAAGAACCATTCCCCAGTGTGTCCGCAAAGGAAGAACAGAAACAGTGGGAGCGCGCAGCATTGTCACAGCCAGGCTGTGCTCCTCCACCCCAACCCTAAGTCACCATCCATCCAAGCACCCTTGGAAAGAGCAGCATCGCTGCCTGAGGACACCACAGGGGCTGTGCCATCGGTTTGGGAGGTGTCTTCAGACGCTGGCACATGGCGAGGGGGCTTTAAAAGGGCACCCAGGATGGTGCAAGCAGCCATCAGAGTTGTTCTGCTGAGTTACGAATATCACAGCCCTGCTCCAGACCCGAGGGTTTGTTATCCTGCCTTCCCACCCCAAGCGCATTCGCTGAGCATTTCTAAGAAGCAGAAAAAAAGGTTTTGGCCAATTTTCAGGCCTTCTGATTTAGCTATTAAAAAAAAAAAAAAAAATCCTACATCATTTCCCTCTTGTTTTTCTAAATAAAAATAATGTATAGCCCTAACTTGATAATAAATATGCTCAGAAGCTGTCCTTAAGTAAAAGCTTTTGATAACAAATTGCCTGTGCTAACTGCTATTTTACTGTTGAATTTTTTATTGTTGCTTAAGCACTGCAATTATGCTAATAAGCCTGTGAGGATGGTACAGTAAAGCATTGAATGTGACAGATATAATACTCAATAAAATGTTAATCTTACCTGAAAATTGGAATCAAACAGCCTTATTAGTATTTATGGATATGGCATCTTCAACATGTTTCTTAAGAGGAATATATATACACATGCAATGGATATTTTCAAATACACCTTGCATTTCTCATGCCTTCATGTGCTTTAATTCAAGGTACCTATTACTTCTGCTGCTAACTTCCAACTCCTTTTGGATCAGGAAAAAAGCATTTCAGAGTCACACAGAACTCCTGCAGCACCAAACACATTTCCACTCCACACCCCAAGGACAGGGACACAGCTCCTTGTCCCACCACAGGGGACACCTTGGGGCCAGGGCCTGGGGACACACAGCAAAGGCATTGCTCTGCCGCACCAACCGGTCTCTTCTCCCAGTATTTCTAGTTTTATACACAAGGCAGGTGAATCCAGCAAAGGGTTAAGATAGTTTCATTTACAGGTGCTGGGACTTTTGGATTTAAAGATGGAAAGAAACACTAATTTTTATTTTTTAACTTATCAACCGAACCTGACAGTTCTGGACCCAGAACTGCTGGGCTGACGTAGGGGGTTGGTCACTAAGGCGTCACATCACTTTCCACAAGTTGCATTGCATCTTTGCAGTTATTTCACCACCCAGTCCAAGCCTGCTTTCTCAGTTCCTGGCATATTTTTTTCAGGAAATACGCTGCCTCTCACCACATGCTTTTTTTTTTTTTTTGTTTTTTGTTTTTTTCCCTTAGACCTACAGGTGAGATGGTCTCAGCCCCAACCCTGGGCTCTGCTGCTGTGCCTTCACGTGCTCATCTATGAAAGAGGGAAAAAGTAACCTCAAACTGTCCATTTGCTTCTGACATAAGCTGTATTTACATCCACAATCAGGCTCCATAAACAGACCATTTATACACAGCACGCTGGCGTGGCTCTCAGACACTGCAGGTTAATGCTTAAATAACTGCCTGCTGCCTTGCAGCCTCACTGCTCCTGCTGTTCTCACCCAAAGAAGTTAATTCTGCTGACAGGACCGCAGAAACGTCAATAATACACCATTACACGTTCTGACAGACAAACAAGGTTCTTGCTGCTGGATGTTGCAAGCTTCCTCTGCGGAAAACAGGAGATGGGAGCCATACAGGAACTGCTTCAATGAATATTCGCAGCTGCCCACCAAAATCTGCTATTCCCAAAGTGCTCCAAATACCACAACGAGTTGCCCACCCTCCCCACTCACAACACATTGGGACCTTCTTAAGCGCTGCCTGCAATGCACACTGGCTCGCATTTGGGGCAGGACGTCTGTTCTTACGTGCACGGAAGGAAACAGGGACTGCTTTGCAGGACACAGAACTCAGGGCAGTTCCACAAAACCTCATTTGCAGGTGTAGGCAAGGAGCACAGCATTAGAGAAAAGAATTTTCAGTTGCAAAATCATTCAAATAAAACTACAGAACTGACTGAGCTTGCACCTTGGAGAGGCAAGAGATGCGCCTCAGGGCTCCTCTGCCCCAGGACTGCCCCAGCACGAGATGTCAGGCTCTGGATCTTCAGGTCCAGCCAGCACGTCAAGCACCACACCGCTGCCGTGTGCTGCCAGGCTGCAAGGCAACCACTCCCACAAAGGTGGCAGGGCTCATCTCTGCCGTGTTACATGAGTCTTGTCATTATTTTCAATCCTGTGGGGAAATCTTAATTGAACTTTGGCATATTATTTTCTTTTGCAAAGCAGCAACGTTTGAATGTTAACTCCAATCCTGACAGGCATATTTATGGAGTATTCTTTGCAAATAATCTTACCCTGACCAATCCAAAAGGTCAGAATCATAAAAAATAATAATAACAAAGTACAAGCCTGGAAAAAGGTTGGTGCCATTGGCACAACCCCTCAACTTACTTACCATCCTTGCAACAAGGTGAACTGCAAGGTCTTAGATTTATTTGATTGATTGAGATCAAAAGATCAGGGGGCACAGAGGAAATTGCATCCTTCTGTGAATGCATTGTGCTTTCAAGATTTGAGCAGATAGTTGCAGGAATTTTAAAGCGCAAGAGGGAAAAAAAAAATATGCAAAAGGTGACTTCAGAAAGACATCCCTTTATATCCCTTTATTTCTCTTTTGACAACATCTGCATTTCTTAGAGCTATTTTAAAGGTTCCTCCATGTTCCTGTACTCCTGAGACACAACAGCTTATCTCTGCTAAACAGAAGATGCTAACGAACAATAAGACGCTTGTATAACTCCACGGGAGACACCAGCATTTGCTGACATCAAGGATGAAAGACAAATATTAGAGAAACCAAACAAATCCCAACCAAAGTCCAAGAGGAGGCTGAAGAACTTCCTACTGATTTTCAGGTGTCCTCAGACACACGACATGCATCTCACTGTCCTTCTTAGCTGCACAAGGAAGATGAAGAACCCAAACTCTGCTCCTCCAGTGCTGGCCGCTCAGAGGTGCCAGGGTTGCCTGAGCCCAGGAGAGGTTTGACACCTGCAGCTCCTGGGGGAGCAAGAGGGAAGCAGGGACTAAATGAGCAGCCATCCTTAGGCCATAATTTCAACACAGAACACAGAGAAAGCCTGCTGTGTTCGCTGTCAAGACAGGACAAAGACACACAATGGAGAACAAGAACGGAAGAACAAGTAATATGAAACTCTGCCATCTCATCAGCCCTGGAAATAAAAAGAAAAAGCAATCATTTGGTTCCTGTGCTTGTGTTCCACGTATTACTTACATTTTGCTCAGTATACTTGGATCTATAGCATTGTCCCTTCACATCAGAACTACATCAGTGAGATTAGCCACCTGAGCATAAAAGGAAAACCCTTAACATGGCTTACAGAAGAGACTCAAACTCTTGCTACTCTTTGTAGCAAGAGTCTGCTACAAAGGAAGGAAAACTGACACAACCTCCTGGTTTTATCACAAGTTTAGATTACATGCCAAGACCAAGGACTGAACTCTTCTTCCATGCACTTGGGCTTCACTCCAGAAGGACATCTCCTTTCAGGTAACAAAGATACAGCACAGTTATGGTTGTAGATTCAAAGCTCATCATCAGACCTGGCAGCTGCTTCTGCACAGATATACTGAGCTTTTCTTTTTACCTTATCAGTTTTGAATAATGTTAAGATAAGAATTTCACATTCTCCAGTTTCTAACCTTCCACTGGTTAGACAGACTCTCCAGAAGTCATCCAGTCCATTTCCTCACCACACAGAAGGATCAGTTCTCCTAAAGCATATCTGACGGGGCTTTTTTAACTCGTTCTTAAACCTTTCCAACAGCTGAAACTCCCCAGCTCCTCAGGCAATCCATTCCAGGGCTCAGCCATTCCTAATGCAAGAGAATATTTACTGACGTCTCATCTAAATTTCTCTTGCTGCAGCTTAAGCCTGTGAATTGTCTTATTTACAGTGAATGGATTTAGTTTGTTCCCTCTCTCCAAAACAAGTACACTACTGCCAAAATTTCCGAACTGAGGCATCAGTGTGGCTCGCCCTTTCTTCGCCATTCTGCTTCTGCTCAGAGTAGATTCTTAGTCTCACGTCTCTGCCTGTGCATTTCTTTTCTTACCCCAAAAAGACAGGCAGCTAGGATGTCACGAGGCTGTTTCAACAGAAGACGCTCACATCCAAAGGCTGATGCATTCAGGCACACTCAATTATAAGGCACTCTGAAAAAACAGAAAAAAAAATTGTTTATTTGTTTTCAGGATGGTAGGCAGAGGGTCCAGTAATAAACCAACAACTCTGAATTGGAATTTATTCCAATTATGGAACATTCAAACAGATCTTCAAAAGGAACATCACTGATGACAGATACATCGTATGACACCACACAAACTTCGCTCGATTTTCTCTAGCAGCCACCGTTAGTGTTTGATAAACCTTTGTTCTACCCAACAGCGTACCACTGACCTCACAAAGTTCTGCCAAGCTCCATGCAGTACCCAGCACATACCAAAATCAGATGGTTCCAACCCCAGCGCTTTATTCACTGTGACAGAGGACAAATCTTAATGCTGCTACTGGTGACTTTATTTTCAGTGTCACTGAAACCAACAGAGGCAAGACTTCCCATCAACTTTGCAATTTGAGTGTGTGCAATAATGGGTAGACCCAGAGGAGAAAAAGTCAGATTCGATGAAAGACGGAATAACTTTTGTGCTCACAACAAATGCCCTACCTCCCGGTCTTCAGGATGCTCTACCTAGCAAAAAGAAATCTTCCTCCTGAAAGCAAGGATTTGGTGGTAAAGGAGAAAGAATAAAGAAAGGATTTATGTGAGCTGTGTTGGGAAACACAGGGGGAGAGTTCTGAATAGCAAAAGCATCCCTAATTTCATGCGATAACAAGCAACAAGGGAGACCAATGATAATACATTTGCCTTCCCATTTCCGCAGGCAATCAATTTGCCACAAAAGCATCTTGCAATGGATCACTTTTTGCACCCCACCCAGTATCAATTCCTTTCCTCCCTTTAACAGGAGACCCTGTTAGCATCCACTTGGGATGTTTTTTTTTCTCTTCAGTCCTTCTCAGCCACCCTGGGCTTTTGCTTTCCTTGATTATTTGTCTCTTCCGAATACAGCACTTACAGCCAGTCCAACTGCTGTCAGCACAGGAAGGTGACACGCTCCTATTTAGCGCAGATTTGATAACAGAAGTGGTGTTTCGAAGGCTAAAGGCAAATACCTGCACCAGTAACGTCCCTAAAAAACCCACAGTAGCTGAGGAGACTGAGAAATAAATGCCATGTACTGAAGATGAAGAACTCAAAGTAATTTCAGAAATGTAGATGGCCAACTAATGAAAGAGCTGTACGAGTTTAATACGTGTCCATCTTTAAGGATGCAAATAGCTTCAGTGACTTCAACAAAACCACCTGAAGTAGCAGACATTAGTACCCCAAATACCAGCGAGATATATGGATGTTCAGCAAGGAATTTAGATGTGAGGAGTGCTTCCACCACGAACATACATCCATTTCTATGGCAGAATTACGACAGCTGTTGAAAACCATGAAGCAGTACTGAATGGCAGCTCAGGACAGGGAGCCAAGAAGACTACCACACGCAATTGAAACTGCCAAGGGATTAAGCTAGGTCAAATGTAATTACACACACTGGAACCTGGCCAGGGTGCAGGGTGGTTTAAGAAAATTAAAAGAGGTGTTCAAAAGTTTCAGAGATAGAGTCCTTCTGTTAATTATTTGGTGAGTCAGTCGCTGAAGTCTCAGTACTCTGGGAGGCTGTCTGAAAAAGGGGAAAAAATGAGGCATAAACTTAAAAGGCATTAGGAGCGATTAGCAAGAGCCTTTGTTCTCCATGGCAATGCTCGCTGCACTAGTGCGCGAAAACCTTTCATGTGCATGCTGAAAAGTGGTCTTAGCTCCTTTGATACTCCTGGGAGGAAGCATTTAAGTTTACAAATATCCCACTGTCAGAATTAACAGACAACAGTCGAAGAACCTCAGTGTGTCCCAGCCAGGTCGGATTCAGTTCTTGGGCAGGCAGTGCTCCTGCTGCAGGAATACAAACAGGGACACGTGGAATCTCATTTAGACCCAGAGCAATGTTTCCCCTACTTGCTAGTGATGCATAAAGGCTAGGTCACCTGGAAAACCAGGCTGCAACGACATGCCATGGCGATCTCCACGCTTTCTTGCGGCTTTGGGAAGCTGGGGAGCATGTAAGGGGGGGCGATGGTAAAGGGGACCAGAAAAAGTGCTTCAAGGTCAGTATGATCCTCAACAACAATAAGAGGAAAGTCACACATTTTTTTTTTTTCCCCCAGATATTTATTGTCTAAATAAAGACAAAGAGAGACAAAATATGGAGTTTTCTGGGGAAAAAAAAAAAAAAAAAAAAGCCTTGTAAGTCTCAGTTTTGGCACCAGCTAGCTGCAGATGCCTCTGCTACCTCTGCATCTGAAATTCATCATTAGAGATACACTCATTACTGTCTTTGAAACAGCTGGATTTGACAGTAAAAGCAGTATGGAACTGGAGATTAACCTTTTTGGGTAGTTTATTTGGTGAACTGTTCAGCTGATGCACATTAAACAAACCAATTTTTTGAGTGATGCGAAAATAACAGAAAGACTAAACAGCAATCTTCTCAACAAGCGCCGCACACCACGTGCGCTGAGTGACACAGCTTCCTCTGGAACCGACAGCAGGTGAACACACAGCCCAAGGCTCTGCCGTATCAATTTCATGCACTTTTTTTTCTTTTTTCCCTCTTCAAGACATCAAGCCAGGAAAAAGCAGGCATTTCACAGCATAGATTGGTGCAATTCATGTTAATAGCACGAGCATAGACGCAAGCAGCAGCTCCACTCCCTTTGTGCAGAACAGTCAAGGGGACAAGTCCTGGAGGGGACAAGCAAAATGGGTTTTGTGCCCAATGGGGACCCGCTGTCAAGTGGACAAGAAGGCCCACATGGCTGGAGCATGCAGGCATAGGTCTCCCTGCAGCCACAGCAGTGATGAAACAACACTGCTAATATCCTCCAGGACCTGATACAAAGCACAAGAAAATGGCAAGGGAAGCACTGATGCCAAGCAGTAATAAGGATAGAATCGCAGTGGCTTCTCAAATAAGAATTTTTTGCCTAGGTTACTTGTTATAATATATATATATATATATATATATATATGTATGTTTCAGCATGCAGGAACATCCTGTTTGCTGTATTAAATTAAAGGGATGATTCAAGAGGGAACAGCTTTCAGGAGGCAGAGGGGGGAACATCAATTTCAGGTTGCTACAGACAACTGCTTCCTGTAAGACTAAATCTGATTCAGAGTGGCATTTGGCACAACTTGCCAGAGCAGAGCACAGATTCACCGTGCTCTGGGCCCTTTCACATGCTCCGGGCTTACAGCAAGGTCTTAAGCAGCATCCTGCCCAGCCAGGCTCCCGCAGAACTCAGGAGCAAGGGCCAGGGAAAGCTCAGCCTGGGGCTTTCAAGCACATCCTGGTGATGCTGGACAGAGGCCATTTAACTTGCCTGTGGACCCTGAACAGCTTAAGTAACATCCTCCACCCGAGCAGCAAGGTAGGCACCTCACAGGGAAGGGACTGCTGGGGGCAACAGAGCCCACAGCGTGACAGCAGTCTGCTCCCCATACCCTACACTGGATCATTCCAAACAGGTTTTAAGGACCAGGCCCTCTCCTGTAGCAAACAATGGTGTTGGGCAAGGAGGGATCGTGCCCCGTGGAGCCGTGCAGGCAGGGAAGCAGCTTGGTTCCTGCAGTCCCACTGTGCTCAGCAGCTAACCCTGGGGGGAAGAAATCAGGGCACTGTAGCAGCCCATACACAGGTGAGAGCTAGATGCTGGGCTCCGAACCCCTGGTCAGAGGCTGGGGCAGAGGAGCTGAGGTGTCTGGCTTTGGACCCTTTCCCACTAACTGTTCAGTGACCAAATAAACCCATCTTCACCAATCCTTCCATGAAGAGCACAGGAAACATTCCCACCCTACAATACCATGAGTCTTAATTTGATGGAGCAGTTGATGCTTTTCCAATGAAAGGTACCATTAAAATATAAGATTTTATTAGCAAAAATCAATGATGTGTGTGAAGACGGTCCCTCATGGCTTTTAAAAAACATCTATGAATAATTATAAAACTGATAGCAATAGAGAGTTTTGTACAGTTATGACAGCTGTTTTACAGGGTTCTCTAACAACAATGGCTTCTACTTCAGAAAAGACACCTTAAGGCAGTACCACAAAAAATGTAAGTAAGGAAAAAGCAACAAAAGCTCAGCATTCCCTTGCACTTAGAGAGTGCAAACACATTGCACACTTTATACATATATAGTTTTTTTTCCCACCAAGAAGAAAACATTCTGAAAACAGAAACATCAGAACACTTGCAGAAACATCTACCAGTTGCCCACCCATTTCTCTTTCTCCATCAACTCTAATGCTTTGCTGCATTAGAAAACCAAGTGGGGTAGATTCACTCCCCTTTAAACCTTGCAGAACTGGAAGAAAATGGTGCTTTGTGTGTTCTCTCAAGTCAAGAATATGCTTATGTGAAGTGCAGCCAAAAAGTGACACCTGTCAGTTTTACCACAAATGTTTTGGCTTTGCACCCATAGCTACACATTTGCAAGAGCCTAGNATAACAGAAAAAAAAAAAAAAAAAAAAAAAAAAAAAAAAATCAAGTCTCCTGACTCCACCTGGCTTTAAACAACCTCCGGATCTGTGTGGGGATGGATGAAGAACGAGTGGCAAGAACACTCAACAGATGTTTTCATTAGCATAAATTTGCCATTCATTCCTCTTTCTTCTGCCATCACAACTCCTCTATTATCCTTGCTGGATAATTTACAGTGCTTATTGCAAAGCACAGTGTCAGAGAACAGAGACAGCATACACTCGGTAACGTACAAGTTCAAAGAGCCGAGCCACACATGACCTGCCAGCAGACTGTTGCTATTTTCTTGCATGTATAAAAGAGCATTGCCTTCGTGCCACGCTGGAACTTGTCATCATGAAACACCCTCCTATTACAACATGGCCCAGAGGAGCTACTATTTTGGGTCCTAATAACGTGCTTGGTTTTACAGAAAGCACGTAGAAGAAGGCAAGTAACGTGGAATAACCCAGATGTCAACTACAGAAACAGATGGGATCCGCACAAAGCTACACAGATTGCCTCGTTCGAGTGCTGTCACAGCCCATCCTCTAGATGGGAAAGCATGGTGCAGAAGTTAGATGAAAGGAGCACGTGGAATTAAGTAGCATTGTCACCTCAGCAAGGCCTGTGAAGAGACAGCAGAGGACTGCTTTCCAGGCACGCCAAGCCCAAGGCAATAAAACATGACTCAAAGCTGTCAGGCTGTCTGCTCCCCCACTAGAAACACCTGTTGGCCAAGTGACAGTCACACACTTCTCCCAGCTCTTTGACCCCACAAAACACAAACAGCTTCCACCGAAGGGTGCACCAGGAAGCATGAGCCACGGCCCCAGCCTGGGACAAGCTCCCCCTTAGCAGGCGAATGCAAACGGGGCTGGCTGGAGGCGCTCCTGTGAGCGTGGCCCCAGGTGCTGCAGGCAGGCTGCCTGCGCACAGACTGTGCTGTGATTCAGCCCGCTGTGGCTTCCCGGCCACAATTTGCCTTCCAAACAATCTAGGAAACCACAGCACCTGCAGTGGTGGTTCGGCTCCTGCCGCCTTTAGGAGGTGTCTGTACACGATGAGTCAGTGGCAAACCAGGAGAGGTGATGGACTGGCCTGACCTTCCTCATTCAAACTCCTGAGAGGATACAAAGCCCACGCTAACAACCCAGCGCTTCCAAAACTCATGCAAATGAGGAGGAATCAGGACCCTTGCTTAACAAATACAGGGCTGGAGCTTCGTACCTGAGGTCCAAGCTCGCAGAACAGCCCCGGAGCAGCCGATCATTCATGCGTGCAGCCATCGGGTAATGGAGGCTGCACGCAGGGGGAGGCTGAAGCCAGATTATGAATGAGGCACAGGATCGATTCCCTTATCTACCCTCTGCCTACCACTAACTGGAAGATGCTACTCAGGGAATATATAATTTAAAGGCAGAGGCTAATGATGAATCAAGATTGATTTTTTGGACAATCACACAATTTTTTTGGACTCACTCACACAAGACACTNGCAGAGGCTAATGATGAATCAAGATTGATTTTTTGGACAATCGGGACAAGAAAATAATGCAATTGCAGTCTACCTGCTTGTAGCTTGCCAAGAGTCACAGCAAGTTTCAGAAGAATCTGGCTCCTTTCCCCTTCCTCATCCCTGCCCCTTTCCCTCCCGTATTCCACCAAAGGAGGAAAGACCCTCGCAGAAAAGGAACTCACTCACACAAGACACAAAGCGCTGCTGAAGCCAGCTGAGTGCTGGTTCCCTCTCCCTCCTAAGCAGTACAGAGTGACTTAATGGATGCAGAGAGTTCACTTTCTGGGGAAAAGCAAATTCCGCATGTGCAGCTGCAAGGAATGCATTGTATGTCTGGTATTCACGCTGCGCTCCCTTTTCCTGTTCCTTTTTTTTGCCGTATATGGAGCTGAGCACAGCCGGCGGGGCCAGGGAGGGCAGCGCTGCGTGCTCAACGCCTTTCAACTCTGTTTGTCTTTACTGGAAATCCAATCGATCCGTCTAGGAATAACGCAAGCACACGCACCGCAGCATGTCGGGCTCAGACATCCCACTGCTCACACATAGGACAAAAAGCAGGGAGCTGAACCAGCCCAGCCTAGCAAGGGTTCCTGTAGAGATGCGTGCACATGTACACACGTGCAGGCAGCAATTTTCTTAACTCTGCTGGAGGAAAGGGGGGGTGCTAACTTAAAAGCTTGAGACTATTGTGGCTACAGTCCTAAAGGGCTGGTTCCCAGGCCAGCAGCACTCAAGTAATATCTGGGCAGGAAATAAAAGGCAACCTGGCCTTCAGTGCACGCAGCCGGTGCTGGGAGGATTACATGACCTCAGCACAGAGAAAGATGTCCTCTGTAGCACACACCGGTCAGACACAGGAGTGTGGGACCGCATGGAAGAGATGCCAATTGCTGGGAGTTTGCTGCAAGTCCTGACAACCTCTAAGTTAGAGCCCTTTGCAGCAATTTCAGAAGCAGGCTGGGATTTCCACATCCAAGATGTAATTAAAGTATTACATGCTAAAAAAATGAAATATTTTTGCCATTGCTGTTTCCTCAGTAATCAACAGACTATTCTTGTGGGCACCCACGATCTAAAGTGAAGCCATGCTAGGAACAGGCCAGGAGGAAGATTGGAAACCTTAAAGAAATTAGCAACTGGCCCATTTCCCCCAGTATCTCGTCCTTGATTCTCGCCACCTTGGTCTGGTTCTCGCCACCTTGAAGGGTGACGCAAAACCTCAATGGCAGGCAGCCACTGTGTCCCAGGTGCCATCTCATTCCACTTTCCAAATGATAAAGACTGACTAAATCCTGAGGCAGGAGGCTTAATATCACTCCCAATTTTATTTTGTTCTTTTGCCATAGTCACTACTACTGAAGTAATTTTTCACATGCATAGAAGCATCCAATCTACACTTGGATCTTACATCACCGGCCTCAACAAGGCCCACACTCTGAATTACAGGACAGGTGACAAAGCTGTTTCTTTTTTTTACCAGCTTAAAAATTCTCATCTTTCAGCTTTGACCACCGCACACGTCCATGCATTGGGACAAGGAGAGCAGACCAACTCTGCTTCACACTCATCATTCTGTGCTTTGAAGAGGATGACCCCAATGCTTTCAGGCCCTCTCCAACCACATCCAAAGGGCAGGACACTGCCCAGGCAGCAGTGGGATGTTTCCCCTCAGCACCATGCTGACTTCCCTCCGTGGCAAGTGAAGGATATTGTCCCATCATGGCAAAACTAATAACCAGCAGAGCCCTGGAGCTTGGCACCAGGACCACAGCAGCAGGTAGCACCGAGCCCACCCAGACACCAGCCCTGTCCTTCCCCCTCTGCCAAGAACACCAAGTCCATCCTTTCCCCCACGTCAGCACCTTTCGCTCATGTAAAAAAAGCAAGAAAGAGCAGGACCAGGTGGCAGGACAATATAGCCTGGAGCAGGTGGAGGCACTGCAGGATCAGCAGAGCTGCCTTCCAGCCAGAGCAGCCACAATACCCTTGGAGGACTGGTCCCACCTCCATCTCTGGCCTCAGCCAGAAACCTCTTCAACCAGTTCTGCCACTCAGGAATTCACTATGTCAAAATACGGTCTTCTACCTCCAGCCCATTGTATTCAAATGGAGCCAGGGATGCTCGGAAGCAGCCATGAAGTTCCTCGGATGAAGACACACTGCTGAAACTCAGCCGGGGGAGGGGAAGTTTTCTAGCCTCATTAATAACAGCCTGAAATTAAAAGCAGAGCTTGTAGTACAGCTGTGATTCCAGCTACCCCGCTGCTTGTGTTAACAGTGTGGCTTTATTATGGTCAGGGATTAAAAACAGCTCCAACAATTAAAAGAAAGGGAAAAAAAAAAACGGAAAGAAAAAGAACCACCACCAACAAAAATCAGTAAAATACAAATTCCTGTGGGCTGGAATGATTAGCAAAAATAAGCTATGTGCCATCAGGAGAAAGAGTGAATGCTTCCTTCCCCACTGCCAGCCGGCCTCCTTTCCACATGTCCCCTGCACACAGGAGATGACTGGTGCCCTGCAGGGCCAGCGTGAGCCACCACCACCGGTCCCTGCGGGTTGTCACCTCCCTCCCCAGGGTTGGTGCCCTGCTACCACCCCGCTCCCAGCTGATGGCTTGGATGCACTCCTCGCTCCCACTGCCTAAATGCTATGGTATTAAAAACAAAAAGGTCTTGCAATCAGTGACTAACACGCCTGGAACTTCTCAGGAGCCACCAGACCTCTCAGGGAAGCTGCAGGAGGAGGAGGGATGAGCGTGGCTGCTCATAAAGTCCTGGATGAGGAGCGCTTGCTCCTTTGAGCTGGTTGCCCAACCACTCCTCAAGAGGTGAATATCTGCCATGCTGTGTTGTACACATTCCTTTATATAATTTGAAAGCAATAAATTCATGAGAAAGAAAGACCTCCCACCACCCCAGCATCCACAGCAGGACTTGTTGCTTCCCTCTATTACAGTGAGCGTAGAGGCAAGTCAGTAAGGAAGGGATCATCTTTCACTAGTTGTTTCATTTTTACCACCACTACCACCAAAATTGCCATTTTTTGTCCTGCCTGGGACAAATGCAGTTCGCATCGCTGCAGGACTCCAGCAGCAAAAGTGACAGTGACAGCATCCAACAGACCTGAGTCCTGTCCCTGCTCTGGAATGGACACAGAATCATGTTCAATTCAAAGCTCCCTTACCAGCAACATGCCTGTTAGATGGCACAAAAAGTCTCTGCTGTATTTTTGGAGGCAGAGTGGTGAATTCAGGTGAGTTTTTGCTGCTATAGTGAAGGATGATGATGCCCAAACCAAATGAAGAGGATCGGTTATATTACAATGCATGTGTCTAGGCAGCTGCTCTCAAAAGCATGCCAAGAACATTTTACACTGTTTAAGCTCAGAAACTAAGCCAGGCTGTGCAAACCCTTTAAAATTCCCTTCACTGTAGGGCTACAAAGTGCTTCAGTAGAATTACACTTCAAGTCATGTCTGCAAAAATATCACAGCTAAGGTGGCAAGTCCCCAGCAACCACACAGCTGTCTGCACCATGTCCAGGGCTGCTCTGATAGCAGAGGAAAACCAAAACCTCTTTTTCCCAGCAGAAGTCTCTAGTATTTTGAAAACATTTAACTTAAAACTAATAAACCCCACAACACACTTTCTTTCTCAGACACCAGAGCACTTTCTAAATACCAAGGTGACTGCAATCAAGAGTCACTGTGGCTTAGCAAATTTGGGTGAGCTGACTTCCCAGCGGTTTCAGCCGAAGTGCTTTGCCTCTCGTTTGCACTGGGCTGAGAGCATGCAGTTGCTGCTGCACCTTGGCTAACATCCAGTTGCAATGGTGCACCAGCTCCATGCAGCCCTGAGATAAGAGGCATTATCCCCACTTTGCATATAGGAAAAATGAAATCTCAAGAACAACATACCACCAAAAAATAATAAAAAGGAAAAAAACAAAATAAGCAAAAAAAAAAAAACCACCACCGCCCTCCCACAACCCAAGAGATGAAATTAGAAGCTATGCTGCCCCGCCATACTCAGTTTCAGCCCACTGCAATCAATCCTGCTTTTAACCAGACCATTTGCAACCCATACCAGAGGCAGAAATAACAAGGCGTCACTCAGCTAGCCATGAACGGGAGGTGGAGCCCATGGCATGTCTCATCTAGAAATGGCCAAGATGTGCTGCATGGGCATTTGCACTTGGATGATTCAGATTCTGCACTAACAAACAGATGCTACAAATAGATCCTACATATGAAAACTGCCCGTGGAAAGATCTCCCCTCTTCTCACAGCATTCATTAATTCTTTACATTACTATGTCCAACCCTGCACACACAGGTGCGGATCGATGTCATTTTTGGTGTCAGGGCTGCTCCGAGACCTAAGGACCTGAGCTGTCAGCACTAGTGGAAGAATTGCCACGTGCTCAGACACCCCAAATGCCAAAGCGCAAGTACTGAGCACTGCTTTCCCTCAGAGACTTCACCAACAAACATCTGAGTAAAATCGGGATGCACCATATACATACACCCTTCATTCCCCCCAAGATTTATTCAGTTCAAACCCACTCCTCCCTCATCTCTGCCATAAGCCCATGCTCTCAGGGGTCCACGTTTTCTCTGTTAACAGTCAAAGTGCTGATAACATGCTGAGGAGGAGGGTGATCCCCCTCCTGAGTCCCTAAGTCTCAGTGAAATAACCAGCTAGAGCTCAGGGTGAAAATCAACACTGGAACCTGTGGCCTTCATGAACACTTAAACAGCTCCAGAATTAGTGTCACTGAAATTCATCAGGTTAGACAAGCTAATATATTGAACCCATCAAGGACTTAAAACTTTGTACTTATACAGTGGAAGAACACATTCATTACAAATGTCACAACACACCTACAATCAACTATTACTGCATTTCCAGGGAAAGAAGTCTGGGCACATGCAGCATCAGTGGGTTGTCAAAGAGAAAAAGTACCACAGTCGAGGAAATAGGTCGGGTTTGCCCCATTTTCCAGCCCACACAAATGCATGCCCCCCAGCTATGCAAGTCTTTCTTCATTAAATGACAAACCAACAACGTTTCTGGGGTGAAACTTCAAGCTTTGTTTTTATTTCCCATTTTAGGGAGTGCAAGTCACAAGGAGCTAAGGGGACCTGTTAATTGTTGCTTCTCAGAGAGACCAGACACTTCTGGACAGCACCTCTGAGCAGCTCAAAGCTGGTACCTTCTGCCAGCCTCCTTGGTCACAAAAGATTAGCCATAGTCCTCCTTCTGGACTGACAAATCTGCTTCAATGGACACCTGAACCAAAGAAGCTTGCATTGATATTGCACGTAGGTGTCAGCATTGCTTAAACAAGCCTCCAGCCCCACAGCACAAGCGGTGAGGAAAGCTGAGATGCATCCTTCTCCTGTGAAAGCGGCACTTAATGGACTTCATCATTAGATCAGGATGTTCCTCAGTAACAGAGGTCATGTAGGCACCTTCACACGAGCAAACACATTCCTTACAGTGACCTGAAGCTGGAAGGTTTTGTCTGGAACCACACTGGAGAGGGGATATGACCAGAAAAGCACCTAATGTCACCGCTGGTCTTGGCAAGGGAGGACTTAGTACATCGAGGACTAGAAAGAGTACCTGCCTGGCGTGGAGGCCAGAGGTCCAAAAGGCAAGCCAAAAAGTAACACATTCCCTTTCCTAACAAACTGTGTTTTCAGCTGGAAGTTGCTTGGCAGCTTTCCTACCAGAGGATGCGGCAGGTCAAGACAAGGGTTCATTCCCGGCCAGGCCAAGTGGGGACACAAAATAAGAACAGACGGCACTTCGCAAACAAGGGCTGAAATGCTGCAAGGACTGCATCCGTGGGTCTTCCCACGGACAGCGAGGGAACGCTGCTGGCCGTTAGGAAGCACTGCCTTGCAGTAGCATGAGGACAAGGGTTAAGTACTGAGACAGATGGAAAAGTAGCCCAGTGAAGTCTTCAGGCACCCAGCTGCTCTGCACCTGCCTTGCACACACCTTGGGTTTCTCTTTTCTGTGAAAATTAAACACAGTGGCATTCTATAAGAAAATTGTCACTTAAACTCCTTATTAAATGTAATTTCCTCTCCCACCCTTTTTCATTAGCAACACTCAAGCATTCATCAAATCATCCTGTTATTTCCAGGCAAAATGTTGGTCTTCTTCAAAGAACTTACATATTAGCACTCTCTATTGTTACAAATGTATAAAGTTCTACCAAAAAATCAATTCAGAAGCAAAGTGTCCCATGTACCTGAATGGGAATTTAAGTAAATAAACCTCACACAGAGGGAAACCCGTAAGTGCTTAGAGAACAATGCTTTTATGGGAAAAAATGCAGCAGCAACCACATTGGTTTTCCCTTCTGGGCAATAGCTTTCCACTTATACATTATACAGTGCACCTTCTTACTATTCTTGTTACACAATATCGCATTCAAATCCACACTGCAAGCAGCCCACTCATTGCAAAAAGANAAAAAAAAAAAAAAAAAAAAAAAAAAAAAAAAAAAAAAAGTGGCATTAAAGGAAAGCAATCTATAGTAGCACATTACACCACACGAATTTCAAGCAGGCTGTCATTCTGATCACACCAGACGGCATTTTAACTCCAACAGTATCCTTCAGTGAACCATCCTTGCTACTGCACTGTACTTGCTATGCTGAGCCCTTTGGAAATGAATGGCACAAACTCTTAGTCATTTCAAAAGGACTGTACTGCTCAGAGTGCTTCAACTTCTCACATAATCTTTTCCAATAAGCTGCAAAGCTGTAAGGCCAAAACAGGCCGCCTTTAAAGAAGGAACTGTAAATAAACCAGCACCTGTCTTGGGAAGCAACTACAAAACAGGGCTGTGAATCCCAACTCAAAGGAGCCTTATGTGCAATCTCAGATCCAGGCCAACTCAGAAAATCACTTAATTACATGATTAACTTTAACATGTGCTTAAGTTGCTTTGACTTCCGTGGGACTTAAGCGTATACTTACGCGCTTTCCTGTACAGAAATACTCTCTTAAATCAGATCCTGTTTTGAAGGGATGCTGCATACATAGACACACAAACACACGCACGCGCAGCTCGTGCCCTTAGGAAAGCTCTGGCACCTCAGCCTAGCTGCAAATTAGATTGTCTTAATTTTGTGCCCACCTATGGACTGAAATGTTTCACCCAGAGCTTTAAATATGCATCCTGAAGTTTAAAAATACCTTATTCAGGACTTAGACTCTCAGTTTTAGACCTAGTAAGTGATGCAAAGGCTGATACTAGGCATTTAACACACCTGAGCTCTGGCCGTGCCCAGGCTGAAACACCAGAAGCCTCCGCGGGCCGGGCTGCAGCTGCGCCGGAGCAGGCCGCGGCCCAGCCCCTGCCGTGGCCTAGCCGCAGGCCACGCGCACTCAGCACATGCTGGGAGGGCCTTCCTGGTCGCTACAGAGCCACTCGGCCTGGCAGAGCACGGCTTACAACTCCAAGTGCCACGTACAAAGATGTACAGACCCATAACCAAGCGGCCTGGGCTTCAAACAGGACAGCACCTGCAGCACGGAGCAAGGGAGCAGAGCACAGCACTGCAGCCAGCCGCTAGCAAAGAGCTACGCTGTGCTGGGCCACGCTGCTTTGGCAGCGACGCAGCCCAACATGTCCTCCCAAAAGAAGCGCAGCGCTGAGTCTTAGCTCTCCAGTTGCCTACTTGGGAAAGGAAGGATGCAGAAACTGCAAGAAAACATGCTTTAGGCCTGCAAGGTGGGCTGAAGGACTACAGCAGTGACCTGGTATCTGAACTGGTCCCATCATCAAAAAGCCTGATTTTTCAATATACAGTTTGAGCTGCCCAAACACTCTTTGCCCAGTCCCTCCCCTCACCAGCTACTCTCTTGCCATTATAGTTAATTGCAAGAACATCACTCCTGCAGCTTGCTTGATAGAAAAGAACTCCTACTATGTAGGGGCTTGGTTTTCCCATTTTGCCTGTTCTCATTGCAACACAATAAATTATTATTATATATGTTGACGTTGCAACAACCAAAGCATCCGTGCTGAGTGCCTGCGCAGTGGCATGCTGTTTCTCAGTGTGATTTGAAATAGCCAAGATATTAAAATCCCACAAAGAACTGTGTTTCTAATGGAAGAATTGATGGGCCAGATGTTGACACTAATTATTATTTTCTAGCCCAGGGCAGAGCCCAAACTCCTCTAGGTTGGGGAGCCTTGCCCTTCCCCATTCCTCTATGCCCATATTACCACCCGCCCTCCCTCCTGAGATACTCACCCACCAGACCAATGCACACCACCCTCTCCAAGCACCACCCCTTCCCCTCTACTAATCATCGCTCCCAAAGCACTCGGAAAAGCCGTCGACAAGCTCATCGGTGTTGAAGCTAGTCTGGGAAAAGAAACATTTTGCAGTAAGACATCAAGTGTTTTGTCCAGATTTTGGATTCTACCAGCTCAATGGCTCCACACAGCCTTCCTCCATTCAGGGAAGCCCCAGCTGAACAATTGTGCCTCAGCGCTCTGTTCAGCGGTGCAAGATGGCTTTATGCTTGACTCCTGAAATCCCTGACACTCTTTTGGATGCCATCCAGCGAAAATATGATGGGAAATCCCTGCAGATACCCCCACAAGCCCTTCTGCCAGCTTACAGAGAAGGAAATTGGAGGGTCCCTCTGGGCAAGTCTTTCATTGAATGATGCTCCAACTGCAAGCTAAATGTCTGCCTTCTCCTCTCAAAACACACAGACATAGCTACACATACTTAGTAGAGGAATGACAGGAACAATTAGAGGCCAGGAAGAGCACTGATCCCCACTGTCTGAACAGACTGACTGTCCTTACAAACATGCCTGCTAAGATTTCCTGTAACCAGGTAAAAGAATTGCATTGCCATTGCACGCCTCTTTCACAGGGTTGCAATGTCCCAGACTACTGAGCACACCAGAGACTGCCTTGGCACAAGGCAGAAGGTATACATTTTTCAAAAACAAGCTTTAATGAGGCATTAGACAGCAATACTAAGGGCTTTTATTCATTTATTTGCAACAGCCTCAAAAAAAGCAGATCACGATGCCAGCACGTGCCAGATAGCAAATACAGAGAACTACTGCTGTTACAGAGAGGCAGCCATCACTGCAAACGTGCCCTGGGGAAGTGCTTCTTGCAGAAACCAACCAAAAAGGATAAACTGATCACATTTTGTGTGCATCCCCTGCACCTACTGACCTGGGACTCGTATGCATCCCTTCCACAGCACTCCTTTCACAGTACTCCTCTGTGACTTTCTTCCATTTTAATGATCATAAAGGAAAAATCAATCATCAAGTTGAATTAACTATCAATATAGGGTAAAACTTGAGAAAAATTTAGGTAGTTTCAGGACCCATGATTGTGCCAAGTCCCTCATCTGCATCTTCAGTATGTTTAAAAACAAAAACCAAAAAACACAGTGGTTTTCAGTAGTTTCTCCCTCTCCAGACTGCTGAGGGAAAGACCTGCTCAAACCATGGGAGAAACTAACTGCTTTGAAACACAGAAGTGATCGTATACATCTATTCACCACGAAACAAAACCAAAACACACGGTTTCCCCTAACTACGGTGCAAAGTTTAGACAGAAGGGGATGTATTTCTTTTCTTTGAAGCCAGCACTGTCCTTTCACGTGAATCAAATGCCCAAGCCCACCAACGTGATGCAATTTCCATCTTTGGTCTTGCAGGATTTACTAATTTAAGCTGCAAGACAGGGAAGCACGTTACATTGCTGCCAGTGTGCAACTGCGTGTGTGAACACAGATGAGGACGAGGTGAGATCGGGACAAGCTTGCAGGGATTTAGCCAAGCAGGTTATTTATTCCGTAACAGCCCAGATTAAGAGGGCTGATTGTCCCTTTGGCCTTACAAGCACTCATGTGAGTGAACAAGCACGTTTTGTATCAGAGCGAAGGGGAGGAGGCGTTACCACACAGGTAAATATCTCAAGAAATACGCAGAGGAATGGCACTTTGCATTTGATTAGCATGGCATTTCTGAGGAAGCCAGTACAACTTACTAAGAAACGCAGCAGGAAACAGGCAGCCTCATTCCTACAGCCCTGTTTGCACAGTAATGTATTTCTCTCATTTCTGAGTGACTGGCTGTTCTCTCTGTGTTCTGGTTAATATTATTTGTATCTTAATGCTTTCTAGGAACCATTCCAGCTTTACAATACAACAAATACCACTCAGTAGAGGAAACACTTAATCTGCCTGGCCATGCTTCACATACATCACTTTAGGAACTGGTATACACAGTCAGATAAACTGCCTGCACCACGGCCACAGCTCTCCCCACACACTCCGAGCCCCACTGGGGACGTGCCCTGGTAGCTCTGAAGGTGGCTTTCACCAGGGGTAATGCTGGGTTGAATTCTGGAGCTCCTCCAGAAATCCTCCAAGGAGCATGAGCAAGCAAAATAAAGAGAAAACCACAGAAGCTCAAGATCAAAGGACTTTTTTGGTTCCGTTTCTTACTTGCACTTGCATTGGGTATTTCCCATTTTCTTCCTCTTGGTCTCAACAACAGCAGGTCTTTCTGCAGCCATCACCAACTTAGTACGTATCTGACTGAGGCCGAGCACGTTTTGCACAGCACTGAGGAGGAGGTTTCCAGAGCACCACTTACCAGAAGGGGAAGCTGAGGCACACAGAAGCATAGGAGGTCTTTGTTTTCTTTTGTTTTCCCCTGTCTTCAAGAATCAGTTCACTTGAGACTATTGAGAGTGGCTCTGTGAGCCTAGCACTTCTCTTTCACATGTCCACCTGAGCCCCGCCAAAACACCGTCATTGGCCTTCCATGAAGTACTGAAAGGGCCTGAAATTTCATAGGGAATCCATGACAGAGCTGAAAACAGTTCTGGGATAATACCAAAGTTACCAGGACAGCAAACAACTAAGCTTGCAGCCCATCCCGTCTCTCCTGCCTCGAGAGCTGGGAAGGCCACACTGACTCTGACTACTTCTACAACTCACTCACCCTGAGCTTCTTTGTCATGTTAAGTATCACTTTTATTCATAGTGCAATCCAGGGGTCTTCCCAACGAAGAACACAATACACAGACCAGTTGCACTTCACACTTTACTGGACACTTACGGGAAAAGGCTTCAGGTACCACTGAAAGTCCTCCAGCAGCCAGTCCGCGTCCTGGAGAGGGGCTGCCACTCACTCAGGTCACGGTATTGAAAGCAGGGAGGGTGCAAACTGGCTTTTCCACAACCATTTCTCACCTCTGTCATCCCTACTGTACCACAGCCGGATGTCTACAACCCACTGCTTGTCACCTACGGAGTCTCAAACCCATGAGGAACTCGCAGAACCACAGACTGGAAGGGAGCTCTGGAGGTCACCTGATCTCTTCCTTTCCATCATCACTTCCAGCTCACAAAAATCTTGTTCTCAAGCAGCCAGAATGAAATGGCTCTGAATGACTCTCTGGAAACTCAAACCAGACCCCAACCAAGGGCAGCTTTTTGCTGCTGGTTTTATCCTGGCCCCAGAAGGAGCCCAAAGGACTCACTTTACCTTTTTTCAATTGAGAACCTGTTTTCTGTGCTGAGCAGGGATGTAACCAGATCAACAAAGACTTACAGGTAAGATTCTCCTCTGCAATTCCACCTCTCATTTGCAGTTTGTGCATTATTTACTCTCACAAAGAGGAGGTAAAAGAAAACAAAAAAGAAGAAAGGGAGAACCCAGTTAAGGAGATCTGTTCCTAGAGACATGACAAGCTAAAAAGGGGAATATTGACAGTCACCAGTGAGCTCCAGGCAGGGGAGCTCAGTGTTACACTGTGTTAATTATTTACCCATAGATTTTCTCAGGAGCTTACAAACCACACCCAGCACCTCAGGATCCCATCTGCTGGGTGCCAGCAATGAGGAAATCAGAGAGGTAGAAGTGGAGGAGATGCCTTAAATCGGCAGGTGAGTATCACACTTTGAGGCCACAGACTGTGAGCTCGACAGAACTACCCAGTTACACAGCTGAGAGGAAGGTAAAAACCCAGAGGAAGGCAGAGGGCTGTTAGGTTCCCAAAATACAGAAAGACAGATGATGGCACAACTGACCACATGCATTACGTTAAAATACAGAATCTGACAGTATTAAAAAAATCCTCAAGAAACTTAGCCTACCTCTTTCCAGCAAACCTACACAGTGCCATGGAGCAGCGGGCAGCTGCTGAGCTCTGGGCAGTACCTGAAAGCCTTCTGACAACCTAATCCCCAGGAAAACTCACCACAGCCCACTACAAGTAACAAAACCTGTGCATGATTTTTAGACCATATTTTGATGTTTTGGAGGTCACAGGGTTTTGTGCTGTACTGTTTTTCTTAACCCAAAGAGGAACTAGAAAGTTCAAATTCTGAAAAGGTCTGTGGGTTTCACTGGGGGCAAGGGGGAAGGTGTTTAGGAGTTATTTCTTGTCAAAAACAGGACGTGCTTTTTCCTGTTTCTTTCTAACTTTTTTCCCCCACAGAAAATACTTCCCATTTTCCACCCAAGCTCTGGTTTTGAACTCCATGCAGCAGCAGTCGCTGCTCCACCAGTGATGGTGGCGAGCATTTCAACAGGCTTGCACTACCCCAGTATTTGCAATGCCCTCCTTCCAAGCTCCAAATTAATCCCCTGCTCATGCTGATGCTTATTTTCTTCTATTAAATTAACCTTTAGTTCCCTTCTTACGTATTGCTAATCAAAAGATTGAATCAACACATCTCAGTTTGGTCGGAGGAACTACTTGAACTGCCTTCTTCTCGCCCCAAAACCATTAACTGTGCTACACCCAGCCCAGACACATCGCTCCTTCCTGCAGCCAATCCAGCAGTCAAAGCACTGTTTTTGTGTAGGTCCTACAACTCCACCCACCGAAGTAAATGCTTGCCTAGACTTTTCAGTTGTTTTTTTTTTTTTTCTTTAACCAAGTGACATTTTCAAACCAGGTGACTTTTTCCACTTCAAATGTTAACAAGATAGTGGGGAAAAAATGGTGAGAAAGTAAGTCAGCTCTCCGTAAGTTTGATGCAACACTGCCCTTGCTCTCTTATGCAGCAGCAGCACTTTTCAAACACATTTCCCTCATGATAATGTTTAATTATCACCAACATGATACTAAATTTTATTGATGCTTACCTACTAACATCTTCAGTATATATATATACTTCTATTTTTTTTAAACCACTTTTCAACTTCCATTGCTGAATGCATTAGAAATAGCTGTTCTTTAGTCTTTGAGCAAGTTTCTTCACGTTTTATGCAGTATCCTCACTACTTTTAAATGCCACAAGGTCCCGAGCAACTCAGACACAGGACCACAGAGCAGATGAACCCCATAAAGTCCCTCCAGGCTAAGGCACAGGTATCAGGCATGCAAGGTTTAGGACTCAAGTTTGTAATTTATGAAGTCTATCATGCTTGTCAACAGCTGGCCACAAACCAAACTAAGATCAGCACTTGGAGATTATCATGCCACAACACCTCCTCAGTCCATTGGAGCATCAGCAAATATTTGGGACAAGACAAAGGCAACGTTTGTCCCTCCCAGCATGTTAATGGCTAAAGTTACCACTTTCAGCCTAGTTCATTTTCCTGTCTGAGCAGGAACCTCACACCGACTGGTCAGTCCCACCAAATGAGAGCACCTCATGTTTGCCCAGGTTTGCTCATCATTGTTCCATGATGAGGAAGGAGAGCTTCTCTATACAGTACAACAGAGGAGAATGCACAGCCACGCCAGTGAAGATGCCCTCCCCATATAATCTTCCCAAAGCCTACATATTTCTGTTTCAGTGACTTTTGGTCACCAGTCACCTGCAGAGGACTCAAGCTTGCAGGTGAGAAGTAGAAACTCCTCTGCTTTGTTACCCTTGTGGCAACTCCTTGGGGTGCGCGCGCGCGCGTGTGTGCGCGTGTGTCTGTCAGCTGCCAAGAGCAGCCCAGTCCCTAGGCACTGCCTTCTTCCCGCAGGTGTGGAGCAGAATCCATAAACGCTCACCAGCCTGAGCCAAAACCCAGCTGCATACTCCTATTACTGTTTAACCAGCACCTTGCCTTCCAGACCAAGGTCCAGTGCCCAAAAGCAAGGATTTGTTGGCACTTTGTTCAAGTGAATGCTTCTGAAGAAATGGAATGAAGGTCACTGGAACAAGGAGGAGGATTCCCCCATTATCAGTAAGGAAAGTCACTGGCTCTGCATCAGGGCACGCTTCTGCAGAGATGGGGCATGCATGGCTGGGAGGTGGGGACAGACAGCTTGACCACAGATGTTGGACACCATGGACATTTTTACCCTTCCCCTTCAGTCTGTTCTTTTCCAAAAGAAATTTTTTTTTAAAAGGAAGAAAAAACAGTCTGGAAGTGCCATGCTGCTCACAGGAGATAAGCAGCCAGACCCTGCCGCAGCACCCAAGTGTGGTGGAGCCAGAAGGAAGCTTTGCTGCTGATCCAACCGCTCCCTCCCATCCGAATGCCAGCACGTGAGCGGGCAATCAGCCCAGTTACAGATCTCCTGCCACTCGCCTCCGCTTTCCCCTGGGAAACATGAGATGGAGGGATACAAACATGTCACCGGAGAGGTGATGGCGGTTGGGTAGCACCAGCGAAATGGGAAGCAGGAGGGGTTACGAGTTATGCAGCACCGTGGGAAAGCATAACTCAATCTCCTTATTGCTCACTGCCCTGGCTGTCTGTAGGGACGGGCCCTTTTGCAAGCCCAGGCCCTGCTGCAGAGCACCAACCGCTGCTGCAGGCCACCTGCCCTGCTGGCCACCAGCTCCACCGGGCTGGGTGACACTGGCAACATCACGCTGCCCACCAACCGGCTGCAATCTGTGCCTGTTCTCCACTAGCCAAGCGAAACAGTTTAAACGCTACCCGGCGTTGCCAGCCCTCACGATGAGTAAATGCTTTTGGGAGCAGGGGCGCATCTTTATTTAAATGGCAGCTGTATGGCAGGTGGAACATCAGCTCCATCACCCCATTCATTCGTGTCAACCCCTTATGCAACCAGGTGCAAGCACGTCCCGTCACTCACCAGCCTAATCATAGGAAAGGACCATAGGCCAAATGGGGCACAGAAGGCAAGCATGCTGGCCCCTCTGTTAAAACCAGCATCATCCAGCTTTTTATAGAAAACATCTGATCTGCTAAGAATGCTGTGTTAGCATAAAACAAATGGCAAAAATTCCAGGTTGTCACGGGCCAGCCACATGGCCTGGGATCTGCCCGCTCAGGTAACAACTTCAAAAGGCAAATACTTGCAGAAAAGATGCCCAAGAGATCATCTTACTTTGGGAAGAATAGAGCATTTTTCCTCCCTGCTTTAGTTTTCTCCACCTTCCAAAATAACCCGAACAAAGTCAAAAAAGGCATGTGCATTTTGGAATGAAGTTGTATGCACATGAGGTGCCGCAGAAGAGCTGTGGCAGAACAACTTGTTCCTCAATAGCTATTCTGAACCACGGTGCAGTAACAGATTCAGAATACTTCTCTGTAAATGAAACACTGTGTTGATCTCACAAACCAGTTAAAATGGTGGGTAGAAGCTTAAAACCTCTACAAAAGCATAAGGGCACACCGACCCAACAAGATACAGACAACATTTGTCTCTTTTCTGGAAACCTGCTTTCCAACCTCAAGAGTAAGAAATCATCAGTCCACCCCAAAGCTGATAAGACCAGCTTAAAAATTAACACAATAAAAATTAGCATGCTTACAAGATTCCCCCCTTTCAGCACTCTGTACAGAGAACACTTTTCCAAAGCTTTCTACACCACCGTGAATTCAGAAACTTAAGTTTCTTTGAATATCTAATCTTTCATTTGAAAGTAATTAGACATTTAAGGGAACAGGAGTTGTAAAAGACATCACACGTGGCAGAGCTTACAAGATCACAATCAATAAAAATCACTGAACATCTTGAACATTAAAGCTAAAACACTGAACACGTCACACCAAGCCTTCATTCTGTTGTTGCTATTACTTGTGATTTCAATATCCTAAATCAAAAAGTGCTTCAGAAGAATGACCTTTATCCTCCCTGCTTTTACAATGATTGAAACACTGCTTAAAGAAACCTTTTGAGGGGAGACAATTTCTTGAAACTGTGTTATTATTTTCCTTTTTCTGCTTTTTTTTCCTCCAAAAATTTGCTCTGTGTCACAAGCACTGCTTGATGGAGTCACTGTCTGTGCACTCTGGTTCACTTTCAGGCTCTTGGTGCCACTATGCCCAGGTCTCTAGTAGAGAAGCTTTAGATTGCAACATTTTAAAGAACTGTAGAATTTTGTCCAAAAGGTTCTGCAGGTTTAGGGTTCTGTAAAATAGGTTGTTTCTACAAAATGTAAATTAAAGATGCTGTTTAAAATGGTATGTCATTATAGCCACCCTGCCTAAAACATGCATTTATTTCCTTTCTGGCCACGTGGATTTGTTCACAATGGCTAGCTCATACCACATCCACACGGACATATGTTAGCCAAACACAGATATACGCACGTGTTGTCTCATCTGGTGCTAGCCACCACTGGCACGAGGCTTATTCAGACCTAGGGAGGGTTACTGGAGTGCTATCTGCACTCAAAGCGGTTTAGTGTTACTGGGCTGAAAGGAAGCAGAGAGACATCCTGTTTATAGGCTGTAGAGCCCCAATGGATAAACAAGTGTACCTCAGTGAAAACTCAAGTGGAAAAAAAAAAAAAAAACCAGAAAAAAAGAGACTTAGCGGGTGTCAGGATAACAAAATACCGGCTCAGCTACATGCCTGAAAGCGAAACGCACAGCCACTGCCGGGCTGCTCCGCGGCCCCACGTGCTGTGGGGCTGCAGAAGGTACAGAATGTGCCGTCGGCCCCGCTGCCACGGCCCTGCTCGTCTTTCACCCCCCATGCAGGACTGCTTCCTGGCACTCGGTGACATGACACCCCAGCTATTTTTCCACCCTCCCCGTGCCACCCACGCTCCCAAAGCTTTCTATGCATTTTGTTTTTCATCCGCCACCGGGGCTGCGCTGCAGATGCCTGGGGATTTTGTGAGGTCGGGAGCGGGAAGGGCGTTGTGCAAGGTCAGGGGAAGCTGCGGGCTGTCCCTCGGTGGGACTCCATGTCACCTCCACTTAGAGGGAGGTACCAGGCTTAATATCATTCGAGTTATTTGCATACATGGCCAGACAAGAGTGAGCAGGACTGGGACAGAATTCTGAGAGGGATCTACAGGGCATCTACAGAAAAACCCTGTGAACATTCCTCCGCTTCTGACTGTAATGAGGGACTGAACAAAATGAAGGAACACATCGAGGCCCTATCCTGCAAGGTTCTCCCCTAGCAGAGCTCCACAGAGTGGACCCAAGGGTCTCTCACCCCTCCAGAAATCCTCGCCCATTAGGCACCTCCCCTGGCACTGATGCAGTGCAAACGGTGACTCACTAGCCCTGCTCCTCGGAGCCGCAGGCTACTGCCAGCTCTACGGCAAGTCTTCCCCCAAAGTGCCAGCAGACAGCCACCCCAGCCGGTGCTGCTAACTCCCCACCAAGCCATGGGCAAACTGGACAGGAACTCTCCCTAGCTGGTCTATCTTCATAGCAAGATGCGACTGCTTCTGATCCCACTTTCCACGCATACACCTTTACTGCTCCGCTGATCATTTTGCCCGTCACCAGCAAAAGTTGGAAAATAAAGTATTACAGACTCCCTGGATGCACACCTCACCAGCTAACAAAGAAGAGAACATTTTGGTTCTCATCCTTCTGCTTGCAGGACAAGCATCCCAGCCCCAGTACCCAAAAGAGCATTTTAACAGGGCACCGATACCTTGCAGGATAACTGGAAAAAAGAGACCCAGGTCAGGTATGACTCCTCACATAGGCAACTCTGTTGCCTTTTCTTTCCACTGTCCTGCCCTGTTTACCGGAACTCTCTGCAATGGAGGTGCAAACCCCAACATGTTCTCTGGCCCTGACAGTCTGAGGACTCCACCCGGATCTGGTCCAAAGCCTGAGCAACAGAGAATTACCCCTGCGTGTACGAGCAGAGCTCGCTGGCAGTGCCAGTGCTCACCCTCCAACTATTCCCATCACAATGCGCCCAGCACAGCCCTGCCAGCACCTCATGACCACCACACAAAATGGGACTTGCCCATTCTTACAGGTCCTGGGGACGAGGCAGCACTGCCAGGTCCGTGGAACCAGAGAGCTGCTCCCGACAAAAGCCCTGAGCATGTCATTTCTCATTTGTTTCCTATCCTACCCCATCTCAAGCAGCCGAGACAGGTCTGACTCACGCTGGGTTTTCACAGTGCCTGACACAACAGGTCTGCGGACTCGCCTCAAAATGAAACAACAGCAAGCAGGAGGTGACCGTGTCTTGGCTGGGCAGCCCAGCCAGGCAGGACCCTAGCTCTCAGAGGCATGACTCCAAGGTAAATAATTGTTAATGAACTTGCTTATTAACTCCCTGTACTCCTGAAACCTTTATTTTGCCTCCCTTCTAGCTGGAAAGTTCATTGAGAATGAAAGCTAGAGACTTGCAGGGAGGAGTGACAGATGCTGCCTGACTGGATGTGTGAAAAAACCGACAGGCAGAAATAACGCACCTCACATGTCTTATGGTGGCAGTGAAGCAATAAATAATCTAATAGACTACTAAAGCTCATAGTAATAATGTTGTGCTCTCGTTTCAGAAGCCACTCCCAAGCCAGATGACATCTGTCATGGTATAGATGTTCCTGGAACAGGGAGATATTTTTAAATCTCTCAATGTGGCACAAAACTGTGAGTGTATCAGCCAAAATACCAGCCACCAAAGCGTTTATATATAGCCTTGCACATACCGTATATAGATGGGAACACTGACAGATACGTGGTATCTAGCAGCATTACAAACAGACATTCTTCTGCCCCTCTCTGAGCACTTGACAAGAAACTTCCCAGGCTGCAGCTCCGCCCATGTCACCTTGCCTTGTGCATCTCTCTCCATCAGCTCCTGCTCCTCCAGGGCAGCAAGAGTCTCACTTCTTAAGGATCATCAGAATGCTGTCCCTCCTAACATATCTGCCTGGCACTCTTGCACCTTCCAAACCAGAGCCCAGGGGCCCCAGAACTTCCCTCACCTTCCTGAGATAGGCCCTGAGCAGGGACTGAAAGATCTTCAAGGCAGTCCAGTTCCCTTTGGGTACCACTCCCTCCAACATGTGTGAACTCTGGGTATAGTTCCTATTAGAGGCACCAACACAGAGCTGGTCACAACAACAAAAAAGGATTTGCAAGCTCAAAACTAGCAACTGTGATTGCAGTGAGCACCTGTAATCACTTCCCAGGAACTCTACCAGCACTGAAGTTATTGCAGGGGGAGAAATACAGAAAGAAAAGGTGTTTTGAGACTGTGCAGTTCATTTTCTCATCAGCATCAAACATGCATCAGCATTCCAAACAGAGAGCTGCAGCCTTCACAACCAGGTTGATGTTTAAGCTCTTGATACAGTTATCTACATAATAATAACCCCGAAGAGCACTCCTTGCCTGGCTGCATGCCAGACCACATGCTGCCTCTACACATCTTTTTTTCTTCTTTTTTAAACTTTGTCAGACATGGAAATGTTGACTCTGAGAATTTCAGACTCTTCTGTGAAACTGACTGGCTATGACTTCTTTTTTGTTGTTGAGGAAACCATAATGGGGAGCTAGAGAGGGGAGACAAAGGGGAAAACTCGTGTATTTTGCTGTTATGTGCCCTTTATTTTCTCCTCTGTCAGGAAACAGTGAGAAAGGATCTGACCCAGTTGCTGTCAGCTGCGTTGGAAGTGATTTTATCAGCTCCACCTGCTTAATGTGGGTATTATTCAAGACTACAAGGACAATGATTCGGAAACAAATAAGCACCAACTTGTACATTCTCGAGGGACAAATGAAGAACACTTGTGCAGGAGACAAGCAATCCATAACAGCGGGACAGTCTCGAGGCTGCGGGAGGAAGGAAAGGGGGGAGGGAGGGCTCAGCATCTCCACATGTTTGTCTGGGGAAAAGAGAGATTACGAGGCAAGCTCAGCTTGTTCAAACATTTCAGAGTTTGCTCCACATTAATTTCAGCAGTCAAGAGTAACAAAAGAACTGCTCCGAGAAATACAGCAGCTACATCTCAGGAAGAACATCATGTCCATGTCACGCTTTCAAAGTCTTATAAACTGCAAGGAGTTTAACACAGTTCTTTAACAAGCAGCGAAGAACAGCCTCAACAGAACAGACTGCAAAGTACTCCACTGGACTTACACCTGCCATGATCCAGCCCTGTGCTTCACCACGCTCAAACACAGCATAGCCTCAGCAAAGCAAGTCCTGCAGACCATTCCCTATAGGTGATCTATTAGGAGTAAAGAAAACTTGTGGCATCAGAATAACAAAAGGAGCCTCCAGTAAGCAGGTGGTCAACGGTGTAAGGTGCAGCAACCACTGCAGAAGACACCACAAAGACACCTGACTGGTGGTTTTTGAAAAATGATAAAAGGAAGAAGGGAAAAGTGTAACTTACGTTCCAAACTAAGCAGAAAGCCCCAGGTCACCGCTGTATCCAACCATTAGGGCAATGGCTGCAGTCACTGAGGGGATTCTAAGCTCAGCAAGGGTGCCCTGACCAGGAGTCCTGCTGTGGCCGCTCAGCACAGTGCACTGAAACATCCTTGTAACTTTATGTATTTTTTTTAAACAAACTGACTGCACATAAACACAAACAACATCATGTACACAGCCAGCTGGTGGTATGACACCCATATCACCAATAAGACCCTGTGAATTTTTCATGTGCAGGTCATACCCACAAAGACCTGTCACCGTCTGCTCTGTTCCACCATGTACCCTGCTCCCCCAAGGCTCTACTACGACAGCTCCACGAGTGTTCATCAGCAGGGCTCAAGAGACAGCAACCCGCAAGCAGGTCTAAAGGAACAAAAGGCCTTCAGCGCGGAGACAGGCAGGGACAGGTCCGTTCCGCACCTTATTCCTCTGGGATTACAGCAACTAATGACACCTGCTATCTTGTCTGGAGCCCTGGGAAATCCCAGTGTGGGATACCTGCCTCTCTCCGTTGCTGTATATAGGTAGTAGATACGTGCATCCATACACACACACGTACACTCAGTGAGACCAAACAACACTCCACTAAAACAAGTGTCAGGCGCTGGATGCCCGCGTCCCAAATGGGTGAATTTTTGTACAAATTCACCACTTTTGCTAGTACACAGGCAGAGATGTGGAGCAAGCCAAGGAGGAAGGAAGCCAGTGCACTTTGCGAACAGCAAGGTGCCAGCCCACCAGAAAACGCCATGCCCAGCACCTTTGGAGACATCCCCCACGGGGCAGGCGGTTAGAGATGAAAAAGTCACACCAGGAAAACTCTTCCACAGGAGCTGATATTTTAGCTACTAAGTAAGTTTCTGTTTAAACAGGCAATAATTACATCCACTCAGGAATTTCTCATTTTTACCACTTTAAAACACCCAAAGCCGCTTTGAGGCTTTTCCTTTCTTCTCTCCCACCTTTATTTGCTAGGTAAACACATTTGCGCGAGCTCTGCATCCCACAGCATTCAGTTTCTGCAACATCAGCTTAGAAGCAGAGCAGCAGTGACCCAGACAGCTCACCAGGGACTGCCAGGCATCTTGGATCCTGCTCCTGCCACAACAGCATAGCCACCGCAAGCAGTGCAAGACCCCAAACCATCCAGCTCCCCACAAGACCTTCTCCCAGTGCAGGATAAAGAGGAAGATATCATTGTTGCTGTTTGTACTACAAGACATCGATACCAGGAGTGCATACCCACGAAATCGCTTGCAGGTTGAATTCATTCTGGCAAAGCCTACCTGTGAGTTTTGTTTCTGCTTACGAAGCAGTGCTGCAAGTTTAACAGCAGATCAAGGCCTTGCTTGAGGCAGGTGGAAGATGTCCTGTTACTGCAAATACCTTGCAGCCTTTACAAGAGGCTGTCCGGGTCAGCCCAGCTGTATCTCCCATCCCCTCTGCAGGCAGATGGCACATGACACATGGATGGGTGCCACACGATTGGAAAGAGCCCCAAAGAGAACAGCCATGTCACGCTGTGCACACCAGCACAACCTATTGCTCACTGCTACGTGGTTCTGCCCATGCAGATGCCCCTCACGATCACAACACAACAAGATAAAGGCAGTCAGGAAATTTGGATCCATTCCTGGCCTTGCCATATACATATACATGCATACGTCTGAATGCATATGCATGTCTGTGCCTGTGTACGTGGCTTTGGGCAAGGCCCTTAGCTTCCCTCACTTACTGGAAGTAGGAGGGCAATACCACCACCCTAAATGTGCTAAAAAGCCGAGGGCTGTGTAAACATCTGCAGGCAAGAGGAAGCCCAACATCTGCATCTCCACCCCATTACTGCAGATAAGAAGATACTTCTTTCACACCACTGAAATGTCTCATCAGCCCAAGATCAGTGGCACGAGCCCAAAGGGGTTGATGGCAGATATCCCACAATACTTTCTATTATGTCCCTTTATATTACCTTAAGCTCTGCACATCTGCTGGTCTCCCTGCCAAAGAGGAGAGCAGAGAGTGACTCCTCATCAAACAGGTCTGCTCTGTGCCTTCAGCAACATGAAAGCCTGTTACTGAGCCAAAACTATCTTTCCTTCTGAAAGCACCTTGTCCCCACCAGACTCAGCCCCAACTCATCCAGAACACAAGTCCTGAGCTAAAACTTGCATACTTTTTTGCTGGGTTGGCCATGCAATCAACTAACGTGAACCAAGAGACCACAACCCTGTGCAGCCTCTACAGCACCTCACAGAAGGAAGGGGGCTGGAGCGGGGAGTAATTTTTGACAATGAAAATGTAATGGAACACTTTGGATTGATCTGTTGTGGAATGAGTCATTTTTAGAGTGACTCCCCTCTTCTTTCCCACCCCCAAATTATGGACTACAAGAAATGAGCCCAGATAATGGGCAATTTCCGATGTTCCAAGCTCAGATTTTTCTCCTTCTGAAACAGTCTGCCATAGTAATACATAGACTGAGCTCCAGAGGAGATGCCCTCCAAGTTCCCACATCTTTTACCAGCTACAAAGAAGTTGTCTCTAACTAATGGGGAAAATAGGAAAGGACTAGTTTGGGGAGGAAGCAAAGAATCAGAAGGAAGATCCGAAAAGCATCAGCAGTGGAAATAAAAAGGAAGGAGGAGGACTAGATTTCAGAGGAAAGGTGAAGTTACTGTTGCTGCTTCAGGAGAACTCATGGGGCTTTCCAGTCCATGGACACTGGCCACAGTGTAGATACCAAAAATCAAGGGCAATTATTTCCAAAATAAAAGAGAAGAAATCAGAGGGAAATAAGTGAAATAAGACTGGTGACAGTAAATTTGTCCTCGACTCCTTCAGTCCTTGGGACTGGAACAAAACCCCTGCAGAAGTTGTGGAAGTCCTGAAGTCTTTTTCAGGAGCTGAAAACTAGGACAGGATGACCAGCGAGTTTTCCCAGCTCCCAACCTCCATGAAGTTAATCTGGGTGCAGGGATTACTGCTCTTTTACTGGGGAGTGGATATGACACAACAACAGCCACCAATCCCACCCACCTCCCATCAGATGTCACTGAAGTGCAGCCTGTCTTACTTGAAAACCAACACAAAACACACACATCCATGTTAAATATATTAGAGGCACAAGACCACCCGTGATTGTTTTCCTAAGTCTCTGGAGGACTAACTTTGACAGCATTAAGAAGAATGTAGCAATTTCCTTATGCACTTGCCTACTAGGGTTTTTGCAGTGGTGCACATACAGGATTGCATGGCATGTAACCATGCAGCACCTCATCAGATGCACAAGAGATTCAAACCCAGCCAAAAGATCTTCCAGTTCTGGAATTCAGATGGGACCAACACTCTCCATTCAAAGCAGAAACTGGTACTTCATACACTGGGAGATGACTAATCTCAGTAGCTGAGTTACAGCATAGCTTTTAATACACGAAAAAGAAGTTAAGGTCATCTTGATTCTCATCTACAGCATCCCACAGTGTCCCCTCCCACAGCTGCCTCACCGCTCTTTTTTCCTCCTACTGCTTTTCTCACTTTCTACCCTCCCCCCCTTCAACCTTCTTTCCTTTCAGGTCTTCTCACCTCCTTACATACCCATTTACTCTCCCCTCAGTCTATCCACTCCTCTGGCCCCTTCAACACCCTTCTCATCAGTCACAACTTCCACCTCAGAAGTTCTTTTCTGCTAGGAATCCACTTTATCTGGATTTCTATCTCCAGCAATACCCATGTACTCTTTCACCAAGCCCTCAAGTGCATATTTGCCCATCTTGGACTGCAGACTCTTTAGGACAAGGACTGACTTCTTCCCCACTTGTAAAACACAATACAGGTTTACAAGGTGGGTAAATGATAAACAAGCAATCTCAGCATTCCAGGGTAGATCAGTGTTGGCTCCCTCCACTGAGCTCCCTTGGTGTTTGCCTTCCCTCCACAGCAAACTAATCTAACCTTAAGACTTTTTCTTCCTTATCTCTCAGCTACAAGGCTATTACTTACATTTATCAGCATTCTTCAAAAATAGTTGAGAAAGGGAGGCAGGCAAACAAAGGGCCTTTACCAGCACCGCTCACCCATGAGCTCACACACAGAAGCTTGTGGGAGCACCGCATGCACTACTAAAGGGAGAAAATGGCCAGAAATAACTTATGCAGAATTATGCACAACACACAAGGCACCAAGAGGTGACTAAGAGGCCCACGCTCCAAGAAAAAGTAGAGTCAAAGACCCGCTCCACATCAGCACAGAGCTGATGTGCTGAACAAGCTGGCTGTTTGGCAACACCACACACGCGTGATCTGTGCAGTGAGCGTAGCACTTCTCCAGAATCAGCATGAAAAGATGCTCATTCAAAAAAAAAAAAAAAAAAAAAAAGATTAAAAAAGAAGAGAAAAGAAAAAGGAAAAGAAAAGAGGGCAAGAGTACTTGCTAGACAGCTCAGCAAGTTGGTGCTATCAGCTGGTTCCTTATCTCAGGAGAACCTGAGCTGCCTGGGGTTTCCCAACAGCCCGCATTGCTGCTCTCTGGCCCCTCTGCACCGCGTGAACCTCCCCCTCCAGCAGCCCCTCACCCACACAAGGTCATCGCCTCCAGCACCCCCAGATGCTGACCTCCACAGCCTCCCAGCTTTGAACATCCTTCACTCACCCACTCCGAGTGTGTTCATAAGCCACATCCCTCTCTGTCCCTACAGTTTCAGCAGCCTCTGCGAGATTACCTGATAGAGCCTTCCTGCACTTACGCGTCTCTGCAGATAACTAGCCGATAACTAAAAGAACTGAGGATAGCATCTGCATCAGGAAGTACCAATGATGACACTATTACACTATTAGAAACTTCATCCTGACCCTTAGGAAAAATAACAATTTTTGTTAAGTGTTTCATTTGAACTCACTAGCCATCCTTAGACTATAGAGCAAACAGGAACACGCTCGATTAACGAACTTGGAGGGGGATTAGGAGCACCCTGTAATTAAAGGAGATGGCCACTGCAGCCAGGGCAGCACCAAGAAAGGTGCAACTAAAAAGTGTTGAAGACAAAGCAATCACCTAGAAAACAACAGAACATCTTTCAAGAACAATCAATCAAACCAACGGAGCAGAGGGAGGGCTGCTTGAAGGCGCTTCCCCTTGCCTTTCCCAAGGCAGACTGACGGGCTGGTGCTTAGCTCTGCTCCTGGAGACCTGCCCAGAAGTTTTCACGCAGCTCAGGACCCTGTGCATGGAAGGGCAGCCGTGGCCACACTCCTGGTGAACCCCTGCTGGCCGAGCTGTCTGGCATGTAGAGCTTAAAAAGCCATTTTTGGAAAATACTGCCTTTTTATAGCTTATCTAAGTGCAGACAGCTGCCTGCTTCTCTCAAAATAGAAGAATTTAACAGCCATGTTTGCAGGGACAGATTTTAAAGGTTCCATCTTCTAAGAAACAACCTACACATCCAGAAACAGAAGGCCAGATTTGTTTTTACACTGGAACCCCCTTCCATATGCTAGCTGTGCCCACGGATTTGCGAAAACCCTGCTCTGAAGATGGGATGTTCATTCAGCAACAGGCGACAAGTAACTTGCGTTTGTCTTGCTATAAAGCCTGTTGCCACCGAAACCAATGGCAAAATAGCACACGATTAATTGCATTTTGCTGAAAATGGCTGGCATTTAAGCAAAACAGCAGTGCAGGAGAGCACTAAACACTAGAATAACAAGCCAACGACGTCCAGTAAAAACATCCTGCAGCTACAGCTGATTAGCACCTCTCTGTCATTCCTTCTAGGATCAGATCCCGAAAAGCTGCTGTGATTTATTCTGGGTGACAGAGATGAGAAATGGGCTACAGACCCCCTGTCAGCCTGGAGCAGCCCCTGCAACCATTCTGCCTCCAGTGAGTTTGTGAGTGCAACAGGGACAAAGTCATTGTCCTGCCTTTTCGCAACAGCAAGCCCTGCAAGCTTCTTTAGATCAAAAGCACTGAATTCCTGTTAATTTAACAAGCTGATGCTAATGAAGTAAATGGCTCTGAAATCTTACAAAATTTCTGCAGTATCACCTTTTACCACAAACAGCTGGACCGGGTGTCTACAGAACCTTCCTCACTATGCTTTTTTTTGTTGGTTTTCTTTTTTGTTGTTGCTTCAATGAATGAAGGGGTACCAAAGACAAGGGCCTGCTGTGAAATGACCAAAATTCCCAGGCAGACAACCCATTAGCAGTGTTCAAATGCAATTTAAATTACTAGTTGTTAAAGTGCTCCTCAATTTCATGGTAAGTTTCCAATGAAAATTACATGCCATGTACTATTTAATTGATTGTTTTCTACATTTAAACATCCATTTGTTCCCCTCTCCCATCTTTTCCTTAATTTCAAGGGATGATAATGACTTTTTAGGGAGGAAAGGGGAATGGCTGACAGTGCTAAGAGGGATTTACCTGCAGAACAAGCATGTAGGAGGGAAGAGGCTGCCAAAACAGGCAGCTTCTCTGGGATGCCTCTCTGCGATATTTTCACAGTAGGGGTGTGAGACAGCACAGCAACTCCTTCCCTCCCCGCTGCAGGCAGCCAGGCTTCCAAAATCTGATGTTTCTTTAAAATGCATCACCCCCTCCAACAAGCAATAAGCAACCGGGCAGCCCTAAGCACAGTTAGCTGGCAAGGAAGCAGGAGCAACTTGTTTGTTCCTCCGGGGCACACAAGTCCTTGAACTGACATGCTCACCAGAAGCAAACAAGTTTTTCCTCATTTGAGAGATCTCACCCTAAATGCAAATACCTAGTTCACAGGAGCAGATTTCCCTCAAAGTTGACTGAAGAATTAGGCCGAGAGTAAGGCCTCCTGCTGCTTGCAACAGCTGTTATACAAGAATGTATATTATAAGGCTAATAACCACAGACATTTCTTAAAAGACTGTTCTCTGCTCAGATACTAAGCAGGAGCAGTGGCACAACAAGGTAAAGTGCCACCTGGAAACTCTGGAAGTAAAGATGCATGTTGGGATCATGTAGCATACCAGCAACACACATCACCTTTATGAAACACTCAGTATGGCTTGGTTTGCCTTTAAGCAACTGATGTGGAAATACTCCATGCTCTGGAAAATACAACTTTATTAGAGTAGGAGAAGTGGGTTTAACAGTACTGTTCAGCACATGGTTGTGAAACATCTGCCTGTAAGAGCTTCACATGGAATCTGGAGATTTGCACTTTTCCCAAATTTGCCACACAATGCCTCAGTTTCTACACCTGCACCCACCAATGCAGCTTTCCTCAACCGGCAGACAGGATTTAATGTTCCAGAGCTCTGAAGCCTCTGCCTACAGAAATGCAAAGCATCACACATGTAGAGCCATCTAGGCTTTGTAATCTTGCCTCCTCTTCATCTCTTCCAAGCGTACATGTACCACCTCCATGCTATCTAGGGCAGCTCCCCTTACCTGCTGTACAGCACGTGCACCCAGCCCTTAGCGGACGCTAAATGTCCTTACAGCAGCCAGGTCACGCAGTGACAGTGCCACAGCTCTGCCCTGTCCTGCACAGTGCCAGCCCAGCAAGCTACACTGCAAACACTCAGTGCAACAGACAGGCTGAAGGACGGGCAGTGAACCAATCCTCCTTACTTGGGAGCTAAAGCAAATCCTCTGCATTTAATGCACCATTACACGTGATCGAGAGGCTTGGAGCTCTCTCAATGTGCTCGAGGTCCACAGAAGCCATGGAAAGCTTCTCAGGCTTGAATGTTTACAGGGTGCCAGGCTACAGAAAGAAAATCTTTAGAGAGCTGTATTAGTTTACAAGTCAGCCCTTAATGGCCCCATTCGTGGAGCACAAGAAAATCCTTTGTGCTCATCCACTGCGGATCCTGGTTAGCATCAGTGATCTCCGGATCTGCCCAAGTCCTGGAGAGACACCGGGCAGAGAGCCCCGGCAGCCTGCGCTCCCAGCCCTGCCCGGCACCCGTTGGGGATGCTCAGCCTTCAGGTCCATCCAGCGGAGACACATCACAGAGAAGGATCTGCACGCGGAGGTTCCCAGCCCCAGCGTGCTGTCCGGAGGCCCTGGGTTGCGGCACCCACCTGGGCCTCAGCACCACTCATCCAGGTATTCCAATGAGCACGGGAGGGGGGAGACTGCGAGAGGAACAGAACAGCGTCAATTCCAGTCCTGCAGCGCTGCCCCCAAACACCAAGCTGGGCTAGAAGCAGCCGGCCAAGCCTGGACACAGAGCATCGCAATGCCTCAATGCAGGGCCGAGCACGAAGCGCTGCGCAGGAGGCACACGCAGGGCAAAGCGCAGTGCGACGGGCCCGGCTCAGTGCACCGCAGCCCCACGCCACCACACACGGCCAGGGAAGCAGGGCTCCTTCAGCAGGTCACCAGGTGAGGCTCTGCATGCTGCAGCAGCCCCATGCGCATCCCCAGCACCCCATTTTCCAGCCTGGCACCTCCTCTCTCTCTCTGCTCAGGCTGTGAACGCGTTTGCGCAGCAGTTCTTTCCCTTGCATCAGGCTGAAGCCCAGCCCAGTGCGGCCTGATCCCAAAAGCTGCAGAAATCCAAGTAGCTTGTTGAAACAACCAGGATTAAAATGCAGCTGAAGTCTGCAACCCATCCTGTCTGCAGGAACACAGCCCAGCAATTCCTCTGCTACCTTCTGAGGAATAATGCCTTTCAGCTCACATCCTATCCTTGTGCAAACTATGTCAAGCATCTTTTCTTGCCCAGAACAACCAAGCCAGTTTTGCATCTAAGAGACGTGATCTACACCTCTAGAAAACCAAACCTCACATGGAATATTAAAACACATTTAAAAGGGCAAAAGAAAACCAAGTAACCACTAATAGAGGTCTAAGTTTAAAATAAGGAGACTACGATAACAAGTTTCAATCAGCCTAAAAACACCACTTAGCAAAGAAGACGCACACACCACTAATCAGCTATAGGAACTACACACCGTATTTCACCACCACCCCTTCCCAAGCACAGGACGCAGCACAGTGCTTCTTTTTGAGGCACAGGGTTCGCTACTACACAGCCCCCAGAGTCGGCACTAAAAGCACTCTGCCCATGTTACATGCTCCAAATGACAAGAGGAATGCAGGATGGTGGATCTCCACTCCATATTCCCGGGCATGGCTTTAGTTGCCATGAATAAAACAGGAAGCAAAACATGCTTCATGTTCCCCCCCCAACTCCCCTGACTTTCTGGATGAACCACAGTTTCCTTTCAGGAAAGAGAAAGGAAAAGGGGGGAGGAAAAAAAAATAAAAAAGCAGGCAGCTGCGGTATCAGACAGTTAAAAATTAACACTAAGGAAAAATAAAGAATAACAGAAAAAAAAAAAACCATACAGTGAATCTTCATCCAGTTCAAGCAGCTAAACTTCTGTAGATCCCTCACAAAACAGTTAAATATTAACATTTGAGATAAATATATCCATGTGTTACATAGCCTTTTTAACACACACGCTTGCTCAGGAGACAGTAATCTTTCCTAAGCTATATTTTACTTGCTGACCACATGCATATATATCCATTTAACTCTACAGCGCTCTGCTGCCTTGCTGCATTTGCCAGTAACTAAAAGCAAGAACATGACTGAATGGGAGCTGGCTTAAATTACCTTTATACCTTGGCCTGGAGAAACATTTTGCCTTTGAGCCCAAGGCACTAAGATAGTTTTCCCTGGCACAGAAGGCTTCACCGGGTCCTCTTCTGCCGACTGGTGATCCACATGCCTGCCTCCACCAGCAGCCACGCACACACGTTGATGCAATCTGACTGAACAAAACAAAAAACCCCAAGCCGCTTGCTAAAGCAGCAACGATGCACTTACCAGCATCCAAGCAAGCTCCTCCATTAATACGCTTCCCTCTCACACAGATCAAATTTGGAACAAGGTCCAGGAGCAAAAGAGAACTGAAAAGTGACCACAAGAAACTTCCAAAACAAGAATGAAGAAAAAAAAAAAAAAAACCTTACTACAGGAATTCAAATCCTGCTTCCACCAGACCCTGAGTCACCTCCCCTCCCTTGCAATAGATCAGAGCAATGGGTAAACATTTCCAAATATGGAGATCAAAACTCCAAAGGATGTCAAAAAAAATCACCCTTCTCTCCCTGACTTTGGCACAGGGATGACTTGCCCCTCTCCAGCCTGAATTCCAGGCACCAAGCACATCACTGTTGCTGACCCATGTGCAGCCTGATCCTGGGGCCGGGCATCACTGTCGCATCCTGGCCTGTGCTTGCAGAGTTCCTGGCTCAATGTGTGACATGGGGCATTTCTGTCCCCTTCCAGGGATGCACGGGCAGATGCAATGAGGGCAGCTCCACAAGCCATCTCCCTTCATCCACAATTACTATTGCAAACCTCCTTCTTGCCCCTTGACACATCAGCAGAAAACTTTCCAGAGATACTTTTCTGAGTATCTGAAGGCAAACAGGTAAATTCAGGCTCTGTTTATAGTGACCAGAAAAGGCAAGATCCAGCAATCAGTCCCAACAGAGAAAGGGATCAGGCCAACCTGGCCAACAGGGTACAGGGCACAACCAGGACTGTGCATGGCCTTGGAGCCCTGCTCTGGCTGCTCACCTAGGGCAGAGAAAACTTCCCTGACCTGACTCATCCAGCCAGCGCTATACAAAAAGCATGCATTTCATTCTGCAGAGAGGAACACATCCTGGACAAGCAGAGACCTCCCTGCATGTAAAAAGAGCCCCAGGACAGCAGCATCCCATGACCCAAAAGCCATTCTTCCAATCTGTAACCAAAAGGTTCCCTGCTCCAAAAACAAGCAATCCAGGCTCTTTGAGAAAAGGTTCACTACTACCCGGACACGTTCCCTGCAGGGATGCGCAATACGGGGATGCTGCAGCAGATGGTAGCAGGGAAGTACCAAGCCTCTCCGCTCCAAGTGTGATGCCCAGTCCACGCAGCAAGTTGGAGAGGCAGAAGTTATTCCTCAAAGGCACAGCTGCCCACATACAACAGCTATTCACCCACACCACCGGGCTGCAGGGCCCTCTTCCACCCACCTGCATCTCCCCCACTGCCGACCTGCGGACCACTGGGAGGTGAGTGCATCTGCCGGTGTGCTGAAACCTTTCCAGCCCCTCTGCCCCAGCAGCCTCTCAGTAGCTGCAGGCGAGCACGCAGCAGCTGAGGAATGTGCAAATTGGGACTTTTTCAAGGGGAACAGGCTGCCCAGGCAGAGCTACCAGAGTGATTCCCCAGCACCACCCACAAGATGCTATTGAATTTATAGGAGAGGAATTCCAGAGCTAACTCTGCCCATGTATGGCCAAAATAAGCAGTAAAAAGAAAGTGACATTACAGCACATCTAGCTTTCACTGGTACTGAAGCACAGGCTTCAGAGTAAGCAGAAATCCTGCAGTGACAGAAGCTGCACAATTACCTCCAGTAACTAGGTTGGGGTCGGGGTCCACGACAGCGTGAGTTTAGTCCCTGACATCACAGGTGACAGGAAACATCTAAACTTCGCTTCACAAGAAAGCAAAGCTTTCTGTCTTTTGCAATAAGAACATTTAACTCAGTGATCCACCAGTACCTCTACAGAAAATAAACCTTACAAGGCATGTGTCCATTGCACTGTTAGTTATAAAGGCAGCTCTGAGCAGCTAATAGCTCAGGTGGCACGGAGTGGCAGGGCAATGCCAATGCAACATGTTCCCAAATTGCAGGCTGGGACCAGACCTCTGTGGGCAGCTAATCAATTATTCTTATAACCCCCCCCTAAAATCTTCCTCGCTGCCATGTGCCCCAGCCAGACAGCAGCTGGGCCATAAGAAACGTCCTTTGTGGCCAGAAACTGAGATATTCGAAGCACTGCAGTCCCCATGGCAGAAGCTGCTCCAAAACCTTGGTGAGACAGGTTATAAAAGTGCCTGGGAAGGTTTTATAAAATCTGATTTTTTCAGCCCCTTGTAGAAAATAATTGCCAGGTACTGTCTGTGGGAGGACAAGCAGCAGGATAAAGCAGGACTAGGGTAAAGGGAACAAAAACACGGAGGGGTGACTGGGACTGCAGAAAACCTATCCCGGGAGCACATCAGCCCTTACTGCTCTGCCCCCTCAACAGACCCACGTTCTCCGTAACAGTTAAATACCACTACCTCGCCTGCCCTGCCAGCCAGGGAAATATCAGCTGTGTCAGCTCAAGAGGCAAAGGGCTTACCGAACCAGAGAGGAATGCAGGCAGCAGTGGCACATACACTGGGGACAGGGAAACAAAACCCCAAGGAAGGCTGTTAACGCTGCCACTGCCTTGCACAGGGGTCAGGCAGGGTATGTTTTATGGCTTCTGGGGTTGAAGCCTGGCTTCGTGACCTTAGCGGGACTCCCATGCCAAGAATTAATACCGCTGTTAGAAGGGCTGGGAGCGCAGGGGCTCGAGCACACGAGGACAAGGCAGCTCCTGGCAGGCAGCCCAGTGTGGCCCTCCAGTGCCCACGGACCGGGAGGGAGTGCTACAGCCTCACAGGGATAGCCCCAGGGATGGGTACGCTCAGCACAGCAGTGACCCAGCATCTAGGAGCAAGCACATGTGTTCCTCAAACAGTGTTTGCTGACTGCAGACCCACCACATGGCATTAGGATGTCCCTTGGGGTTCCCAACTGAAATGGCATTATGACTGCTCTTGCTATTGTGCTTCAACATCGGTACCCAAGCATGAGCTGAGGTTCAGCGCCTCTGCTTTAGAGCTCCTTCCACCCCTAAATGACAGAGGAGAGGAACCAGTGGGATGGACACATCCGTGTCCCACCACAGCTGAACCAGCAAGCTCCCTACCTCACTGCACCCCCAGTCCCTTTCCTTGCCATAACCCTCACCCTCCGGGGTAAAAGTCTGGGGGCCTCGGAACAAAATCAAGCCTAAGCCTCCTTCACAGCAGTATAGATCATTACCACTTGGACACTGGGTCAAGCATGACTAATTTCATTAAAATAACATTACATAAGCAGGATGCTCAGAATATTTGATTCATAAAAATGTCTTGAAGAGGCAGAGAACACAACTTGAACGACAGTACCACAGAGATTGCTGCAGCGTCACAGGGAAAAAGAGCACAGAGAACGCAGGAATGCAGGCAGCCAGGACCAGGGATGCTCATACACACACTTGTACAACCACGTACACCCACACCCCCTCCCACAACGTGCACAAAAGCAGGCTTAGGACTTGCAAGCTGAAGTCCCGCATGGCCAAAAGTTAATACGAATGTTTGTGACAGTTCCACTTTGCAGGCAAAGGCAAAAACCGGGTGCAAAGGAATAAATATAGAAAGTAAGGCAGGCAAAGCAGGTGCTAGCTTGTAAAACCTTGGCCAGAAAGGCTCCCCAGGAGGCTGAATCTGGTAGCTTTGCAACAGCTCCACAGAGACACAGAAGAGACAGAAAAAGAAAAAAAAAAAAAAAAAAAAAAAAAAAAAAACCATGAATGCATACGCATTCTTTATAGCCATATATAGTATAGACAGACATTTGGTATATACACCCCCAAGCTCTCACTCGCCATCACACAGTGTATACTATATATGCACCGTGCATCGCTGTTTCCATGCGCCTAGATCTGTGCAGTGTCTGTCTATGCACATGTATATATGCATTTCTTACGCATGCATCTGCCAGCACCCCACCACCTCCCATAAATCCATGCTGTCATGCAATACAACACACGACACAGTGCATCCACAGCCTCAGCCCAGGATGACTTCTAAATCCTCACAGCTTCTTGCTGGTGCTGAGCCCTTCCCCTCCAAGCTCTCACTGTGCAAGCAGCACAAGGGAATCACCACTTCATCTCCTATCTTCCAGTGATCCCAACCTCCCCCTCTCTTCCAGAAAAGCCACAAATCCTTCTGAGCGCCCCTCATGTCTGTGAAACATACCAGCTCCCGCGCCGCACTGCCTTGCCAGTGGGATGAACTCGGAGCAGGGCTTTTGGAGACACGTGGAGTGCTGCCGGAGTCACGACTTTGGGTTTCTTTCACAGCCCTGTGAAGAGAGAGGAACTGTGTGATGCATGCCGGGTGGGCTTCCCAACGGCTCTTCTCGCAGACTTGCGGCTTAACCCACACAACTTCTGGGAAACTGAGCATTTTCCTCCCCAGCTTCCTTAAGCTGAAGCCTTCATACTTGTATTTTTCAGCACCACCACCCCAAATCACCAAGCTCTAAGGTGTCACACTGGGAATACAACAAAACATAACAAATTGTTTTATGCCCCATACAGTCTTGCATCTATACCTTTACAAGACACAAAAGGCGAGAAACAGGGTTAGCCTGTCCTTAGTCTCTGTGACTTTGAGCACAAGGGAGCTAGGAAGCATTGTTTAATCCAGTTTTGAAGCTCACAGGGTTTTCTGATCCCTTGACCAAGTTGGTGCTGTTGTGCCCTGTGCAGAAGATGCAGATAGGGTTGAGAGCCCAGCCTGCCATCAGCCAGGCCACACAATGGGCATCTTGTACTCATAACACCAAGACACACTGCTGGGTGCATCCATGGAGATAGGCAGCATCTGAATCGTGCACTCCTTCCTGCCCCTGTCCAGCATCCCATCCTGGCCACAACCCTGTCACTCCAAGGTCCCTATCTCTGCTCATGACAAGTGCAGGCTCGCCTTGTCATCACCACTCAACACAAAAAGCAATTGCTATTTGCTGCTGTAACAATGGAAACATTCAGTTCAGGCTTGTGCTTGCTTTACCTGCACTGCTCACGCGGATGCATGTGAGGCCGCAAGTCCACAAACAACATGCAGCAGAACACAAGAGGCAGCTCACAAACACTGAGGCCCATCCTGACCCTGGTGGCACCTCTCCAGCTCAGCCCCACCGACCCTGCGCTGGCGCTCAGCACGACTCCCTGCAGGACCAGGTGTGGTCAGAGCAGGTACAAAATCCCCGATGAGGACAGTGGCCTCTCCCACTCACTACAGGCCTGGGATGAAGATGAGTTACTGCAAGGTTTTATTGCTGCTGAACTCAGCCAAGGAGCAGTTTCTCTTCATCCATCAAGGAGGAGACAAGTACAAGCAAATATTATGGTTGTGCAAGTTTACTTTTCATTTTAAAATGATGTAGAGTGATACACAATTTAGGTCCTTCCCACAGGCTCCTGGCAAAATGCCCTTCAGTCTTATCTGCAACGGCAGAAGACAACAACATTCCCCTCTGGTTCCAACATTGTTTCAATTCAATCCACAACAGCACCTCCGGGAGCTCCAGGTAAGACAATATTCTTGGGATCCAACCTGTGCTTGAAAGACCTTGGCTCGAGCTTGTCTTTCATCATGTTTAACTCAAGAAATGTTTGTAAGATCAGTTACAGAACGCCAGCAGACTCAGCTCATCGACCCACATCCTCTCCTTCTCCATGACGCCTGTCCCCATCGGTTGTCCCACTGCATGGCCCCACGGCAATGAGCTGGTGCCCAGGCACGCTCCTGGCCAGGCAGCCAAGGCCACCAGGGCAGGAACATCCTGACCAGCCCCAGCAACATCCCTCTGACTGGTCTGCAAAGTCCTACATGTGTGACCCCAAACAAGGCCTGGGCAGAATGGAGTAATTTAGCCCCATTTCTTTAGCAGAAAGCTACAAAAGCTGGAGATCTGTGAGCGCAGAGGTACCTGGGAGGGAGACAGATGCAGAGCACAAACCGAGGTGCCAGAAGAGCTACACACCTGCTGCATCCCAAGCCATCAAGCCTTGATGCCATCACCAAATCAGAGACCTTCAAGACACAATCTCAACAAGCATTTCTTGTTCAAGACTCAAGGTTCCCAGACCCCCAGAGCTCCTCTCCCCAGGTCCCGCTCTCACTCACCTGTACACATTCCCCAGCATGGAGCACCACGGGCTTGCAGCAAACCTGCTCCCACCTGGCCTCAGCTCTCCTGAGGCCATAGCTATCCCTGTCCCAGGTGGCACAGAGCTGATGTGGAGCCACAGGACAGCATCGTGCCCCAAAGAAGGGCCTGCCCCCCTCCCTGCCATGGCTCCATAGGCTTCCTCCCGGCCATGCTCATCCCCAGTTTGGCTCAGGCAGGCGAAGACGAGCAAGCACACCGTACGACGTACCGCAATTACTGCCATCAACTGCAGCACAAGTGTTTGTTCCATGGGAGACCTCAGCGAAATACAGCCAAAGACCAGCCCTAAGGAGCAGCCTCTGGGCTTCACACCACTTTCCCCAGCCACCTCTGTGGGGAATGTTCGGGTGCTTTTGCAGCAGAAATATCACCAACAGACTGGCTTTTTGCTCTACAGAACGCTGGCCGCTTCTAGCTCACCACAACTGATGCTCAGCGGTCAGCACGCACCTAACTCTGATTTTAGTCTTGCTCCAAGAAATCCCAGATTGCTATCACCGTCCTGCAAGAGATAATGACATGAAGTCCCTTCAGTAACACAGCTTTACACCATCCAGCTCCCTCCTGGCAGTACCCAGCACAGTGCTCGTGCCTTCAGAGCAGCAGCTGCAGGGATGGATGCTTCTGGTCCGCACACACGGATGTGCGCACACTTGCACTAAGTATAATAATGAAGATGCACTACAGACCGCTTATTTTAATGTGCCCTGTAGCATTTCAACAGGCAGTTTGTCATTTAAAAGTAATTTAAAGCAAAGCCGAATAGCAGGAACCAGTCAGCATGGTCAGACCACTGAGCAGCCCGAGAAAAGTACCGGAATCAGAATTTACTAAAACAACGACTTTCACAAAACATTTTCTTCCTTTTTTCTTCCCCACCCCAACTAGTTGAACTTAAGGTACAGCTCACGAAGAGCTGACAAGGTGTTCAGAAGTTACAAAAGCCACCCCAAGCCGAAAGTAAAATAAAGTGAAAGGTTGATATCTAACTCTAAAATGCTGAGACGTGATGATCAGAAGCAACCTGTGCACTGACCGGTAACACCGCTGCTGCTCTACTGACAGCAAGGATAAACACCGCATGATATAAAAACACATCAACTTACAACTCAAGTACAGTATGGAAAGCAAGGTTTCCTGTTTACTGATTTAAATCACAGGTAAAAGAAGTAATTTACAATGCCTGAATTTAAATGTCCATCCTCCACTATGTCTGGAGTTTCCTCATAGTGTTCAGATTTTTCAGATATAGTTTGAAACTTCAGCAAGAAGTCTAAGCTTCAGAGAAATACAGTCAGCATTTCCAGAAAGGGAGGCATCTCTAGTGTAACATTACAGCGGTCACTTGGAAATTGAAGTCAAAAGAATTTCCAATCCCTTTAAAACAGAATCTTCCACATTAAAATAATCTCAGTAAGCACTAATTACATTTCTCATACACCAGCCTGGCTGAACGTCCGATGTTCTTCTGACCGGTTGGAACTTGCATTCACCTTTAAATCTGGCTCACACTTGAATGTCTTACAAATATCTAGAGCTCGGTTCTTATATTTTTTTCTTCTTTAAATCAATACGGCTGCACTTGCAGAAGCCCCAGCACGAACACCAGTTCAGCTGGGATAAAGCAGCCCCGTGCTGGGAAGCTTCTGTTCCCATTCCAGCACGGAGCACGTCTCAGCCTGACTGCTACAAGGAGAATTGTAGTTTCAACTGTTCTGGTCACCAGTTTTCAAGCACTGACAAGTTCAGGGAGTCAGCACAGCCGACAAGGGTCCGCTCCTGTATGACTGACAGGTGCATGTACAGGTCCCCAGACAACAGCCCCATTCAATATGACCTTTTCATTTTAAATGAAAAACACTTTAAAGCCTGCACGGTTTTGACATATGTGTTTTTATGTCTTTCCCACACTGTGCCAATATTTGTTGCTTGCTGGCCAAGTGCACAGCTCAGAAATCTCCAGATATTTCCTCTGCTCCAGAAGCCCTGATCCTCAGCAGTTCTGACCATCACTGAGAGGTCCGAGCTCCCCATGCCCTGCACAATCAGGAAAATCAGATCCTTTCTACACACACCTCAGTTCAGAATCGTGTTCTGACTTAAAACTCAGGTTATACGCACGGGGAGCTCTACACCAGAGCACAGCTGCCCTGCGGCACGGACCTCTGGTGCTACCTCAGGATACTAACGCCTGCAGGACCCTATCAGCTTTCTGTGCTCACTTGTTTGTGTGCTTTTCAGGTTTCATTTATTAAACTGCTCAATTCAAAAGAACATTGCTGAAGCTATCTACTACAGAGATCAGCAAGATAACTAAAATTGAAGACATTTCCTCTGCACTCCTGCTCTCCAGAACTGCCAGCAGCAGCACCTGCTCCGAAATTCGTCAATACAAACTGCAACAACTCATGGCCTGGCTGCTGCTTCTTTTGGAGGCCAGATCCTGTGTTGGTGTAAAGCATAAATGTACCATGCCAAAGCAGAGTTTTGAGCCACGAGGAAGCATGCACCCTTTGTTTATTGTCCTCAGCACTGAGCTGTCTGCAAACCCACCACAACCCAAGGGGTCAAAACGGGCTATCACGGGACTCACCGCTTCCAAGCACCTGGCCCAGCCCTGGGGCTGGTGCTGGCTGCAGCACAGACCTGTAGCACCAGCAGTGCGAGGTGAAGTCTGCCGCAACGAAACTGCAAACCTGCGTACTGCAGGGCAGAGCTGGGCCTTCACCCTGCAGGAGCCCCCACTTTCTGGCATTTTTTAGGCCAGGTGATTTGCTTTCACCTTCGCTGTCACACCCAGTTTTCAGGTTTGTCTTTGGGTTCATAAAGCAAGATTAAAAACAGCGGAAAAAAGGTGGAGGGGGAAGAAAGAGCAGAAACCATTCCAGCATGCTCCTTCGGACATGGCAGCAGGGTGGGATCCAGCTTCTGCAGACAGACTGCTGTATTAAAGCACACGGACAGTCACTCGGCCATGACATACTAACGCACCCTATCCACAGCACCCCCAGCCACCCCGCTGGCTCCCAGCTGGACAGCGCTGGGGCAGCAACCCAGCAGCAGGGGAGCAGACGCGGCACAGCCCTGTTAATTTAAACTCAGAAAAAGATGGCGAGGACAGAAGGGTGGCTGAGGAGCGAGAGGAACCGGCACGCCCATGCCAAAAAACCCGCAGGACCCATGCTGGAGTGACCTTCCAGCAGCACTGGCTGTCACTTAGAGGTCTCTACCCCACACCAGGACTGGACCCCGTATTTTCAAGCACAGGCTACTGGCCTCATGCCAAAAAACCCGCAGGACCCATGCTGGAGTGACCTTCCAGCAGCACTGGCTGTCACTTAGAGGTCTCTACCCCACACCAGGACTGGACCCCGTATTTTCAAGCACAGGCTACTGGCCTCATGCTGTTCACACTCCTGGAAGTGGAAGATCTTCAGAGCAGCCTCATTGATTTCCCCCCAGCACGCACCATTTGCTGTCTGCATCTTGCTAAGCCTGGTCGGAGAGACCTCGAGCTAGTGGGGGGCAGTTTCACTTTCTCACTCGAATGCACCCCGGCTTCTCGATCAAAGAAGGAAAATTGATTTCACTTTCCAGTTCTCACGCGGTATGAGAGCACTACAGAGCCTGGTTTTCAAACAAAGGATAATATTTTGCAATTCAAAACCAAAAAAAATGCCCAGTCTCACTAGGCAGAACACTGCCGTAACACACAGACGCTCTGTAAAGAAAAACAGATCAAAATCAGGCCAACAGTGACCAAGAACAGGAGGGAGCAGAGGCCAAATGCCGCATCCTGAGTCCCAGGGCTGGAAGGCACCTGGCTCCTCCCAGTCCCAGCCCTGGCTCCCCAGCAGCCCAGGCTAAAATCCCCCAACACAGAAATGGCATTTTTGTGCACATTTGTTAGGTCTAATGGCGCTGCTCAGGATAACAGCAATGAAAACAGAGAAGAAGTTAAATTTTATTATGAAGTACCATCTTTCTTTACCCATTTGAGCTTTAAATCGCAAGAATTTGAGAGTAAGGGTCATCCTCTCCCAGGCTTGCTTGGGTCCTTGACACCATGGTGGGTTCCCTCATTGCTCTTCTTAAAACCTTTTGCAATTGAATCTCCCAGACAGTCTTTGTGGTTCAAGGCTTGTTCCACCCAGTTTCTGCCAGGTCTTTTGAAAACAGCAACATATACTGGGCAGCCAGCTGGACTTGCCACTGCCATGCCCACTTGGCCAAGCTAGGTATTTTTAAAAGCATTACAACCCGTCACAACCATCAAGGACCAGCACATCTCTCCATCTGGTTTAGCAATGCCCATCCCCTCCTCATCCCCATCTCCAAAGATGCCTGAGCATTAGTCACCTTCTTCAATTTTTGTATTATAATAGCAAACTCGTACAGTTTCAGACTTGGAAGGAATATCTTCAGCTGGGGCCTAAACACCAGTATTGACACAAGAACAATTTCTCACTGTAGCTGCTCCTCCCCTCCTCTTCCCATACAGCTGGATCAAGAAGCTGAGGACACATATTTCTTCAGAAATAGGGGGGGAAACCACAATGGGGGCAGAGAGGCAAAGGTTAAAGTGGAAGTGTGGCAATCAGCAGCAGAGCAGAGCAGCCTTACCGTCGACTGCTTTTCATGAAAACATTTTTGTTTTCAACAAATGTTACCATCACAAATGGAAAAAAAAAAAAAGGAACTTTTTTGCTTCACAAAACAAGAACTGAGTTGTAAGCTGATGCTTCCCGCAGAAAATTCCATTTCGAGAGAAGTGCCATTTATACCAAATATAGATAAAAAATTCTGGAGAAATTCTGACAAGCTCTAGTAACTACTCTGATTACATTTCAAAGCTAGGAGGAACACAGATGCCTGTGGATGCATCCACCCTCTGAACAAGAAAACACAATTACTTCCATTATAGATGAGGACAGAGACATAAAGAAAATCTATTACAAAGCTGTTCTAGCTCAGATTACCCCAACTCAGCCAGAACACAGGTCACTCAGCAAATCTGTCCCTTTGGAGGCTGTTTTTCAGGCCATGCTCTGCACCAATACACTTCTCCCTGCTGCTGCAGGGCCCGAACCCCTGCATGGGGCCAGGGAGGGAGAGCAAGGGCTGCCCCCCAGAGTGAAGTTCACATCATTCCCCACCACATCAGGGTGTGTAAGCCTCAGCCCAGAACAAACAACTAAAATAAGGTGCCGCATGACATCCCCAGCACTAAAACAGCAAGAGTTCAACTTAGGCCCTGGTGTTACAACGGAAAGGAAATGCGATCCTAATCCCCCGGCTCAGCACTACCGTGACCGTGCTGTCCCACGGTGTAGCTGTCAGACACTCACCTGACTTAATACAACAGCCTGGTCACCTGCCTCCAGGATGACCACAGCTCCGTGTCCGTCCCCTATGTGTCAGGTAGCCACTGTTGCCTCATGAGATGACAGTGGTGGGGACAGCAGGGACCTGAGCCCTCAAGTGCCCCCATTACGCATAGGTTGCGCAGCACCGGCCCTATCTGCACTCCTGTCCTCCAGCTGGGCAAATGGGGCTTGAGTTCAAAGTCAGACACACCCAATGTTCCGTGCAAGAGAAGTGGCCATGCAGCCTTCCATGGGAATTTTGTGGATTATGCTCACGCCAAAGAAGCTTAATAAATTGTATAGAATGGATTGCAATTTATCATGTAACTTCTTTCAGCACAGTAACTGCAAGTGTTATTTATTGGTTTTTCCTCTCCTACTTAAAAATTAAGAATAAAACGTCTTCAGGCACTCTGTGCCATTTCATCTAGACCTAGGTAAGTAAATACACTGGGCTTGCACTGTATTTCCTTTATTATTTGCCTAGCATCGACAGCGGATATAGCAGTTGTACCCCTGGACCTGCACAACTCGTTTCACTGTGTTCCTGTTTCTCCAGGGAAAGAAAGATGCTCCTGGTTTGCAGAATGGAGAAGTTACCAATTACACATCTCCCAGCTCCCTCACTGCTACTCACAGGCAGAGATTCCACTTCTTCCCATGCACCTGACGTTTCCCCAGCACAAAGTTTCCTTGACTACTCGTTCTGCACGTTCTTCCAAGAGTTCACCACACCATATCCTCCAGCCTGATGCACCTGAGCACCGCATTTCAGAAAAGCACAGCCTATTTGTTTCGTGTGCTAGCAGCGTGTGGGTGCAACATCACACCACGGCAGGGAACATTCTGAGACCAAGGGAAGTCTCTTCACCCTTCTTCCACCTAGCTGGTGTGATTCACAGGAGCACCAGACAGCATAACGCTGCAATAGTACCTGTCCTCACTCCCTCCTACTCCACCATACTGAGCGCGTCAACAGAAATTTCATCGCTGGCACTGAAGCCAGCGTTTAAGCTATCAACCAAGTGGTTTGTTTCACTGGTTGGTTTTTGTTGTTTGTTTTAAGAAAAAAAAAAAAAATGTGGTGAGGGAGAAAAACAGGAAGAAACTGCAGAAACTTTTGGAGACAAGGATCTTACTACCAGGCTTGACAGCTGATATTTTCAAAGGCTTGCTTGGCACAGCATCAAGCCAGTTGGCATCCAACAGGCAAACAAGCAAGACCAGCTCCACACCAGCCATCCGCCAGAATCAAGGAGAGGAAGGAGGAAGAGAGAGAATGAAAGACTCATACTGTATCCATCACAAAAGGTATGGACACATGCTTGGTCACCACCAAGAAGAACACAAAGAGAATAATGGGATGGGGGAAACAGTATCTCTGTGAGCAACCACACCTCAGATAGCAGTGGCCAGGTGCAAGCCAGCAGTCACCAGCGCTGACCACGCACACCACTGTGATACCACACAGCCTTCAGCCTAGAAACAGGAGACATCTGCGGGGGAATTGCTGGCAAGGGAAGACAATTTCCTATCAAACCAGCAAGGCTGCACATTGCAGACGCTCCCAGCAGCCTTGCATAAGCCATTTGCCCACAGCCACCATATATCCAGTTACAGCTCCCAGAAACACAGCTGACTTGATCCCCAGCCTTTATCAGCATTCACAGAGACCAGAGAAGGTCAACAGAGTCGTCATCCAGGAACAGAAAACAAGTGCAGCAAGCTCAATGGGAGCTTGACAGGACAAGAATGACCGCAGTCACGGAGGAGCAAGGAGAGTTCACTCGCCTGGCCCTCTTTTGCTGAGGCTCTCAAAGAAGACAAAACCCCTGACTCTTGATTAAACTACACTACTCTCAGAAGAGGGAGTGGTTTAGGGGCCCAGGGACTCAACAAGAAACTATTTATCTCAAGGTCATGGGTTCATCCCCTCTCCAAGTTCTTTTTGCTTAGTCAATTAAAACAGGGGACTCGATCTGCATTAAAAAACCTGCTACTAAGGGCACAGCCAGATACTGCCTTGTGAAACAGGCGGATTAAGAAGATACAGCAGCTCTGGGAATGCTCCCAGTGCAGAGTACAACTCGCTTTTGTGCGTAGGGCAGCAAAGCACAGGAGGGGACAGCGAGCAGGCAGGCAGAGGCACCAGCCTCCAGCACCAGCCTGGACATCCCCACAAGGAGCACTACAGATGGAGCTGATCCTGCTCTGGTCTCCAAGCCTGGTCTAGGGAGACTTCTGCCCATCCCCATAGCATCCCTGAGGTGCTCAGAGATCAAAAACCCACCACAAGGTCACAGTGGGGACAGGGACCAGTGCTCGCTGTCAGGAGCCAGATCACTTGGGACTGGACATCTCCCAGCCCTCAGCCCCACGGAGCTACAGGGCACTGGAGGAGCCCAACCACTCTATGGACACCCAGGATGGGCTGCACAAGCCTCCTGTCCCTGCCAATGATAGGATCCATGACATGCAGACATCAAGCAGGCAGGGAGGAGAGGACACCTATTCTTATTTTCTAACCCAGAAAAAGTAGAGACTAAACATGCTCCAGCACGTGGGGTGCACACGCATACCTCTGTTGCTTTTAGTAGCTTCCCACAGTAACATTTTTAACATCTCCATGCTTTTCCCCTACTCACCCTTTCATGCAAAAGCCACTTCCAGCAGAAAAATGATTTGTGCACGAACTCACAGCTGCTCCAACAGCAAGACCTTCCCCTTGCTAAGGGTATGAGCTCCCCGTGCACTGGGACAGAGCTGCTAGCACATCATGGCCAGAGTGAGAGTAAAGCAGTGAAACAGAAGGGTCTGGAAACAAGTGGGAAGCAAGCAGAGCTCCCTTCCATTCACCAAGGACAGTAATTATTTCAGAGAGGACTGCATATCCTTTCGGCTTTTAATTAGTGGCAAACCAAGTCAATCTCAGTTCATATTAGTGAGAAACTATTAGGGGCTAGAGATCTGCAGCCAAGGAAAACAAATCTGCACCAGCCCTTCACCCCAAGAATAACTTCTGATTGTCAAGCTCAGTTACCAGGGGAATGAATAGCTTCTCCTGCGAGCGCCTCAGTCAATTAAACTAATGCAGACAAAAAGGCCAGGCAGCGGTGGTAGCAGAAAGCACGAGGTAAGCGAGATGCATGTGTTTGGCAGCAGGGAGCACCAGGAGCAGGTTCAGAATGATGACAGAGTAGGAGCAGTCCACAGCCTCCACACTAACCAGAGGTTTCTCCTTGGGATGCTGAACAGCAAAAAACTTCAGGAGACTTTAACTGAGAATGACAGAAGTACACGCTGGTATCCTGAGCTGTGACTCATATTTAGCAGAGGCTGACAAAGATCTCAGTGAGGACATACCTGTGAAAGTCCTTGATTTGTTAGTAATCCAGAACTATCCTATTGCTGCCACTCGCTCCACTCAGCAGCCTTGTAAGCCTGCCTGAAAATCAGGGCAGAAATTAAGCCAGAGCATAAAATAGAGGCCAGGAGAAACGAGTACAGTCCTTGGCCCTCTTTGAGCAAGGAAGTCAAATGTCTAAAGCATCCTGACCACCCTCCAAAGGGCCCAGAAAAAAAAATCCAGGTGCAGCAGGAGCTTGCTTTGTGTTTGGGGAAGGAAAGGGAGGCAAGCAAATGATTCTGGCCAGCCATGAACATCATGATTTCACACATTACCACGAAGGAGGTGGGCATGGCAGCATGTGGAAATAGGCATGGCAAAAACAACAAACATCTACTGCTACCTCCTTTTAATTGGGTTTTAACAAAGTGTGCATGTGCAAGCATAGGTCTAAATCCCATCTCCCCCCTTAAAAACTGAAGGAAGTGCCACTGTTGTCAGCACAGTCCGATGTCATGGAGGCGGGCGCTACGCAAAGCTAAGCCCACGCAGCCATGGACATGTCCCAGCTCAGATGTGCTGTTCTAGCAGGTGCTGCTTGGATTCTGGGCATCTCCCTAGCCAAGTGCAATGATATTTCACTTCCTTGTGGGATCAGGATGCTGCCAAACATCTGTTGGGATTAGTTGGTTCACTTTTGCAAAGTGCACACAAATCTATCGTAAGGAAGGGACTGGTCTATTCATGGATGTGGATGCTGGACCGAGACCTAAACCCACATTCTGTATTTGCACACAGGGTCTCATCTCCCCTGTCAGATTTCACTGTCTGAAGCCAGGATGGAGGCATGAGGTGCTACCTAGGGCTTACAGCCCACTCTCAGTCATACTGCTCCCCTCCTCCACTTCACCCATCTGATTGCACAACTGTTTTTTGTCCGCCAGCTCCACCAAGATCCCCCAGTGCAGTTCAGGTCAGCCTCTGCCAGACAGGCCCACCTTCTCCAGGCCTCCACTCTGCTCCCGAGGCCGGCAGGTCACACAGACAGACGCCCGCAGGCCTCCAGCAGGCTCCAAGAGGCCACGCTGCAGCAGATGAGCCACCCAAATTCCTGCTGGCAGGGGACTTTGCATCAAGTTACACATTTCTCTTGGGTGTCCCTCCCGCCCACACAGGCCTCCGGTGACTAAGTGCTGAGGAATGAGACAGAGGAGTGCACAGCTCAAAGGCCACAATAAAGAGCACTGTGGGAGATGAGCTGCCCAGGAAGATAGCAAAGAGCCCAAGTATGTTCGAAATGGATCTGAGCAACTTTGTTAAAAGGATTATACATGGTAAATGCCTGCGATGGCGGGATCACCGGCGCCTTACATTCCCATGACTCAGAACTGCTTTGCACCATGTTGCAAGTCCTAGACACACAGCTCTGCTCTGCCAGAAGCTGCTGCTCCCCTTTCCTCTGCAGATACATTTCAATACTTATCAGGTCTCCATCTTAGTCATGTTCTGCTAACACACACTTCTTACATCCTTCTCGTCTTCCCCCCATAATCATCCCCTGTCCCCAAGTCAAACTCTCTGCTCTTCTCCCAGCACTCTCTGGGTTATCTTCACCTCCAGGGCTGGAGCTCCCAGGCCCACACGCAGCCCTGCAAGTGCAGGCTCTGCTCGGGTTCCTGAGACTTCCAACGTGCACAGCTTGGCAGGCTTACTACTGTCTTCTAGGCAGCATAACAGCCAAGATGCTACAGTTTATAGTTAGAGACACAGACAACACAACAGCATCCACGGAATTACAGAAGCAAAACAAAGAGAAGGGCGAGCAGGAGCCGAGGAACACACCAACACCATGCCCAGAATTACTCATGTCACTCATGGGATGGATAGGCCTCATCTTGTTCCAGAGATCAAAAGCGTTTGTAATCATCTCCACTACATGTCAGGTAGAATGCGCACAACTAAAACACACAGAAAATATTCCTGTCCTAAAAGGTGCTACCACTAAAACAGCTGGAACTAGACCAGATGATCCAGCGTGGGACTTCCTGATACTACACAGCTACCTCCGTACAACCAGTTCCACCCATGAATGAGGGCACACCCTTGACCAGGTGTGAATCAAACCATTTGAGACATGAAGAAATTTATCAAGAGCTGTTGAAAAAAAGCATAAGGTTGCTCCTGCTTCACTGCAATTTACCTTCAAGGTATGGGGAGCAGCTGATGCAGGCAGGCAGCAGCCCTGAACACAACAAAGCTGAAGCCAGCACATCACTTTCATGAGAACATCTTGTACGTGACGGCACGATCCAAGAGCTAAAACACCACCCCAGGCAAAAGAAAAAAAAAAAAAGGGTGCACACAGATCAGAGGCTTTGGCTACGGCATGCAGGGAACTCAGCAGTGCAGGTATGGGTACAACACCCCTGTGAGTGGCCCGATCCTAGCCAAGATGGGGCACAACCCACACCGACAATCACTGTAACACCTCGGAGTGTGGCTCCTCTCTTTTTCACTCTGGGGTACAGCGCAGTAAAGCAATAAACCAGGCAGTGCAAAGGAGAGGTGATGCCCACCCATACCTACCTATAAACTAAAACCAAAAAAATAAAATAAAAAAGGGGGGTGGTGGTTTGAACCACAAAATAATGCACATCTACCATACGTGCCGTGAGGGGACATAAGCGAACCTCATGCAGAATAACTCACAAACAAGGATGTCCTGCAGGGACCCCTGTGTGTAGCAAGGAAGTGAGCTCTGCTGTCATAGCTCCTTCTCCAGCTCTCCATTGACTGCCACAGCCTCCACATGCATGCACACCTCGAGTTCACAGCTCTCCCACACAGCAGAGCAAAACATGCTGTGCCAAGCAACGAAACAAGAAGCAGAGGCACTTCAAGCTTCCATCCTTTCCCCTGGACACTTCAAATACCTGGGTGGGTGGAGTGCCTTGGAAATGCATGCTTACCTGTACTGTTTTAAAATCACCTGCTGCTCTGGCCTCACTCCCAATTCTCTACTCTGGAAGAGGCATTAAATGCTGCTGTCATCCCTATAGTAGTGCAGAGGTGCAAGGTGTTATTCCTAACTTCTGAAACACACTTCTGCCCCACAATCCACCACTGTTAGAGGTTTACGATTCATCCGCTTCATTCACAACGCGATCTCCCGCACTGTATGAAGGCTTCTGTCCCAGCAAGGCTACTGCCATTCTGCATGCTACGGCTTTGTTTCAAAAGAAAAGAAGCCAGACTTCTCCTCAGACAATATTAACCCTATTGCCCATTGTTTCTTCCCTATCTGTCTGCATTTGAAGCAAATTAGGATTCTGGTTCAGGGAAATACTTAAACCCTTGCTTATCTTAAGGCACTCAAGTAGCTACAGAGAGTTCAGCTGGATTACTCATGCACTTGAATTTCAGGCTTACTGTGCAGAAGGTTCACCAAGCCCTCCTTAAATGGCAAAGATGCAGTGCTGTGTTTCCCAAGTGCTGCTCTACACATCCCCGGGAACTCAAGAAAGAAGGGGATCCTCTGTGATCACACCAAAGTGGAACTGTGCTACCGAAGGCAGAACAAGGCATTGTAAGAATAGGCAGTACTCCCACAAAACAGCCTGCTGGACAAGAAGCAACAGACAACCACTAAAGGAAGCTTAAAATATCCTAAAAATGGCAGTCGTACTGTACATAGGAAAACAAGCCACTGAGGAATATACAGCTGATGATGTAAAGTCTCCATTACCCTTATTCTACTCCTAGAAACATGTTATTACACATAAACACCAGCAGGACCTTAACCATTCTGTGGTTCACTTCTGGACCTCTCCACTATCACATTTCAGATTCAGCAGCATTAAAGTGCCCCGGTCTCTAAATGCCAGAGGCAAAGACCAGCTTCCATACTAAGCCAGGCGCTCTGATACCCAGGCACAGTATGCACAGTCCTTGCCCCCCCGGCAAGGATGATGATAATATATAAGAGGCAGGTAAAAGCGGAAAAGATGAGGAAGATGGACCGTAAAGATAGGCCTAACTGCACTGAGCAGTTCAGAGTAATCTCCAGAGTTGAGTGGAACGGATGCCAAATTCTGTCCATAATTACAATTTTTTTCAACAATTTTTCTCTGTCTGATTATCAGTTATGACAAAGATATGACTGCAAACAAAGCAAGCAACCCTGGTCTGCCTTTTTTCTCCTGGATTTCAGTGTCAGGGATGATGTGAGACTCACAGCTTCACTCCTTGACAAGTCTCGGTGTTCTGACAGCAAAATGGCAAGAATAATCTTTCTTCACCTCAGGAGGGCACCGCAAAAATAGCCACCCCAACTTGCAAAACTCTCCAGTGAAAGAGCAAAGAGCACTCCAGAAAAACATAAAAGGGAATTAATAATTCTGCACTCAGTCTTGAGTTTGAATGGTATGTAGCAAATAAGGCTTGGGGCCAGACACTGCACAAAAAGAAAAGAAACCGAATAGCTGCTCATTAAGTATCACCTTCCATCCTATGCACAAAGAGTAGGTGTTCTGGCAATTAAGTGGCTATATCATAATACCCACTTGCAGGGGGGACAAATTAAGGTTTCACTGACTACCCTCATCCTGGCATTTTGTAGTTTTGAAGCACTTGGACTTTGCAACTTTAATACCATTATTTGAACCAAGTGCATGGCTTGTAATTCACTACAGAATTGCCACACGGCTACCGCAACCGCTATCTGCTTCTTTTGGGAAATCCAGATTAAAGGCTCGTCTTGGCCACAATAATAGCTTGAGGTATCTCTCAAGATTTGCCCAAACCCATGAAAAGCAAATCAAGTCTACTTCAAGCCATGAGGTGTGTTAATCCAAGCCAGCTGCTCTCCTTCGGGGCTGAGCTCAAACACAAACACCGCTGACACCAGAGTAAGGCAGAGGAGATGCTGCAGCCGGAGCTACAACCACTTACAGGCTGCTAATCCAATCATCCTCCCAACCCAGTCACTGCTGCAGCGTAAGGACTGAGAGACTCCTCGCCTTCATTCAAGCTTGCCTCATTAAGTAGCGTAATTCTAGTCTGTTAAGGTGAGGTAATCAACTGCTGAAACAGAGAGAACTCTTCAGGGTACGGGCGCACGGCACACCAAAGACGCACATGCATGGTGCCATACAAGCCACAACAGTCAGGGCACAACGAACACAGGAACCACAGCAGGACCGGCTGCAAGTCACCTGTGAAACAAGCCAACTTTCTCTTCAGAAAACTCACTGACCTGGGTTTCGTACAGCCCTAGAGCATGTATGTTAAATTTGTTCTGCTGTGCTTAACTAACACATGCAGCTGGATTGCTTTTAACTCCTCATGCAAAGCACTTATACCCATCCCACTGGGCTCCACAGTCCCTTCTCAAAGGTCTGCGCCAGGGTCCAGCAGCCTCCTCCATCCTCCCTGCCTTATCCAACCGGCCAGGCTGTCAAGAAGCCCCAAAAAGCAGAGGGGTGCTGGCCACTGAGCAGTGCTACAATCCCCAGCTGCACAGCCCTGGCAGAGGCTTCAGCTGAGCAGAGATCAGGAGCCCAAGAGAAGGGGAAAGAGGGAACAACTGTAGCTCCTGATATCCACTGCCCTAAAACAGGGGAGGGGGGGGGGATTACAAATCGATGCATAAACAAGACCTGACTACGTAATTCAGAGCTAACAGGATAGTTTACTAAATGTTAATTAAATCCTCAGTGCCTGTTACTAACTGTCGAGATCAACTTATTTTTAAATTAAATAAGCAATAAATGCTTAGCTGAACTTCTATTAAATTTCACCCAGTCAATGAAGTATGTGGGGCTTTTAATAGGCATTAAGCAAGATAGTTATGGCAAGTTAGTTGATATTTTATTACCTAAAGATAATGGCCGTATTAAATCTCAACTAACTATTCCACTGGCGGCACAATCATCCAAGATTTGGCAGAAGTTTGCCTGCCTTGAAGCATCACTGGGCAGTGGCAGCAGGGAGAAGAAGGCAGCCAAGTGCTGAACACCACCTACTCAGAGGATGCTCAAGTGCCTAAGACCACTTACGTGCGAAGCAGGATCCCTCCCAACTAGCCAGACTTGGAAATCCCAAGGGTACCCCCAGACCAAATAAAGTAATTATGAGGTTATTGAGGAATCACAGTATTATGAGGTTCCCTTATGGCATCGAGTGCTACAATAAACACCCTCACAAAGAGCCTGCAATGCTCAAAACTTGTATATNCAAAACTTGTTTTTTTTTTTTTTTTTTTTTTTTTTTTTTCTCTGCAGAAAGGTTATCAGCAGCCCGCAACTCCACCGATGTTTGTTTTCCTTTCTCGAGCATATTGCGATAGTTCGGGAGAACTTACAAGTGACTCACGCGTGTGTCACTGTCACCCACAGATCCCAACAACAGATAACGACAACATAAAATTTTAGAGACTTGCTGACAGCTACTTAAAATTATCATTTTCATGCCAGCTCTCACACTTCCTCAGAACGTGATTGAAACCAACTCTTTTGAGATTAAAGCAGAGTCTCCACACCAAGGTGTCTCTACCAGTAACCTTAATCACAAGGATTACATGCAGGTAGCGTTTTTTTCACGCCTGGTTAGAAACACTACGAGCCCTACCTGTTTGCCGTCTTCACAAGTAGGAGGAACAGAAAGAGCAGAGCCCTGCACCCAGCTAACCCCTGTTTCTTGGGCAGGCACAAGCTGTCAAAAGCTTTTCAACTCTGCGGGGCTTTTTTGGTCTGTGGTTTTCAGTTTGATTTGTTGTTTTCTTTTCTGTGTTTGTTTCTGTTTTACAAAACAAAAAAGCTCATGAAATTAAAAGGAGGAAAACACTGAGCTCTTCATACTTTACTGGCACTGTCCTTCAGAGAGGCACTGCGTACATGCGAAAGTTGACTACAACATCTTCCCTCCAAAATCTCCCCTGGAACTGCTGTTCCAAAGTTATTTCAAGTCCTGTATTTTCCTATATGTAACCCACACTCTTTAAAGGTATTGTTCCTTCCAAATCCGTCCCTCAGATAACCCACATCCTCAGATAAGGTATGGTTTCCGTCTCCCCCCACTCTTGTCTGCTTTTCAAACGTGGCCACAGTTC
>VXAV01008740.1:134888-170146 GCA_013399715.1 Alectura lathami | reverse complement strand
ACACCACACACACACAAAAAAAAACACTGTTCATTTGGGAGTAAGGATTATTTTGTTTAGGCCCTTACAAAAAAAAAAAAAGAAAAAAAGAAAAAGCACCCTTTCCTTGGGCTTTCTAGTTACAGTACATTTTTCTTTAATTAGTTTAGCTCAACCAGCAAAGAGCAGTAGTTGAGCAACAAGGGTCTGCACATAACAGCATTTAAAATTGCTGGCTAATACCACCTAAATAGACACTGCAATCTGTGTGTCAGACTTAGTAGAGGGTAGTATTGTGTTCTGTGTATTACTATTACATTACTATTATTGTATTTTCCAGGAGAATGAATTACCTAGTGGTAATGATTTCATATGGGTAAATGAGGCTGCTAGGCTTGCTTCATTAGCATATTTTCTGCAGCCAATGGCATTCAAATTAGAGATTCCCCTGGACCATGTGAAGGAACAAGTGTTTACTCAAGTATTGTACCAGCCTGCCAACAGAAGCATCTGTGTCCTGCAGGTCCTGCTTCTGTTGGGTCTTGTGCATGCTACAGACACAGGAGTGTAGCAGGAACCTGAGGAGAGAGCAGCTCCAGGTACAGATGGGATTTGATCCCCATCTGTAGCACTATCTCCGAATTGTGTGCAGTAAGGGACCTCTGACCAGCACCCATGCCTCCCTTCCAGCATTACAGCTTGGGTATTTCCACAGCACCAACCCAAACCCAAAACTTTAAAACTGCATTTTGCCTCCCTAGGGATGTGTAGGAATTTAAGTACAGATACACAAACCATGCTACAGAAAGTTTATGGCATTCAGAGGTGGCCCCGACACAAGCAGTGGGCACAAAGTCGAACCCTGTGAAAATTGTATCCTTCTCCCTTTCCCAAAAGCAGTTGTTTCCAAAAGGAGACTCAAGGCAGCTAAAAGTGCAGCTGCAAGCCCACCAAAACCTCAGCTACAAGAAGATTGATAGGGTAAGGACAGACATCGTCATGTGAAATGCTAGAACCACAGCTGTAAATTAAAATGGTTGCATCTCCTCTAATGGCTTGGCTGGCAGAAGCTGTGGAGAACAGGCAGCCTCCCATTGAGGCTTTGTCCCTGTCTCCAAGACTTCCTCCACACAGAGCTATTCACACTTGCATGAAAAAAATAAGTAACACTGAAGTCAATGACAAGACTGGATAGAGAGAAGGGTCATGTTATAACAGGATATGGCTTGATGCAAACGCACATCTACGTAAGATCCAACACACTGCTGGTAGGAGCAGGAACTACCAGCAGATGTATGGGCATATGGCAGAAGCTCATTCCTGGAATGATTGATCAGAAAAAAAATCACTTTAAATGATATCTGAAATATACTGCTTTAACTCCCTTCCACTCAATTACTGGTTAGTTGGATTATAAAATTGAAATCTTTTCCCATACAGAGGATGTAAAACAGTGCTAGCTGTGATTGAGTAAGTCCCTTTTATGATTACATTAGCTTGTCTTTTAACAGGCAGTACTATTTGAATAACTAGCTAGGGTATTCCCAGGGAGAGTATTTCACCAGTGCTCACCATGCCACAGCTAGTTATCGCAGCCCTGTCTCGGGTGAAATAGTGACTGTAGCAGGGAAGGTTCTCAGAGCACTGCAGTTATTTGTACCTAAACCTTCAGAACTCCACAATATCTCAGAGTCCTTTCACAGCTGCGGAACTCCAGAGGGAGAGATGAAGTAAGGGAAGAACAAACGACTCCAGAAAACACTCCTTAATCAGAGAGGGGTTTTGCTCTTGCTGGGACAGAGCACTACAGCAGCCCTCAAACCCCAGCAGCCTTCAAATGGCCAAAAAGCTGGGCTGCAAGTTATTCAGGGGCCATCCGGTTGGTCTTTAATTATTTAAAATCCCCTAAACAGACAGACTACTCCTTTAAGAAGTTTGAGCTTTAGAAATAGCTTTGGGGACAGGGAGGGGATCTCTGTACTCTGAAAGGGTCCTCATCATCTCTAATGAGGCAATAATTAAACATTTAATTTCCCAGTCATGCCTGTGACCTGGTGATCAAGGCTGAAAGGTTTGGTCAGCACCCAGGGTTAAAAGCCCCCTCAAATCTACAGATGCAAAAGTGAAAGCAGTGTGGGGGACAGCCCTTCCATGCTTGTCAGGGGCAGCAAGGACAGGTCTCCCCCACACCTCCCTTCCAGCTAGAGGACCTGCTTGCCCCAACAGATGTAGATCTTATCAAAGAACACTTGGCTTCAGCTCCAAACCAAATCCCAGGTTTTCAGAAAATTACAGTACTGATTAAATTTACAAGATGATTAAGGGCCCTTCCAAGTCCAAAATTCAGGTAGCTAAACTGTAACAAGCTGTTCTACCACAAACCCAAAAGGCAAAGCCAACTTCAGGCCAAGTTTCCAAGAACAGCACATCCCCTGGAAACACACTGCACTCTGCAAGGTCTGCAACAGCACCTTCGAGAAGTCACAGCTACAGTCACATGCAGCCAGCTGTAAGTGTTAGGGGCTTGACCTTTATAGCCTTGTTTATGGCCTTGATCACTGCAGTATCTCTGGACTTCAATCTTTAGAGGTGAACTACACAGCACCCAGCGCATAGCTCAGCCACAGCAGGCTCCCATGACTTACTCACATGAACCAGGCCATTTTACAGCCACAGTACCTTAGATCTGTACATCCAAAAGTATTTGCCAAGCACAGCTTGCTGCAGCTGAGTTGAACCCGGTGAGGATGGCACGCACACTTCTGAGGGTGGCTGTCACAACACACAGCATGGACACGTGGCACTGAACACCCAGCTGCAGCATGCCACAGCACAAGGCCAGCGAGCTCTACAGCACCGAGCTCTGGGATGCAGGGCATGTTAGCAGAGTTAAAAGCAGCGCAGCCTGCAAAAACCAGCCTGGACTTCTGCTCAGCTCCAGCCCGACCTGTGCACTGCCTGGGCCAGGCTGCTGCTGGCAGCAGAGACAGCTCTGATAAAATAAGTCAGGGCCTGACAGCACGATGATGCAGTGTGAACATGCTGCAGACCACAGCCACGTTGGATAATGGAAAACCCTCCTTTGGCAGCACGCAGCCCTTAAATATTTTTCCTGAGTTGCTATGAGTGTGAGTGATCGCGTGTACAGTTAGAGCTGTGCTGTAGACATCACACACCAGCTGAGGGAAAGGCAAAGCAGTTGATTATGGTGCTCTGCCCCAACTTTACTTAAGCAGCTACTATTATTAATCTGTAAATTTCAGCATCAAAAGCAGAGCTAACTAAATAGAGGCAAGGTCAGATGGAAAAAAATAAATCTAATTTTCTACATCACATTAATTTTTTTCCAGCTGAGATATCTTTCTTTTTTAGCTGATATTAAAGACATACATATTTAAAATAAGTCCCACTGGCCACATATGCCATCAGCAGAGTGCAGCATAGCAAAAAATAATTGAAGTAATTGTTTTTAAGGACAAATTATATTCACTTAAATTTTGCTAGGAAAACAACTTGCACAGTTGAAAAGAAATCAAACAAACTCTGCACTGAATTTATTTCCTACTACGAGCAATGCTCCGGATTTTCCTCTGGGAAGAGCAAAGTTCCTGCTTACAAGGAAGGTGAGCCTAGGTATCACCAAAGGGTTCAGACTGAAGTCACACGGTGGAAGAAAGCATTGTTAGTGATAAACTGCCCATGGGGAAAAGGCAGACTCAGACTCCAGGACCTATGTTCATCTACAGAGGTTAAGGCAGGAGAATGTTCTTAGCCTGGAGACAAAAATAAATGAATGTCATTACTCCAGATAACAAGGAAGACGACTATTACAAGAATAGAATAGATATTTGCCTCTGTCAATTAAAGAAAACTTGTTTTATTCCTTCTACAGCTTTGTTCAAGAAAGAAGTAAATAAAGCAAAGAAAGGGGAGTCTTAGGTAAAAGAACACTTTTTTCTTTCCAAATCATAATATGAGAAACTGATTATCACTGTTTCAAAATGTTATTTTCATAGAGCACAGTCAGTGTCTGGGACCATTTCAAACTAAAATCACATTAGCACATTCTTCAGAGTGCAGCCAGGTTGGTTCTCACCTCTCAAACACCTGAGCTGTAAAACCTCTTTCTATCCAAAGAAGCGAGTTTGTGCTGTTACAGAAATACCACTCAAGAAGGACAAATGTCCTGTGATTATCTCTGTAACAGCAGAACCCCACCAGGGATGAATTAGGCAACATCATTTTTCCACCTTTTCCAAAATGATGACTCAGGTTTTCTCAAAATCCTTTTTCCATTCATTTCTGCTCACAGCATGTGCAGCTTGCAAAAAAAGTTCCTTTTATCATCTTCTGTAATTAATTTTCCCTGAGCTGGACAGTAGAAAACAATACACCCATGAGGCATTTGTGCTGGGCCCACAGCAGGCTGCATCATCACAGATCTGAAGCACAGCCCCAGCATACTCAGCGTGCTGCTGCCCTGATTCATTGTCCTGCCATCGAACATTCCTGGGTGTTTATTAACAACGAGTGCAAATACATTTCATCTTTTAGGCCAAGAGCTGTCTTCTTGAATAAACTGAGCAAGGCACTAAGAAGGAACTGAGGTGTTGGTATACTTGAAAATACAGAGTATTGTGGGATTTGGTTTAATGATTACCACACAAGCAACATCACATTTAACAGTGTAAACTGTCACAAATAACTCTTGCTCCTGTTTTGATTTCTCCATACTTGACACAAAGACAAGCTGCACAGCTCAGTGCCCCTACAGAGTATTAGCAGGCAAGATACACACCATAAACACTGCTTGCCACAATATTCTCCTATTGGCTGATTATTTCCTACTTCTCAGGGTTTGCGTAACACAGCCCAGGAATTCAGGGATCCAGAGCATTCATCAGCCCTATCCACAACTCTCTTCCAGGTGCAGCCATCCCCATGCCAGCTCCCCCAGGTGACCACAGGCCCCTTGGGGAAGATCTCAGGGATGCACCCGAATTGCCTTCCTGAGCCAGAACAATCCCAGACCAGGATCTTGGCCCTGCAGTACCAATGGTTTAGAAGCACAGTGGGGACAGGGACTGCAGGAGTAAATTTTCCTGGCTGCATTCAGCACAGGCCTGCAGTAAGTGCTGGTGATGCTCACGCACTTGCTCTATATCCAGGGGCTTACAGATCTGCATCCCCCCTGAAGTCAGCTGCTCTGTCTAAAGGCCACGTGTCAGAGCTGAATGCTGCTGCAGCCCTTCAGACCTCACCTTTGGACAGCTCTGTGGCACCAAGCATGCAGCAGCTCTGCACCCTGATGCCAGACAAAAACGTGACTGCTCCCTGCCGAAGGCAGCAGCCCCGTGCCTGTCCTGCAGCCCTCACGCTGCCACCCCACTCTGAGTGCAGCTCTCACCTGCAGCAGGAAGCATCCCAAACACCTGATCTCAAACATGCTATTGCACACAGCAAAAATACAGCTCTTGAAGGTGAGCTTGAGTCAAGTTTATTCTAAGTTATTTCTGAGATGAGTCAAATACCATTTAGCCCACAATGAATTCACACCCTGCTGCTAACAAGGTGTGAGAAGCAGACTTGCTCATGGGCACAGGTCAGTTTCTCCGAAGCAGGCTGTATTATCTCTCAGAAATCATCATGCATGACAGCCATCCTCTCCAATAACAAAGGAGACCTCCGAGGCGCCTTTAAAGTCCTTGGTTTGCTACATTAAGTTTAAAGCTTGCAGCTATTTCTTTGGTAGAAGAAAGGACTCCAACAACACACCACTGTGCACATTGCTGCTCAGGGAGAGAAGCAGCCCTGCCACATTGCTCTAATTAATAAAGACTTGGTGCCTCTGGTCTGTGGCTAGGAGGCAGCAGTTGTAGCTGCACTCTCCACTGCTGCTTTATACATTTAGAGCATATGTAGAAGAAAACTTACAGCAGAAAGAAACAGCATAAGAAGCAAAAGGAAAGAAAAATGCTCTTTGACTCCCATCTGCATTAGATTAATTTAAAGCATCAGTTCCTAACCACCCATAATCTGAGACGATTTTCCAAAGGACATCCTCCCTCTTGCAGGAACAGCACGTGCTTGGCAACACCTGCACCTGCAATTACTCTCAAGGGTTCTGACTTCTGAGTGCACCTAACCAGCAGCCTTGACAAGGACCATATCTAATTCCATACATATTCACTGATTAAGAGCTACATTAAAGCAGAGCACAGGTTGAAAGCATGCATACCAACGACCCAGGAACCAGCCCACACTTGCAAGTGCTCAAATCTGTGAGCCTGGGACAGTTCAATTTACAGCTATCCTTTGGCAATTCCAAACAGGTTAAAAGTGGATTGGCCTAATGACTGAGCTCTCAGTTCTGCCCAAAACAGGTGGGAAGGTCAAGATGATGGGGAAAATCCAATGAGACTTGTTCCAGCTGGTAACAACACTTTCATATTAACCGCCTTTGCAGTTATCTGGTGTAGCAATGCACATCTTTGCTCCCACCATGCCAGAGCATAGAGAGGAAATACAAGAAGTCACATTCATCAGCTCCCCATATTGAAATCATGTCTGCTGTATAAACTTTCAATTAGGATGGGGAGAGGCTGAGGGTGTAGGAGATAATCCTTTAAAGAACTACTTCAAATGCAGACTAGGATGAGATTTCAGAAAGGCTAACTTATAAGCTGTGTGATGTATTTGTTGTTCTGATATCAAGGTCACTCATAACACTCAGATGCTATTTTTTCAAAGGAAGCCTTTTAAAAATATTCTCTATTTATTTTTACAAATCAGCTAATTCTTGTTATAAAAATCCCATTAATTGAGTGCCATGCAAACCATCAAAGAATTACTTCTCCTCTCAAAGAATAAGACTGAGAAAAATAAGGCACAACAAGGCAGCACGATGATCAAGGAACCCTGTTTACACTGAGCTGAGGAAACCCTGAGCTCGAGCCCAACATGAGAGAACTTGAATAAGCTCAGCTTTCAGTGAAGGAAAGCTGAGTTTGCTTGAGCTGTGTTCCATTTGCTCCTCTGCCCCCAAAGGCTGTGTACATGGTAGATGCCCCAGATTAGCTTATTCTTGGTACCAAGCACCACACAATATACGCACAGGTGAGCTTACTGCATTTCTGCAGTAAGTACTGCATTCAGGAAGAATGCATTATTCTGTCCCTATGAAAGAATGTTAAAAAAAAAAAAAAAAAATCTATTTTAGCTGCTATGAATGGGCATTTCCTAATGCATGTGTTTCAGGGGGGAATTTTCAGCCCACAAACCTTACATACTGACAGTTTTTGAAGCTTGGATGGAAAGTTATTCAGAGAGAGAACAGCAGGACAGCCTGCTGTCTTCCCAGATCCAAGAGGAGATGCAAATTTCAGGGCTTCTGAAGTTGGCTGGCAAATATCCCTGGGGACTAATAGCAGTGCTCCACTGCATACAGCCACAAGAATTCATGGGAAGAGAACTCCTCACTGCTCAGCCGTAGCTGCCTCAGCTCACAACTGCTCAAACCAGAAAGCCCATGGGGCACAGAGGAGGCTGACTGTACAGAAATGCTCCAAGGGTTAGAAGCAGGATGCGTGTCTCCAAGAGAGAAAGATTCTCTCTTCTGGGTTTGACCAGACAAGTGAGAAACCAATGGCAAAATACTGATATTTGCAGAAGAACTGAAGCAAATGGATCTCAGGATTTGTTTCCTCTCTGTAAGACTCCTATTAGGGTAATTTGCTTTATTTGTCTACACAGCAGAGGTAGGACTGCAACTCAGAGGAGCCAGGACTGCTCATTTATGAAAACTCTACTATGCAACAACACCTAATTGCAGCAGGCAGTCACACAACAGGGATATGGCAAAACCAGTGGAATCGCTATTTAGGAATAAGTAAGGAAGAAAAATGGAGCAACTCTCAAAGGCAGTACTTCCCTCCCTTGGGTCCGTGATAGCTCAGAAAAAGATAAAGCTGAGTCTTGTTTCTTAAGCATCATCAAGAATGGATGAGAATAAAAGCTGTGCTACTGCAGTGGATTTGAGCACGGAACAACTAGAGCCACATGGCTGTTACCAAAACGCCCTCCAAATGTTACCACCACCCAGATGACAATGTACGAACTTGGAACTGCTGTGTCCAACACTAAGCCACTTAGAAGCACAGGATTAAACACACATCACTCTAGAGAAAGGGAAAGGTGATGACAAGGAGCCAAAAGCAAGGAACTGAAAATTTATAAATAAAAAAGGGCACACAGGTGAATCTAGCTAGTAAAATTAAGAGCCATATAGATTGGATTTTGAAGACAGCAAAGATTATTTCAGTGCTGTTTTGTTCACTTCCATATGGTGATGGGGAGGGAGCACACACACAAAAAAAAGTCACAGAAGATTAACATTTTTTTTCTTGCATGGGGACAGTAGCTAGGTGATGTGTGCACATTACATCATCAGTTCTGCACTCCTTATTCTGCTACCGACTAAGCAGAACCTTAAACTGCAGCTAATTAAGCAGAACCTAAATTCAGCAGGTTTGGATGACTTGCACCAGTTTTAAAAGAACATCCTGAAACACTTTGTATTATTGCTATCAATTTTAAACACAACTTGGGCACATGGAAGTTGCAGTGGCTGGAACAAAACCTGCTGATGTGCCAAGTATTTTAAAAAGTAAACAGAAAACCCTAACAATGATCCCCAGTAAACTAAGAGTAATAAAATTAAACTGTGTTAGCCAGAAAGTCTTCAGAACAGGGAGTATCTAAGATAAAATATTGAACTCAATTTTTTCTCTTGATTTTAGTCTTCATTTTGTCAGTGGTTGGCATTGTTTTTTCATGCAGAATTTAAGCTCATACTACATGATCAGATTAAGATGAGGAAAAAATAATCTGATACATTAATGGATGAAAAGCATCTCATGCGCTGGTGACTAAATATTCACAAGTACATATGAGGACTTGGCAGAGGCTGGCCCTTGACTCTATGTTAACACGTTAATGAGTGGAAGAACCTAAAATCATTCCTAGTTAAGTCTGAAGACAACAAACATTACAGGACTGTTAAATAACAGCTGAGACACAACCAATGGATCTGCACGGCTAAGCGGCACTACAGAATACAGTACAGACTTCTGTGCTGCTGCACACACAGCAACAAAGGATGGGAACAGCATCCTGGAGAGCCATTGATTTTGGCAGGAACTTGCTGGTCAACATTGAATAGCAATGGCTGAGCACACTGCGCTGGAATAGTCCTGAGGTCAAGGGAGCTCAAGGGATGGGTGATGTTCAAATGAAAAATTAATGCGTTATTTGACATTAATACTATCAACAATATAAGTTTCAATGCCTGCAGTTCAAGAATGGTATTGAAAAATACTGGACCCAGTGCAAAGAACCACCCAGAGAACGATTAAAGGACCAAACTCTCAGCTTAGACAAAGGCTCCAGAAGCACCATCTGTTCTCCTTAATGAAGGGAGAAGGTTAATAGGACAATCTGATCACAGTTTGCAAGTACCTACGTAAGGAACAGACGTGTGATCAAAGAGCTCTGTCCTTTAGCAAATAGAGTCTAACAGGAGGCAGCATAAAACCGGACAGACACGGGCCCAAAGCAGTATGTGCTTATGATCAGTGGCTCACCAGCTAATGCTGATGTATTATCAGCACTGATAGCCATCAGGCTGGATCCAGAACAGTGAAGGCTGGCATGGATTCTCCATCACACATTAAAATCATGATGTGATTTTTTTTTCCCCTCAGATGCAACTTCCTAGCTAAAGCAGAAATTCATTCAGGGCTGCCAGGGGATTCTCATAGCATAGGCTTTGCATGAGCAGCTCTGTGAGTCCCATGAGGCCCCTACAGCAGGAGCAGCACTCCAAGATACGGGCTGTGGCATGCCACAGAGGACAGGCTGTCACTCCTGCAGCAAACAGGAATGGAAGCTTGAGCCTAAAGCATCTCTGCAATGTCACAGGCTGGCCAGCATCCCTGCACCAAGCTGGTGTTTGTCACAGAGCCTTGTCCCTCAGCATCTCCCACAAAATGAGACTGTTGGGGGTGCGAGATGTGGATTGACACAGAGCCCAAACCCTCTGCTCAGGAAGCTGAGGGAGTGGAGCATCAGCTACAGGACACTCCCAAGTTCCCCATCTGAACCAGGTGTCCCTGAGTCAATAGGCCATGCTGAGGTTAGTCACAGTCTCTGCTGGGTCTGTCTTCAGGATAAATACATCCTAACTACCAGCCTAGGCAGCATCTTTAACAGTGACCTTAGGAATAACCCCACAGGGTTAAGGAATGAGCAATTTAACCGCTCCAGCATTTTTTCCACAACAAGGTCTGACTCCCATGTGCCACAGGGTCTCTGGCAGAAGATCTCAGAACCAGGAATAAGAACACAAGTGAGGTTGTTTTGCAGGATGTAGGATACTTTGAGGACGCCCAGGAGATGCATGAGGTGCCCCAGGAAGCTCCAGCTCTCAACACATGCTGCAGAAGCACCAGCCTTTCAGCATTTCTTCTGTCTCCCATACTAACTGCAAATTAGCACTTCCTTCTCTTCACCTTGGGTACAGGCATTGCTTTTAAGGGAAACAACAACAGAGCAGAAGCCAATGCCTCTAACCAGATGTGCAAGCAGCTGCAGGTGGATTTCTAAAGGTGTGGGCTGGGGGAGAAGCAGAGAGATGGCTTGGCTCAAGGCAGCAGCCTATGGCCAGCCCAGGGCTGCATGTCCCATGGGTAACCATATGTGAACCCAGTTTATAGGATCGGACTCCAGGAGTGGCTCTACCGAAAACTCCCCAGCCTGGTCCCTCTGCGAGGAGCTGCTGGTATTTTAGAGGGGGAGGGAGCCTGGCCCTTTCTGGCAACGCAGGCACCTCATGTAAATTCATTGAATAAATGCAGTCATTTCTCTCAGCTGATCCATCCCCACGTGCACATGCTGAAGCTGTGCCAGCCCCTCACTGCAGCCAGCGCTCCCACAGCTCGGCGCTCGTGAAGGTGAAACTGTTCGTCACCCTGATCAGCGGTTCCCCTTCCCACCCCAAGCCGCCCTCCCTCAATGTCCTGGCCCTCCTTCCTCACAGAGGCTTGCTCTGCACAAGACAAAATGCAACCCAGGCAGAGTCTTGAAAGAGACCTTGCAGCAGAGTAAAGGACATTATAAATAAAGTTATTTTAAGTAAGGAAAACTGCATTTCCCTCAGAAGCTGACTTCAGTTTCTAGAACCCTTGAATTCTTAGACTTTAGCAAAAAAGCTGTCTCCTTGACAAGGCTCCATATCATCTGAGACCCACAAAGATGTTTCCTAAGCACCAGTAAACACAACTAGAAACAAAGCTAGAGCAGAAACCTACACATCACCATGTAAACCCTGGGCCTTCAGGGTCTGCTTGGCACTACACAGCTACCAGGAGCTCAAAACACACAGGCAAAATATACTCCATAATTCATTGACCCAAAGCTTTTACCAGCTGTGGAAGCTCTATGTGTTTAGCTTGACATCATCTTCCCTTTTATTAACTTTAGCTGATGTAAGAACCTTTTCAAATAGCAAAATGGGGTTTTGGTTCTTCAACAGCAACCATAAGTATCTTGGGGAGAATAAAGCAGAGGAGCTACCAACAGCACAAAGACATCTGTCAGATGAAAAAAATGGCAAGAATCTATTTTAAAGAAAACATAAGCAACTGGCCAGCTGAGAAATGTTTCGGAATCTGAGACACTTCACAGGGTTTTTAATTGCATTTAAGATAATGTGCAATAGTTTATCAAATCTGCTACCTTTCAACTGCATCTAAAGAGAGGCACTGTGGTCCCAAACTGCTAGGAAGTTCCTACCCATGCCTTGCTACCTGTCATTGCACCTTGCCTGCTGCGAGCAGCCCATCGGTGGCACGTCACTGCTGGGAGAGGTGCAGATCCACACCCTGCTGAGCTCCAAACCCTAGGGAAACTGAAAGCCTAGAGCAAAGAAAAGCTTTCATTTATATCCCCCCCACACACACACCCCTTGCCTTGCATGTTGTACAAGCTAAGATGACTGTCACTGGATCTATTGAAATTGAGACTGAATTATAATTTGAAAACCCAGGTCAGGAATCCAGGTAGACAGACAGAAAGCTCCTGACAATTGAGAGATGCTCCTTTAACACACAGCATGTTGACACCATGCCGACCTGCACACACCTCCTTCCTTTAGCAGGTAGACAGAAAAGCCCACATAGCATAGGGCAGAGCTCCGAGTTTTGTGGTGTACTATCTCTGGACTTTACATATTTAAGACAATAGACAGCATTTTGATCCTGTTAGCCTGAGATCAGCACCAACTCGAGCACAAGCAGAGCTATGTACCTGCTTAACTCTCTGCAGTCCTCACTACTGTGGGCAGTACCAGCCTTCCAGCCTTCTGCACATGGCTCCATCTGTGTGCTTTAGGCTCAGATGGAACACGCCTGCTTTAGCATCTGTAACTACACCATAATCCCTTAGTATGATTTAAACGGCAGTAATTCCAGAGAGCCAATAATGTTTGACCAGTGGGTTCAGGCTGCCACAGTGTAATTACGTGCAGCAGCCCTAAGGACACTGAGGGAGGCAGCACATCTGCGAGGAGCTGAGCTGCGTGCAGAGCTCTGCCAGCCAGAGCTGCTCAGAGCGGCTTTGAATTTGCCACAGCCACCTTTAACCGGTCCCACACTGTTAGAGGTCCACACACTGTGTAGACCTGGGGAGATCTGAGCCTTGCACCAACTCTGGAAGCTGGATTTGTTCAGTTTTGCACAATTTCTTGTTGCTTTCCATGCTTCCTTACCTATTGTGCCTTATTAAGATCAACACACTGCCTCCAGGTTTCACGCAGCTTTAGGGAGCTTGTTGCTAGACATTAGAGACACGTAAACCATTAACAGACTCTCAAAAGACATGTCCCCTGAAGGATGGGGTGTGGGGGGAATAGTTTGTCTAAACGTCCACATTCAGCTCCTTTACTTATTATAACTGCTACTAGATTTCCAGCTCAGTAATACAAAGGAATGACTGGAGATGGGACCAAAAGCACTGAGCATCATATACAACCACCAAGAGACAGGACCTGTCACCAAGCATTTAATCTCAACAGGTAAATTAATAAGAATAAGACTGCACATCAGAAGCATAACAAAGAGATGAGACTTGAGTAAGGCTCCAGAATAAGCCAGTGGAGAGGCAACGTTATCGCCTGGGTGTCCAGAACCACCCCAGCAGCTTGTTCTCCTTCCCTGTTCACAGTCACCAGATTGCTCAACTTGACCCTTAACTGTAGCTTTGCTGCAGATCTTACTGATGAAAAAATATTAACAGTAAGTGGAACCTGCACCACAACTGCAGTCATCATCAGATATTCTCCTCAGCAGCAGCTAAGGGATGATTTGTCACTTCTGCATTCACATGCATTTGGGCTCCTCAGCTCCACAAACATAGCCCAAACAGCAGTCACTCATTCACCACTTGATCCATAAATAGACTGGGCTGGCAAGAAACAGGTCACCAGGAAAATGTAATTCTGCAGACAGAACCAGCACCTATCACCAGCCCCAGCAAACCAAAGTCACCCCAGCAGCTCCAAATCAAAGGGCCTACAAGCATCCCCTGCCTGATTCCTGAGGCTGATTTGTTCATCACAAATGCACTCACACTCACCTCCATCGTTATTGCGCATAAGCCATCATACAAATCTTGACCTAGGTGCAAGCAGAGACACAGAAAAATAGATCTTTCCTAGCCCAACTCTAAGAGATAGTCCATTTTTGCACATACTTCTAGGCAGGATCATCTCCCTCACGTACACTAAGGTTTATGCCAGATCAGGGGAATATTGTTAGAGATGCAGTCGCCATCTCTATTGATGCAGAGATTGGCTATGTATTTAGCTGTAATGTAAATAAATACTAGAGGTAACTATGCTAGAGTTAACCATGGGCAAAAAGGCACTATTTGCATTATCATGCTGATTTGCTACCATAGTTCAAGTATCATTTGCTATCACTATACTATAGTAGCAAAATTAATGAACATGTGCATTGTGTGGGTGGGTGTTTATGTATACATTAAACAACACTATGTGTATTCTAATTTATAGTCACTGGACAAAAACAACTGCATTTGGTAATACCAGAGCAATCCCTACTGCAAAAGGGCAAAACTGCAAACTTGGAGCAATTCAGGGTACCTGCCAACCATGGTGTCAAGCACTGAAACGGCTCAGTGAGCTGCAGGGGTCCTGGGGTACTTCTGACACCTCTGGCACAGCCAACAGCTGGAACCGCTGGCTCCCAGAACCTCCTGCAGGGAAGAGCTCTTCAAGATGGCTTTTGCACTAACGATTTTTCTTTTGTTATGAAATGCCTTTTAATTGAAATTTAATTAGAATTAATCTTGATTAAATTTACATTAGAAGTGTTCCTCGGGTACAAGTTGAAAAGAGACTAGGAATCTGAACACATGGGACACAGGTATCCTGATCAAAGATCATTTCAGTCTGTGTAAAGTAGGAGTGGGAAAACATCTATCATACCAAAAAACTGTGGAGGGAAAAATATTGATTTTAACTGCTAGAAAAATAACCTACAGCAATTGTTGTGTATGTGGATGCACACAGGCAGGATCAATTCCTAGAGTCTTTACTTGGATTTTGCACAGACAAGAGACATCATTTGTTTCTCTGCTCACCGAACACTCAAGGAGCCAGAAAACTAAGAACTGTTTCTGTGAAGCATATTGTTATTACGAGGCTACATCTTGCACAGCCCTGCTGGCCAGGATCCCTACAGAGAGGGCGAGTTTGGAGTATGGCTCCCTGATATAGTCCAATCTTCTCATAACACTGCAGCAACTGGCATGAAAACCCTCCTTCCAGGCTGCTACAGAGAAAACACAGATTTATGCTTGTCATGTCCGCAAAAAAATTGGACCCATCACACAGACGGGTGGCTCTCTGCTCAGAGGTAGAATGTCAACAGCTATATTAAGCAGAGGTATGAAGCATTTCCAAAGCAGATTTTATTCTTCGGGCACTAACCTTAGCCCTGAATTTTACCCAATTTTAGCTGCTACCATTTGCCTTCATACTCAGAACACCTCCAAGTGATAGATGCCAGATGAATATTATAAGCCAGTTTTAGAAACATTCTGATTTCAACCTATGAGCATTTCCAGCATCTCTGCATCTTACACTGGGAAGATGCCAGTGCTTTCACATCCCTGCTGTGCCAACGAAGACATCTGTGGGCCATTCTAAGTGCCCTCTACAGCAGGTACCACCCCAGAGTTCAGAGCATTTCATGAACATTGAGCCTTAAAGTACCCACGGTGAAACATCAGCACCTCCATTTCACAGCTGGACACCGAGGCTGTGATTTGCTAGCGGACAAAACTGCTCCTAGCCCTGCTTCTGCACCACGTACAAATGCCCTGGCACAAGTCTCTGCACCAAGCACTGCCCTGGCCAAGGAACATGCTGCTTGCCCACACCATGCCACAAGCTGCACCAACTCAGGCGCAGCGCCATCAGGAAAGGGACAAAGCCTGGCCAGCCCCTGCAATGCCTTCCTGAGGGGCTTCTCCTGTAAGCCTGGAGTTTGGAGTTTAACTGTGCTTTGCTTCCATTTCAGGCATCTAGCTTTCCATGTCAAACAGGCAAGTTTAAAGTAGTCAGTCCCATACGAGATTCACCATCTACACCAAAATGCAGCAGAAAGAGCCTTCCTGAATTAGTTTTTAAAGTCTATTTCTAAGGCACTTCTCCCCACATTAAGAGGTCTGACAGCACTGCTGGTACTAGGTTACAGCCCTGGGACACACCAGCAGCTGTTCTTCCAGCTCTAAGAGGGGCTGTGTGGAGACACAGAGTCGTCAAAGCATGGAAAGGCCCTTATGCACCATCCCAAAGCTTATTTGGTGCTCACAGGCTTATATCCAGTTCTTCTCCTACTACAAGCTATTTNATATATATATAAAAAACCCTTAATCAAAATCACAACAAAGCTCCACATGCCCAGCATGTCAAGCCAACACACAGAACAAGATAAACACAACACAGCATTTTCTTACTCAGCTCCATAGCACCTTTCTGCTTCTGGAGAGATCCTTTCTTTGCTCCTTTCCCCTCCTGCCTGGTACGTCTTTGTAAGCCCCACAAGCATCATCTCTGCATCACTGCTTCGTTCTGGTGACCCAGGAGATTGATCAGGGGGCTTAGGGGTTTTGCCTTTAGCTTCCCAAAAGGTGCACGCAACTAACCTGTAGCTTGCAGCCTTCCTTTTCCTGAGGAGACGGATGTTAAGCACAGCTGAAGCTATTACAGAAGACAAACCAGGTTTCCATGGTTATGGGAGCCTGAGCTTCCTGTCTCAGGGAAAATGCAATGCACAAGTCATGGTTCGGGAGGAGCAGAAACAAGGCCAGGCTCATGGGCAGTGTGTAGTACAGCTCCTCAAAATTTTTCAAGCAGGCACCAGAGAAAAAGGCTTTTTTTTGAGAGCCTGGAGATCCATGGGCTTAGGCAACACCAGTGCTACACACCTATCCTACGGCACTAGTGCTGTAACAGCATTTGCAGCGAGTGGAGGGTAGGGCTGTGCTTCTGGCCCCTGCTCACATGGGTGAGCCTCAGCATCACCTACAAGGGGTAAGGGCTGTAGGATGGGGCATTCCTCTCCACCCAGAGCAAGCTGCTGAGTGACCTGAGCTGCCCTTCTCACAGGCAGGATGGAACAGGTGCAGTTTGCTCTCCTGGGCACAAATAAAGAGACTTGTGCATGAAAACCCTGTGAAGGCAGAATCTGCAGGTGTGAGTTTGCAAAGCTGTCCCAGTAAGTCTGGGCTCAGTGCTGTAAAAATACACATACACAAAGCCACCATCCTGTCCTCCCCTCCTCCAGACAAAGCATACTGCAGTTTCCTTCTCTCATGCTGCCCTGAAAGTAGAACGGTTTACCATCAAAAGCCCACAGTGCTTCAAACTGAAACATTGATGATGCAGAGGATGCCAATACAATGAGGAAATGCCATGACAGAGTCCCATCAGATTTCAGAAGTAATGACTCTCCAGGGTACAGAACATCACAGCCTCAATCCCACTTAAGGTGCTGGAATAGCTACAGAACCATGTTCATTTCCAAATTTATTCTTTCACGGCAGAAAAAAAAAAAAAAAAAGATTTCAGCTTGCATTGAGAGTTCAAACCAGAGAATCTGCAACTTGCACACTGTCTGATCACATTCCCTTATACCCCTCTCATATTCCTCCCCACAGCTATGCAGTGACCGCCTGCCCTGACATCAGCTAGCTAAATCAGAGCTACGCAAGCTTAGCAGCAGCTATACATGGTGATCAAACTCCTCTAAACACGTGAATCCTGTGCTGGCAGAGCCCATCTGAGCAGCAGCACCCACCTGAGGTCAAGATCCATCCCCACTGCCAAGGGCAGGCACTGTGCCCCCTGCAGGAGCAGACACTGCCCGGGGGTGCTGCTCACCCAGCCCATTCCCCATAGCCACCGCCTGGCTGCATAGCACAGGAGTACCAGTAATGAATGCTGGAGCACAGACTAGTACAGAATGGGATCAAAGTAAGCCAATTACACTTCCATAGTGTCTGACCTGATCTACAATTAACAAATCAATTAAAATATTATTTTCTTTTCTCCTGAAAACAGCCAACCTGTCACCATCAATAGCACTGCATCCTAGCCCTAGCAGAGCACAATACAAGGTTTGAAGAGTAGAAACTCAGAAGCATCCGAAAATGATGAGGACAGTTTTCTCCTATTTCAGGGCATCTTTGGCTGGTTTTGAATGCTCATGGATGACTGCATTTTCCATAGAGTCATCTGTGGGAGACTAATTTGTTTGGCAAATGAAAATCTGTGGGGTGCAAAACCACAAATATGCATACAATGCCAAGACAGTTATCAGATCCACATTAAAACTTCTCCAAAGTGCTTACTCAGAAAATGGGCTTTCATAGATTCATATTCTACAGGACAGTGATTGTGCAACTTCTTTGATTGCACCCTAATGTATACTGCAGCCAACCCAAGCAGTCTCATTAAAACCCATGTGAAAATTACTGGAACTCAGCACCAGCCCATCAAGGTGTCTTGGGTAAGCTCCTTGCTGAGGCACATATTTGAGACTGTACTTAAAAATATACATATTTGCCTTAGCTGTCCCAAAGCAAGCCAAGCTGTTCCCATAGCTTGAAAACACCTGAGCGAGGAAGAAACCTTTGCAGACTACACAGATAGGGACACCAGATGTCTGTGTCCCTGCCCTCTGCAATGACCATCGCTGCTATTTGCCCGGAAGACTAACAAGCAGGATGGCCTACAGATGAGTGGTAAGGGTTGGGGCTGTCAAACGACAACGCAAAGACTGAAAGAAGGGAACCTCTAGATTTATCAGATACCTCTTGATAGAATTCTTCCATCTAATATACTAATAAGCAGTGGTTCAAAATAAATCAATAAACCCAAGTAACCAGAGGAAGGGGTTTATTGATGACAAACATCCACTAATATCTTGTTCATTGAGCTTCAGAAAAGGCCTAGCAAGTCTATAAATAGCCGCATGTAACATTTCATATTCAGAAACAAGCACCAGGATGAAGTGCAAAAGCAAGCTGATCCGTAACGCTGGTGCAACTCCAGCCATCCAGCATTGCAGCCTCCATCTGCACAGCCCTTACTTCTGCTGGAGAGGCAACGCAGCAGCTGGTGCTATTCCAGCACCAATATTCCCATCCCTATGTGGCAGCTCCCATAAGTAAGGGGGGGACAGCCACAGGGCAATGCACTTCTGCAGCAGCACTCAGACCACCACTTCACCAGACTCTGGACTGGGAAAGGCTGGTAAAGGCCAGAACAGTGCAATGGCACCAACTCTGGGACCAGGCCATATGTATGAGTAGCTCTGCAGCACCAGGACTCACCCTGGAGCTCTGCACAGACTTACATAGCTCAGTTTGCAGCAGGTTTATCCTGGGCTTGCTTTCATCCATTCCTATGGAGAAAGGACCATCATCCGTGCTCAGAGTCGAGTGCTGCCTGTTGGTTTTAAGGTAATTCCGCAAGCAAAGCATTCAGAGCTTAAATACTCCACTGTCCTGCTGACCTACCAAGCCATGGTTCATGCAGGGAATACATTGAAGTAATGTTTTCACGTCCACTCTTGGTTTCTGACTGGTTTCCACATAGAATTTAGCCTTACCAATTTTTTGGTCTTACATAAGAGACAGTTTGTCACCTGGGTGCATTGCTTGAAGATAACCAGTCAGAGGGACTGATTTACACAAGCTTAGTAAATCATTTATTCTGAAATACATTGCTTTTTGAATAAAATATGCACTGTGAAGCAGTCCTTATCTTGATTCTTTTCCTCCAGTTGTTGAGAAGCATCTTCTCATTTGTTTGTTGCTTTTCGGTATTATCCCAGCAGAGATCAGGCAGTAGCTGATATTGTGAACACTAAGCAGAGATGTTTGAAAAATACCCACCTTCCATACAGAGCAATCAACTATGAGACACTGAAAGACTGAGAGCAAATAGCCTGAATTTAAAATAAAAACAAGAACAAATACCGGTCACATGTTATTTTCTGAGTAGAGGAAGCTTTCTTAGAAATTATTAAATACTGTGCTTCATGAGAAACTGGAGGATGAGGAAAGCAGTACTACCTTTTTACAAAGTACATCCTTATAAAGGTAGAATAAACAGTATGTACTTTTATACATTCTTTTCCTTAACAAACAGTGGCATCACCTCCATTGAGATCTTTGGCGCACTTGTTTTTCTAGTAAATGGCTGGGACCCCAGCTCCTGCAGCACTAAAACCCACCCAAAAGAACACACTCACCCCTCTAAACCACTGCACAGCTCACACCCATCTCTAGGGAAAATACACATTTGAGTGAGTTATGCAACTATTCCTCTGGCCTTCCTCATTTTCCTGCCAGTAATGTATTTTTGAAGTAGGAATTCAAAGGCCGGCTTTGAAGGCTTGGTTATGCCTCCAAGCACAACCCCATCCTCAGCACTCCAAACAACGCAGCGCCGTGCTCAGCGCGCTCCCCACCGGTACTCCTGCGGGCAGGCTGTCAGGGGGAGGCAGGCAGCTCCTCTTTACTGGGTCTGCAGCACTCTTGCAGGACAGTTAGGATGCTGGCAGGTGGAGGAAGAAAGCACACCTGTGAGACCTAGCTTTCTCTGAACTCTGCAAACAATCTTAAATGAAGACAAGAACTGACACCTCTAATATCTGTCTATATTTACACTAGATATTTACATACCTGGGTCGATAGTGGGAAGCATTTAGTTTCCTCACAGCCCCCTAAGCCCCAGGAGTAATAAGTGCTGAAAGTGGGCATAAATACTGTGTCGACTTACTGCTCTAAGCTGACCTTCCTACTATTTCTCTGTGTCAAAGGACAGCAACAATACCATGCTCTTAGAGAAATTATCTGCTTATGAAACATAGAAACATGGAAGGGACCTCAGAGATCATCTAGTTCCAACCCCCCTGCCGTAGACAGGGAACATGTGGACAGGAAACATGCCCACAGATGCTTCCTCAACAAGCCCCAGGCTTGTTTCATTACCACCATTGAGAATGGTCTTTTAGAGTTTCTTTTTCCCGTATTATGCAAGGAAAAGAAATCTGTATTTTCAACACAGAGACAGTCTCATCAGGGTAACTGCAGTGAGGTACCTGGTACAGGGCCAAATAATAGCATTTTGCCATGTCAAAACTGACCCAAAGTATTTGAAAAGCATTTTTGAATCAATTCAGCTGCCTTCCCCTACTAACACACTGCTTCAAAGGAACTCGTGGCTCGTGCCTCCATTCTGAGGGACAGTCCCTGCAGAACTGCACCTACCATAGTAGTCTCCCTGTCTTTCATTAAGGATATGAATTTCCTCATGTAACATCTGAAAATGTGTTTCACTGCAAACTGTAAGAATAATTTACTCTTCCACTTTAGAGGGTGACCTTTACCAAGCTGCTTCTACTCCATGCATTATTTTCCATTTGTAACACTGATTTGGCTTCCTCTTTGTAGCACCGATACCCAGGAACGCAAAGAGCTGTACAACAACAACTTAGTGCTGCACATTGCGAATTGCTGGAGTTTCTCCAGGTAGACTGACTTTAATGGGAAGAAAAAGGAGTCCAGCTGCCAGACTCTCCTCCTGAAACTGTATGTCGTTAGGTGGAAATACTGACGTCAATGAAAATGAAGCATTTTGACTCTTTCGGCAAAAATGAAATATCATATGACCACATCACCTGGATGTGCTTGAGAGGTTGAGCTCATTTTGAACAGGTATATCAAAACAAAACAATTCAATGTTCCTGAACTGATTCTTATGTGCCCTACAAGTTTTCCATGCCACTTTATTTTTCCCTAGTCTGGGCAAAAGAAAATATTGAAACAAGCTTCTCAGGGGATAGCTCTTCTCAAAGTCATTCAAGTCTACATCAGGTTTGAAAGGCTTTGGCTTTAAATAGCCTAATGTTTCTAATTGGCTGCCAGGACAGTTGCTGAACACACAAGATGAGCCTCGTTACTCCAAAAGCACTCCAACACCACAAGGAGCTGACACTGCTGGTTCCTGGCTAGGCATCGCAAAACAACAAAACAGAACATTTTCAGATGGATTTTGGTTTCCCAGGGATCTGCCCTGTGTTGGTGAAATGGCAATATTATTCAAACAGACAATATCAGCTATAAAGCAATATGGGAATGTTCAAGTACCAGCAATATATACGTTTAAGTACCAACAATGTAAAATACAAATGTGCAAGAGCCTGAGCTGCTGACTTCAGAAGTGTGCCTGTTCCACAGGCTTCAACAGGAGCAGGAGAGCAGAAGTCAGAAGGAACAAATACCAAAAAAACACCCACTGACACAGATGCTTATTGGAAAACAAGCAGCCCAAGTCAGTGGTGGATGTACACTTTTACATTAGTATCTCTGACTAGAGAAATAACCTGTCCTTCCAGGCTGTCACTACATCCTGTCACTTGCACAGCTGTCCAGAAGCCAGCAGCATGAAGTTACCTTCACCCTCAGTTCAGAGGCAGCTGCTGAGAAAGGTTGGATCAAGGTCAAATACTAGAAAAGCAACTCCTGCTACTAGGCAAACAAAAGAGGAGACTGGGGCTAGAGCCATGGAGTCCCTTTTTGCCTGGGGGACTCCTCTGAGAAGTGGAATGTATCCAGCCCTGGTTCAGTAGTGCCTCTCATCCTGCACAGGATGAAATCCCAATACGAGCAGCGTGCCTGTGGCAGGTCTGGTGAGACAGACTTGTTGATCTCTCTGGAACAGACCTGGCTGCATCCATCACCCACAAAACCAAGTAAGCTACTACCCCAGAGACCGCAAACATTAAAGAAGCACAACTCTAAATCACGTCATCAAAATCTTGATCCCTCCCCTCATAAAAAGGCGATTTAAAGCAGGCAGCTGCAGCACACATTCACGCATGCAGGCAGGTATCCACCTTGAGTAAAGATCCATGAGGGAAATAATAGAAACAATTATACAAGGAATAATGTTCTTTGACATTGTTTCTCCATGTTGCCTTTTCTATTACTGCAAATATTTGTCTTTGAAGATCTTTTTCTGCATGAAAAGTGAGATTTACTGTGCATGAAAACTTTATAGATTATTATCTCAAAGTAAGTGCATTACTTTAAACTTTGTAGAATTCTGACAATAACCTTATTTTACATAACATCTGTATATTTTAAAATTAAGAAGCAGATTAAATGTGAGATTAGTAACATCTCTGTAGTTCTATAAATATTCTCTCATTTTAAAATGTTAGATGTTTCACAGAAGCGAAATGCGTCTTATGTTGAAGGATTTAGATCCCACCAGAAAGTGCATGTGAAGCAGACCTTATCAGTAGAAAAATTAAGATTATCTTTTAGACAGAAGTCTATGCATCAATTTGCAGGGTGCAAAACAAGTCTTTTGATTATAACTTATAAAAACATTAGACACGCTGTATAAGATGCACACTGGCACTAGATCACACACGTGTAACTTCATTTACCAAAGTAACATCCATCCATCAGATCTCACAGTAAACCAACTGTAGTTATAGAATCCCAGTTTTCTGCCATCCCAATGAAGATGGGATTGTAAAGCAGGAATTGGAGTTGACAGCACAGGAGAAGAAAAAGACATTATGAAATGCCAGGTGATTAGCAATTGGAACAAAACCGTGGCAAGTACTTGGACCGCTACTTCAGTCTGCTCATCTTTGTTTCTGTAAGAACATCTGGTCTGCGGATACAGCACACTGTTAAAGAAGCAGTTCTTTAGTTTTTCCAGTGCCTTCTGTACCACCGTCTCTAATAGGGACAAGATCAGGGTTTTAGTCGGAGGTACAGGGGTTACATTACCACACCATACCCACCTCAAAGGTACAGGCCTGAGAGCAGCTCCATTAGCCTCAGCTGTCTGAGAGCATCTTTGAGCTATGAACTTCAGAGCAAGAGGGAGGAGCTATCAGCACCAGCAGGCTAGAAAAAGTAGTGGTAAAATGGCTCCAAATCTTCAGGACTACTTCCCCCAGGCTGCTAATTCTTCTGAAGGGCTCCATTTCTATACATCCACCCCTCCACTTTTCCTGCTTTCACTGCATCATTCAGGTCCATTTCAGGCACTTCTCATCACTCATTCCCAGCTGCAGGTGTGGACTGACCTCTGGATCTCACAAGCTGCCACTCTCCTAAGGTCCTGTCTGGTATGAACAAGGCCATTTGCACTCCCAAACCATGCTGTGCTACCTGAGCAATCTTTGTACCACTCAGCAGCAAGCCAGACAGAGTTTAAAAGAGATTTCAATGCAGTATGAAAACTCAGAGGCAGGATTTAACCCTGGGGTCCTGCTGCTGTGCACCTTCCAGCCCCATACCAGCACCAAGTCCACCTTCCAAAGCCCTTTAAGCAATCTGGATCCAGCCACTCCCAAGCAGCATATAGTGCACATCAAGGTCTCAGATCAGCAGGGTAGGACACAGCTTCCCCATACGAACTCCTATACAAGGTAACGGAGATCTGCCTCAGCTCTAGAAACGTGCACGTAAACCCAGGCACCAACCAACATCCCATTTCACTTACATCAGAGCCATACTCACATACAGTCCCCAGGCACAGAAACTCCAAACAGTTTTTTGTGGCTATTTTCCTACTGTGGAGTGCTGACACAAAGGGCTGAACCTAGGTGATTTACAAGCTGGTGCCCTGAACTTGGCACAGCTTTACAAGTCTGGCTCTCTATCCCCACATGTTTTTTGCCAGCAGGGGCTGAGCTGAGAGCCAAGGGGGTTCTCCGCTAGAGGAGCAGGAACTGATTTATTACCTCATGCAGTTGCAAACAGCCCCTCCAGGAACAGGGTGGACCATTCAACGCTTCTTTCAGCAAAGAGTACTGTCCAATACAAGATCCATCAGGGCTGGTTTATAGCATGAAGGGAGTTCCCTGCCCATGCTTTGCTATTTCCGGATTGCTCTACCATCATCTGGGGTCATAATTAGAGACTGATTAGAATGATTGCGGTTGTCCCGTAGGAGATGCATAAGCTTTTCATTTCATTAGACACACGGCATTCAGCGGCCACTGGCCAATAACCATCTTGGTCACTGTTTCTGGTACCCTGCAGCATCACTACACATGCACATAGTTCAGAGCTATTGGTGCCATCTGGGGCTATTCTGGGACATAGGGGCAAACAGCATGTGGCTCACAAATCAAGACAATACCATCTGTTTTGAGTGATACTTCTTTGGTAAAAGCTACAGGATGATCCACTCAGGTGAGGCCAGATCAGCCGTCTTCGTGGAGCCAAACGTTCAAGCCAGTAAGCACTGACAAACTGATGGCGTAACATTTGCAGCTGAGATCTTCTGCATGGAAATACCTGATACAGTGATAATAATCATTGTTTTGAACTGTCCCAGGGAATACCATGGAAGATATAAAGTTTTAAATGAAGCATTGCTGTTGGTTCTGTCTGAAGTGTTTTTTTTTTTTTTTTTTTAAGTAAAATATAAAAAGTAATTTCAAGATACATTAAACTAAGGCATGTTTTTTGAGACTGAAAGACATTGTTTTGAAAAGAAAAATATACAGGATTTCATATGACTCTCCATTCCTAACAAACAGCACTGTTCACTTGTGCAAAGTTAGTTTAAATGGACAGCTGAAAGCAACTGTTTCTTCCAACAACTTAACACCTGTACTTCAACAGATAGAAGAGCTACAAGGTTGATTATGGAAATAACACAACTTAAGAATAACGATCAAGTTTTATGATCCATATGTACCTCCACCTGGAAAGGCCTTAAAAGCCTCACATTAAATCCACAGTGCCTCTGAGATCAGCTGGAGCTGATTGCTGTAGTGCCTCCTTACCAAAACAGTACACAGTGAAAGCGTTCAGCTGAAAAAACAGCTCTCTGTTCATAACACCTCAGGGGTTAAACCTTCACAGGGTCCAAGGTAGGACCCCATCAGTAATAGCAGAGGGGTTTTCTGCAGGCTGGAAAGCCTCGTTTTTTCCAGTAGTTCCTCTGCTCCTTCTCCAAACCAACTACACTACACTCCAGACCACTACACTACAATCACTTTGAAGATAAGGTGGAAAGCTGCACTGGGGACATGTTATGTTTGGCTTGGATGACTAAATTGCTGATCAGCTTCTGTGTAGTAAAGATGATTTCAGGAGAAGCAGTAAAGCTGCTTCAGCCTTACTTGGTTACTGAGTACAAACTCAATGTCCACATGAGCGTAAACTCACTTCAACAGTCATGGTGCCAGCTTTAGTAGTGCCAAGATTCTTCTAGACTATTTTTGAAAACCTTTAAATAAAAAAGGAACTGCCCATGGCCGTGTATGTACAGATGTACAGCTGTGAGAGACCACTTCACCGCATTGCTTGCGCTAGACCCTGCTCTCCAGTTCACAGGCAGAGGAACATGAGGCTAGATTCTGCACTCAGTTCTGCTGTCACCATCCTCAGTGTGCCATGGGATGGACAATTTTATCAAAACCAAAGTTTTTTTAATTATTATTTTTCTATAAATAACAATTGAGATTTTAAACATTCTGTTCTCTGCCCCTGTATACTTCCCACGGCTGCATACTTGCATTTCTTCAGTATGTCAGGCTTGTCCTCACTATTTCTGGGAACTTTTTAATCAAAGGGGGCGGAAAATTCAATCCTAGCTGTTTTTTAGAGCAAGTCTTACTATTCCTGGAGGTTGCATTTTATTTTATTTTTGGGGAAATGCATTATAAATACAGTTTAGGTAGGAAAGCCTGAAACTTGTGGTACTGAGAGATCAATCCTGCAAACAGAATTGGCAGGTAATTCTAGATATCTGGTGCTGTGTTCAGTAGTAATGGAAGAGATGCATCTCAGTACATAACAACCTGTTATAACTGTACTTCGTAGTCATTTTTAAGATGAGGTAAATACTCTAAGTTTTGAAAACATTGCATAGTGATTTTAGTAGTAGTTGCTAACATAAAAGCCTCAAAGCTATATAATTTGTACCAATAAATCAAGTTATCTGCCTTCAAAGTTGCAGAAAGAAAATCAAAGGTAAACACAACTGTTCAGTATTTTAATATTTCCTTGAACCAATATAAAATGTCTTCTCCAAACCTTCACTACTTCTTCAGTAGTTAACAGCTCAGAACTAAAGGCAATTAAATAGGTTTTCTACCATATAATCACACTGTATTACCTCCATTGTCTTTTCAGTTAGGTAAGGCATTAGAGAGCTGGCCTTTGGCCTGGTGACCAAATTGTGCACTTACTTCCACAAGTGCAAACTCAGAGTAGTTCTACACGGGCTTTATTTAAAACTTTGACTGGAAGAAGTGACTCAAGACAGTCATTTTCAAACGTCTCCACTGATTTCTTCCCTATTTCTCACATGGCAACAAAATGGCCACAATTTACAGTATGGAATTTCTCCACTAGGAGACACTGATGTGAATAATAAGTTTAAAATTAACAGCTGACTTTGTCAATGCAACTACTTCAGAATGTATGGCATTGGTTAATAGGCAGTGTGAGAATAGCAGGCATGCTGATAGATAATACAGGAAAATACGATTTTAAGGCTAAAAGATACTTGAAAAGCTTAGCTTCAGCCTTCAAAGAGATCAAATATGCTGGAAGTGCTACAGAAAGCAGGTCTTGCTGAGGAAGCTTATTCTACTGTCAACCCAGGTGTGCTGCGATGGCTTGTTAGTATCAGATTTGGAAACCCAAGCCTTCCTTTATGGAAAAGTGATTTTTTCCACCCCTCCATATATCAGAAGGTGCTGGATTCTGCTTTTGTTTTTTCACTTGTTTTGTTGGCATTACTGCCCTTTTCATCTAGCGTACAGTATATGGACCTACTGAAGTTTATAGAAGTTTATGAGACTCAGTTTGGGACTACTCCAAAGCAGCAACAAAATTGATACTTTCACATTGTAACAAGCACAGCCTGTGCAAGGATTCTCAAGAATACATTCATACCACACATTTTTCCCTAGGCAAAGTCTCAGAAAACTAAGTCTCAAAGTAAAATTATCTACAATGAAACTGAGTAATTCTGGCTATTTGCAATTTTTGGTTTTGTGCTTCTCACCATTCTAAAGCCATTGCTGTAAGATATTCCTAACAGAAGGTCAGGCAAGTTTTATGCCCAGTAAAGCTCTCTCCCAAAATATGCATTCAGGACTGTGCAGCATTGAAGGATGAAGCTCTGAAGGCTGTCCTTCAAGGCAGGAGTTTATTCCACTGTTGAGCTTCATGCAAGATTGATCAAACAGTATAGGCACCTGTAATGTTCCCCCCACGGAACAGATGACAGCTAAAGTCCTGCCACAATATCTGGACCCAGATCATCAAGAATCCAAGTAAACACTCAGCTGTGAAGAGGGGTATGCGAAGACCAGTATGTGAACGGATGATGAACTCAGAACTGGAGCCAGGGTTCAAGCTCCTCAGTGGGATCCCATCAGATACCTACATTAGCTGGAAGAGACCTCAAGGACCCTAGTCCAACTTTTGCTTCAGAAAGGACTACCGCAACTCTTGGGCATGCCCATCCTGCCAATAACCCTTGGCTTGTTGGATATGGAAAAGAAAAGAAAAGAGAATCAGCGATGGTACTTTACATCAAAATAAGCATGGTAGATATGCTTCATTCTTGAAGATGAGAGGCTTGTCAGCCTCTATACAGATAGCATTAAATTCAGGGAAAGTGATTTTGCATTAATAATACATTCTCAATGACTGAGAAGCAAGGAGACTTTCCCTCATTATGCCAATAAAACATTCAGTACCTCTGACTTTTCTTCATAAATCCTCCAAGAAGCCATATTCAGTAAACTAACTGTGCCCACTGCAGTCTGATGGCAAATAAAGTCTAAAATAGGTTTTGCAGGAATTAAACAAAACAAACCAGTACAGCTTAAGAAAAACAGTTTTCTGAATAAGAAATGCTGTTCCTTACTTTCCCCATTTTGTTTTGCACATGTTACTAAAAATAGCGAATAACACACCTTACTTCTGAAAGCACACATCCTGACATATACACAAGACACTGCAATACCGCTCCCAGGCCTCTGCACTACGGAGCGAACAGCCATCATCTCAGGCCACAAGATCTCTCCTGAAACATGACGACACCATAAATAGTTTAATTCAATCCAAAGAAAAAGCCGAAGCTTTCACTATGTATCCCGCAAAAATATCAAATCATAAAGTTCACCCAAACCTGGGACCCGGGAGAAGAAACTCAATGAATTAGCGTGATGATTTGTACTCTTACTGAGTATAAAGAACACTTAGAAAAATTGGGGATACAGGAGCTATGAAAAAGGGAACATCCTTGTATCACTGACAGGAAAATAGTAAACTCTTTCTTCATTTCAGTATAACAACATTATTAAAATCTTTATACTTTGAGTGAAAGCATTAATTATTACACCCACCAGGAATATTTTTCATTGTCAAAATGCCTTTTACCATGCTAATAAACATCAAGCTTTGCATATAAAAATTAATCATGTTATCTTATGTATAGGTCAAAAGACAGACTAAAATAGTTTCTGCAATTCTCCCTAAATAACTAGCTTTTGCATATCAAGTTTTATGGCACATTAGAAATGAATGCAATTCAAACAGGATTTGAATAGCTGAGTAGATAGAGGGAAAGATAAGAGCAGATAAGAAAAATCTCGTGGTAAGCTAAGCCTTTTGAAAAAACTGCTTTAAAAAAAATCAAGTTTTTTTTTTAATTTCAGGACCATAAATGAACTAAGAATGAAACAGCTGCATGCAGATCATTACTCAAAGTATCCACAGAATGGGCTTCCAGCCACTGTATGTATAAATAGTACACCAAAACAACTTAATGCATTAAAGAAATCACTTTCAGGTACTCCAGCATTTCATTCAGGCTAAACGCAACTTCCACAGCTCCCACGTAACTCAGGGAAACAGGGCGGAGGAATTTGTCTGCTTCTTAGGGTATTTTAATAACAGCCAGATGATTAAGTCCTCCTCCCATTTTTATAACATCTAAACCTCCCTATTATTAGGGTCCTCTTTTCCCTTTGTTTTAATAACACGGTGGGTTGTAGGCATGAGGGAACAGGAGCAGGGCCACTTTTTCCCCCCTCACTATGAGGAGCCACTTCTGAGGTGCCCACTTCCTTCAGCATCAAATAGGCTCTGGCCATCCTCTCATCCAGAAGGTGCAGGTGCCTACACACAGCATTTCAGCAGCAACCAGGGGATGGTTAAAGCACCACAAACTCGGCTGTCAGCAGTTCTAGGTGGCAGCACACAGCCAAGGTTTGCCCACTTGAGCATTCGCCAGTCCCACACAGCAGCCTGAGCTCTTGCCACCTTTGAGCCCTCCCAGGACACCGCTATATCTGTGTTGCATTTAATGTGATTTCTAACGTCTGTAAAACAAACAGGCATTTCGCTTGCTCTCTAGAATGCATTAGAGAAGAGTGTGCATGCAGTCCTGGCTTAGTGCCCTACACTCCTCCCGCATCCGTCAGCTGGGTCAAAGCCTGAGACGCAGGAACAAAACCTTTGTAACACCCCACTCCAGCTGAGGTGGAAACTCAGCCCCAGAGATACAAATGCCAAGTGTAGATGCTAAGGTCAGGCCACCAAAGCACTCCCCTACTATACACAAAGCTGGTATCCATAAGGAAATGCACAAAGTATACATATAAAAAAATAATAAAAAAAAAAATCAGGTCACCTATTTACATCCCCAAACATGCTTCCCTGTGTCAAACTTCAGGCAGCCAGTTTGAGAAGCGTTGACCTCAGTAACACGTCCTGCATCACACAGCATATCCACAAAAGGCAGGGGGTGTGCAGCTGCCTTCCCAATGGAAAGTGCCACGTGGAGAAGCTTCTGACCATCTTGAGGTTCAAGTGTCCAGGGAACAGTTTCATAACAAAAGCGGCTGTGCCATTGCTTAGTTTCCATTGCACAGAAGAAACCAAGACATTGTGTGTGAGTCAGTCTTTACCAAAGCAATCCACATTACTTCAACACACAAGTGTTTGTAAATAGGCAGTGCATGCTGCAGGCTCCCAACAACAAGGACACCTCAGAATAATGCATGATGAGGTACATTTTGATGTGAGCATCCCAAACAGCTTCAGGCCATGAGCTGCTGCTGGGCTCACTAAGATCTTTTCTTTAATCTCTGAAGACAGCCACAAAGGTAGGAAGAGTGCACAGCGATCTCCAGGACTGCCTGTTCTCACTCACCGCCCTCTCTCCCCTTGTCCACAAAGCCCGTCTGCAATCCTAACACTCACCAACTCTTGGTGAGTTTTGATCACAAGTTCTTCAAGGTGACAACTCTGTCCTTTGCAGGCATCGCACGCAGATGGCTGTGCAGAGCTGGCCCGCGGTACTGGGTCTGGGCAATTAGGCTTCAGAGCAGCTCCAGTGGGTGTGCACTGATCAAACCACCCTACCCATCCACACATCCCCTCAACAGCAGGATGCCAAGGCCTCAGAGCTGTTTGCCAGTTCCTGGAAGGGCAGTTCTATGCCCTAGGGTACACTAGACCTTATTATCGTTTTACAGAGCCTCAGTTAAAGACCTGAGCATCGCATGCCTATGAACAACAGCATTGTGGCTTGCCTGTAAAAGCAAAAAGCCTGCTCCAGCCTTTGCAATGAGAAAGAGAATATGACTCGGATAGCACTACCTGCCTGGGTCAGTCATTCTGCAGAGATGTCCTCTGCAGAGCCCTCACAGCCCTGCTGCTCTGGGATTCTCCAGGAGAAGAGAGCTGTAAGGCCAGACCCTGCCTCCTACCACCCAGCCTTCTGGGCCAGAGGCTGCTCTTCTCGAGGAAAGACCCACTGCACTGAAGATGTCTCTCCAACTTGACAGGGCACAACCAGGACTCAGAGGACTGCCAAGAGCACATCCAGATGCCAGCGGGGCAGCCATCAGTCTTGCTTTAGCTTTGCTGTCCCAGCAGACCAGCCATACAGATGACAAGAACAAGCTCTGCTGTATTTCCCAGCGATCAGGACGCATCCAGTGCTGTCAGCAGCCTGTCCTGCACAAACTCACCAGGGTCCAACACTGATCTCCATGGGAGAAGAGAGCACAGAGAACTATTTGGGCTCTAGGCAGTGCGCCCCTGCTCCCCATGCAGCACAGAGATCAAGTCCCCACTCCCCACCTCAGACACGGTAAAAGTGATGCAACCTTTCTCCTTCACTGCAAGGAAGGAATTTCCCTATGATTTCAGGAGTAGAGAAAAGGCTATAGGACCGTGGGATGCAGAGAGGGCTCCCTGCAGCACAGCGAGCCTGCAGTCCCTGTCTGCTCAGTCCAGAAGCCAGGGAAGCACTCTCTACTGTGCAGCCTGACTCGTGCTTGGCTGATTTCTCTTCCAGCCTCTGAATCTGAACAGCGCTCTGTGACGTTCCCTTCCCTGCTACGCATCTTTCTGACTGAAAGAAGAATCTGGCAAATACCCAAATATTCTTTAACCTCCACATTAACTATTGTTAGCTTTGGCAAAGCCCAGCTCCTGGGATGCCTGGAGTGGTATCGCTTACTGCTGCAGCCTAGAGGAACTGCTGTAGTGGCGAGATTCAGAGAACAGGGATCAGGTAGCAGATGCAAAAACACAGTCCTCACCCACAGCATCCTCCCTTCCCCCATCACCTAACAAGCTTTGGGAGCGGCGACAACTTTTAAGCTTCTCACTGCTGCAAAAGGCTCAGACACGGTGAATATGCAGAACTGAACAAGTTAAAGCAGCTGGAAGTTAGACCAGACCGAGTGTTACTCGCAGGCCACTGAGATGTGTTGGTAGCATTGCAGATTCATAGAGAGCTACCATTATTTATTTTTTTGGAGACAGCAAGGGTTTGTCCCTGGGTTCGGCTGTCAGAGAGGCACAGGTCGCACCACCACCTCCTCTCCAGCCCACACAAGGACCACCTGCCTGCACTCAGTGCAATAGTCCCAGCAGCTGCAAAGCCCTCAGTCCTGCACCCCACTGCACAAAACCCAGGGGCATCTATCTCCCCCTCACTCTCACAGAACAGCCCAACCAGCACACTCAGTTCTGGCTGCTCTTAGCAGCACCAGAGATGAGCTGGAGCCCTCTTTTTACAGAGGCCTGCAGGCCTTGCAGAGCATCAACACCAGCCACATTCAGACAGCTGAACTGGCCTGGGAAGGCAAATCCTAGGCAGGAACATCCACAGCAGTCACTAGGCACAGCTGAATTCAGGGACCAGGAGGTAGGACTTCTTAAATAGACTTCATGTTTCTTAATATAGCACACACGCTTCCCCAGTATCTGCATAAAGCTGAGTTTGAAATGTTCTAGGATTTGCACTGAGGAGGACTGCTAGGATGGAAGAGGGGCTGCAGGAGGAAACCTCTAAACGCAAGGGATGACTTCAGAGAAGCACTGTACTGGGGAGTACACAAGCAGCAGTCTCCTAACAGGAGACTTGCAATGCAGAGGCCTACTTAATAATAAAAACAAAACGTAAACAAGTCCCTCATATAGCATTGCAGTTGCAAGTCCATTTAGGTTTAGTCACAGAAGTTGGAGATGTGAAGGGCTTGTACCTTCCCTCCGGGGAGACATTCTGCATCGTGCCTCACTACGCAAGCACACAAAATCAGTCTGTTGGATAAGTGCACCATAGGCCTTCACATGCTACTTCAACATTAAGGCAGTTTCAATAATTATTCCAGTGCCAATGCAACTGGACCCCTACCATGAACAGACTATCTGCTTTCTCTTTTTTTTTTTCCCCCCTACTGAAATGCCAAAGCTGCTTGCCTATTTACTTTAAGGTCATGCCTACTTTGTGCTTTCCCATTCTGGTGGCTTAATTTCTGCTGGGTTTGCCCGGAGCAGTCCTCTTTTCTGCCTAGGTACATAACAGACAGAGAGTATTTGTTCCCCAACAAGGAAAATCTCTAGAAAGAGTAAGCTGTTGAGAAATTTTGCACAAGATAACAGGAGGGTGACTCCTGGGGTTGTCGCACCACCAATGACCCATCCACCAAAGCCAAACGCCCAGGAACAGAGTACCATAGAGCTCCCTTGCAACTTATAAACACAAGCAGCAGCGGCCCGAAAGGCTGCCTGCTCAGCTGCTCATTCCCAACTCCGGCAGTGATTGCATCATCACAGGTTTGTTTGCACTAGATGGAAATTGGGTGACCCTCTACCAGGTGCTGGTTTTGCCACCAGCTTTTCATTGCCTATGTTACCTTTCTGCCCCGCGTGTGACTCCTCTAGTGACATGAGTTCCATCTGAAGTTCCAAAGAGCCTTTCACCTGCTCATGTGATGACAAGCTACCATGTGTTATTTTGAAGTCACAGGCTGTTTGCTTTGCATCAAGGCATCTACCAGTAGGACATGAAAAAAACTAAAGGTGTCCCCTCTCAGGTTAACTGAGAAAACAGACTTGATTTCTTTTTTTGGCTACCAACAAACATGACTGCCATGAGCTTTTGGTCTAAATCAAGTCTTTGCACTTCTTTAATTACTATTATTTTTTTAATGGTACTTACATGTCCTCAAGCCTTACTAGTTCTATGGATCACTGCCCACAAGAAACTGTACTTTATAGGACGTGCTGCCTCCATATGATTGAAATAGCTTCCTTCCTTAATCAGCATATAATCAGATACTCCCACACAGGAGAACTATAGCCCTGATTGACAAGATAGTTACAAAAATAAACCTGAGGTTTAAATATAGCTTGCTCAGCTCCCTGGAAGGTATGTACTATTGTGTTACACAAGTCTACCAGCATTTTCCTTGAATTAATGTAGCCCATGTTATCCCATTGCCTTGATACCTACCAATTAAAGAGCTACCAGGTTTGAGTTATACAGGAGAGCTGGCACCTAGAGTCAGGTGGGAATGGCAGCTAGCCTTTTCACCGCATGGACTGACTTACCATCAGTATGTCATCAGCAATTAACATTTACAGATTTTAAGTTTGTGTACCAGTTGAATGCATGATGTCTGGTGCAATTGTAGAGGTAGGCAGATAAATAAGTGTGCAGGACTACATAGCTATGTATAGAAAAATATTGATATCCTTTTGTGTTGGGAGCATGTATCTGGATTAGATACATGTTTCTCTATGTGCAAACACAAAGCTAGGCAGGCAGTATTTAATGCATCCCTCCTCCTGAGGTGGACAGTTCAATTGCACAATACTTGCATTCCTTCCAATCTATCTGGATGTTCTGTGTTAAATATGCAGCGTAATGAGGGCAGAGCTCTATAGCCCTTCTCTTCTCGTTTCAGAGAAAAAAAAAAAAAAAAAAAGAAGTATTTTTGAAAACCATTCTAATTACAAAATGCTCTTCATCTTTTGAAAACCTCCCCACTGCTGACCGGCTACAAAACACGGGACAGACCTCACATTCATTACGCAAATCCTTGGCATTAAGGAAACAAATCACCAACTAACATCTGTCTCACCCTAAAGGAAAACAAATAACAACAACAACAACGAAAAAAGCCCCCTTTCCCCACGCTGCACGATGCAACGGAGCGGGGAGCGCCCGCTGCAAGCTGCCCGGGGAGGGAAGCGCCTGCCGAGCCCCTGCTGCAATGCCCCTGCCACAGCGGCACGGAGCGGCACGGCACGGCGCGGCT
>VXAV01008740.1:91674-134482 GCA_013399715.1 Alectura lathami | reverse complement strand
GGCTCTGCGCGGGGAGCGGGGCCGGGGGCTCTGCGCGGGGAGCGGGGCCGGGGCCCGCCACCCCCCCCACACACACACACACACACACACACCCCCGGCCGCCGCCCCGGGAGAGAGGCGTGGGCCGGGTGCTCAGGGATTGCGGGTGCATCAGGCACCGCCGGAGGATGAGGATGCGTTGCCCGAGCAGCAGAACGCGCGGCGCATCCCGTCCTCTGCGTATGGGCCCGCTGGTTTCCACAGGTGATGGGTGCAGGGCTTTTGCACATGGCCGAGGCCCCGACCACACTGCTTGGGTCAGAGGCATCGCTCTGCCCACTCCAGCCTCCCTGTATCACAGGCCCACAACACCTGCAGAGGATCCCACAGGAGAAGCCCAGTCTCAAGTTAAGGCCTTCTCCAGATACAGTTTTTCAAGATTAATTGTGCTGATTCATACAACCACCACCCTATGGTTAGTTTGGGCTTCTCTGCTTTTTGCATCCAGCTGCTGGATTTTGATCTCCCTCTGCTTCATAATAAGCAGTTCTCAACTAACAGGAAGCTGATAAACACTCATACGAGCATTCAGTCACTTTGACTTAGATGATAGATTGAGCTCCTTAAGTTTGTCCCTGTAAAGAAGTTCCTGCAGACCTGGAATTCATGTATTATGCTCTCCCCCCCCCACACACACGTTTTTCTACTTCGATAGGATGCAGATTGTAAAGCCCATTTCTGTGCTCATTTTTAGGATTTGTGTTCCTGAAGCAGCATCTCAAAGCATCCACTGTGCTGGAAGCTGCACACAGAGGATAGATGGCCTCTGCACTATTTATGTTTCTAAGTAAAGGAGCAATAGTTCTTCTCTCCTACTGTTTCTTTATACAAACTGGTGTTTACATTCACCTTCTCACCTGACACTGGCAAGCCAAAGTCAACCGTCACACACCTCAAGCACCTCACTCTGAACTACTGTAACACAGAGTAACATTTATTCCAGGACTCAGCACGCAGGTACTGTAGGTGAGCACTGAGTCAAACTACATTATGGATAACTGACAGATTAGAATTACCTTAATTAATAGAAATTGATTTGACTGGAAAGTCAAATTACATTTCTACTGTTGTGTTTCTTTCATTTCCTGATGGATGCCTATTTCCCCATTGCTATCTCGTTATCCATCATCAGCGCCGAAAGCATCATCTAGTCATTTTAAGGGTCAACCTTTGTGCTTTTTCCAAACAAACAAAAGTCTTTGAAAAGCCTGTTAGCCCCATTAGTGCTCCAAGGTGCAATCAGAACGTGTACTAGAGTACTCAGTAACTCCTCAGCCAGTTGTTTTACAACTCTTGGAACCAAGTTACCAGCTCCCACAAAATAAAACCAACCAGCCACCCAAAGCTCCACAAACAGTTGTATTAACCATCTTTGTGCATTTTTGTGTGAATCTGGATCAACTGACAGAAACACATGGTAGCAAAAGGGACTAAGATAAAAGGAGAAGTTGTTTGGAGACCACAAAGAGCATGGGAGAGGGAATACAGCTGGGGAACCAGGCAGCCCTCAGAAGATGTTAAGGTTCCTGGCATCAAGTTCAAGAACAACTTTCAGCAAGAAGAAGTGAGGGCAAGGGAACACCTTAAAATTTAAGGTACCACTGGGCTAGTTACTACGAATGTTATCTGAGGCACCATTCTAGTATCAGGCACTGGACCAAGGAACTAGGTGACTTTTTTCCAAAGCTAGGCACACTCCCTGGAAAGCTGAAACCATCAATAATTCAGCTCCACAAGAAAAGCTGGGGAAGTCCCCAGCTGCAGGGATCAGGCTGAGCCTCACTGCCACACAAATACATAGAGACCAAGTCCCCAGACATAGGAGATCTGTTTTTCCAATGTCCCAAAAAGAACTGCAAATAGGGAGCGTGTAATGGCTAAGACAGGTTTTGTTTTCATCATGGAGCTCCTCTTGATGTAAACAGACTCGAATTAGGAGTTCAAAAGGTTGGCTCTTGGGGAGCAAGGCAAAAAGGAACACTTGATCAGTTTTCATTTTGCTTTTGAACTCTGAAGCATTTCTTCCTTTGAGGTAACAACAGGTAGGAGCAGAGCTGAAGCAAAACACCCAAACCCCCCAGTTTCATTTTCATTCACAGCTTACCCAATCTTTCTGGTTCACATGTGGGATGTCAATCTCCCTTCCATTGCTTGAAACCATCTGAAGGCCTTCAGATTTAAGTTCTTTAAAACACCTTAAAGAGAAGCCTCCCATGGTAGAGCACAGTTACAGACCCTTGAAGGCTCCTCTCCTCAATACAACAAGGCAAATTCAAGGGAACAAATCCAGGCAATAAATTCCCCTCCCTGCCATCAACAGGCAACCTTTCAAACTACTTATCATTAGAAAGGAATATAACATTGTCTGTACTGTTCTCTACATTTCAGCTGCATCCTGCATTAAGTATCAAAAAACTGGACAAGCTTCAGTGAGATTACACTACTGTTCCTCCTCTAGACCTTCAGGAAAGTCAGATCTTTAACTACTGTGACGTTCCAAATAAGCAAGCGTCAAAAAAAGATATGTATATTAACAGCATCTCAGTATGGCTTCAAGCTGTTCCCTGAACGAGCTTCGCAGCACTCAGATGCAGATGAGCTGACCCTGGGCTCCTTCCTGTCCAAATCTTTTGAGCCAAAGCAGAAGTGGTGCTTCAGAAGCACCACTCTCCTGAACCAAGCCTACAGGGCTGCCAGCGCTGTTTCCCTCACCTGTCAGCTGGCTTCCTCTCACGGTCAAGCTTTAGGAGTAAGCTGGAATCATGCTACAAGGAAGGAGGTTGCTCAGTCTTCATAATGCCTGTGTGTGCCCTTGGCAGCTGGCTCAGGAGCTCCCGAGCACTGACATGATGAAGCCAAGAGGCCATTTTGACATTGCTGCAGACAGGGAGCCCACGTGATGATCATACATGGTCCCCCAGCTGCTGCCCATCTGCTACCCTGGCACAGAGCCTCCTTCTCCAGAGGGAGCCTCCATTCACGAGGGCAGAGGCACCTGCCCTGCCCAGAGGCCTTAAATAGAGTGAACAGTTCAGTCAAAAAGGACCTGCACTGAGTTCTGACCAAGGTGGGAAGAAGTAGTACTTGTTTCCATGCCCAGCATTGGTTAGCCTAACCTTGAAAACCAGCGCACTCCTTGAAATCAAATTCAATGGGGAGCAGGACTCAGCCAAGTGCTTCTGGAAGTCCTATTTTTATGTCATCTATTCCCCAAACCCAATAGGTGTCATTAGCTAACTGCCATCATTAGCCAAAAGAACAAATCCCTTTAGGACAGAAAACAAAACCACTCTGTTACCAGTCTCAGAAGATGTCCACAGACTATGAGCTGTGCTCAGATGAGCGCAAGCCAAAACAGCAGGTTGCAAGAAAGTAGGTCATGACACTGCAGCAGCAGGAAGGACCTCTAAAGCTACTAAAATAAGAAAGAATGGAATGGGGGAAGGAGAGAAGTAAACAGAGACAATAAGTCTTTTTTTTTTTTTTTAATAAAATAAGTATTTGTAAAATACAAAGAATGTTCTACAACCCGTCATCCACCACCTTGAGGTGGATGTACACCGCTCCTGACTATGAGCAAGCACAACAAACTACAGCCTCAGCTGACGAGGCCACTTCCTCACATCTGAGCACTTGCTAGAAGCAGAGCATAAGTGCATTAGGAGCTGGTGTGGGGAATAAAGACCAAAGCCAGCCACAACCTTTGAGCAAGCAGAGTTTAATTACACAAAACTATTGATCAAATGTTGAGATTAACTAGGTGCTATTAAAGGAGAAAGCACTGAAAGTCACAGAAGTACCAAAACGAGGGAGCAGTTTTGCAATTATTTGCAACAACGTTAATATAGAATAAAGTCAGGAAGGAAGGTAGCCATCCTTGTATTGGCTCAGGAAGGTCCTTCCGAGCACCAGCATTGGGTTGGTGAAGCACCACCAACCTCCTGCTGTGTTCTTCATAAGCATCCATAGACAGATCCATCTGAATTTAGTGTTGGAGCAAACTGACGCAAAGACTAAATGTTTTGATTCATCAGGCTATTAAAAGGGTCAGATGAGAAGACCTGGTATTTGTACATCATAACTCCCTCAGAACTGCAGAAGTACATCGGAATACAGCAGATCACTCAGCAAACAGCTTCTCAGAACAGAGCTGGAGAACTCCACCCAGCTTTCTTGCGTCTTCCTAGGTTGGGAAAAAGGCAATGCATTAGACAGCCACTTGGAAGAAACGCTAACACCCATTAAAAGGAGTCTTGCTGATGACTTTAATGGTAGTTGGATCTGACCCAAACACCTCAACTCCAAATTTTAGTTTTCCATGAGGGACTGGGCATCTTAAGCTCCTCAAAGCCCAGGGAGGCTGGAGGCTGCTCCCTATCCCTGCAGAAAACATTCATTTTTTTTCCCCAAGGCCAGCTCCTGGCCCATCTGAGCCCTACTACAGACTTCTGGTTATTCCATTTAGTAAATAACTTGGTCACCTCCTCAGCCAGGTGTGGGCAGGGAGGTGATCTCTGAAGTCAGGTTATTGTACTGCTACAGAAGCTTAATTCTTCCATTAGAAAAAAAAAAAAAAAAAAGGTAAATATGAAAATAAGCTACTGAATGGAGCCACTTAAGCACTAATCCCCTTTTTTTCCTTGATTGAAGAAGGCAATTACACCCATTCAGCACACTTTACACAAGAAAAAGATGGCTTTTTCAGAGCAGAGGCAGGAAGGAGCTTCCTGCTGGCAGCTCACCTGTGGCAGCTGCAGGCAGCCTGTCCTCTAGAGCCAAGTGCTGGAATACTTGCAGGGGATGGACTATTTATCTTAAAATCCTATTACCTATTTGCCTACTCCTATTTCCTACAGTAAAAAGCTATTAGCTCATCACTACCCCACAGCCATCAGGGCTGAGCAACATTCATATTCTTTATGTGCTGTTACAAGACATCACAGGCTGACCTCAGATCCCAGGAGGCAATTTCTTTGCCTTAATCCTACTACGTAAGAGCTATTTCTAGAGCACTGCACTCTACCTCAGGTGCTGCAGTCCTGTGAGATGCTCACCAAGAAGGCCATTCAGTACCAACCAGCACCCACCAAAACCCTGAGCAGGTGCCAGACCTTTCCAGAATTGCTGGAGGTAGGGAACAGGCAGAGCTTAGGGCACAGAGTCATCTTCTGTACAGCTCAACACTTTTTGCCTACCTTTAGCCCACTTATTTTAATGCTGTTTTCCAGAATGTTACATTCTAACAAATGCAACCAAACCTGCCAAATTCAGACCATGAGCATTAGTGTATCCCCAGGGCAGCTTTCCCCTGCCTCAGGGAATCAGATCTTTGTGATAAACTGAACCAAAACCCATAGTTTGTCCAAATGCAAAAGGCAGGTAAGTGCTGCATGATACAAGAACCTCTCTGACAGATATTTTACTTGACCACTACAGCCTGAGTTCCTCTTGGGGGATACCATGAAATACATTGAGAACTGAAGTGAAATTCAATTNTGAAGGAAGAAGAATGACAAAAGCCAAGCATAACTCTAACTAAACTAATAAATTCAGCTGCAAAAAGGGCAAGACAGACCAACCCCTAGGTGTGAAGTTATTTATCTCCACATTAGAGTTACGTCAGGCAGTGACACAAACCTTGAGCACTTGAGCAGCCATGGTAAAAAAAAAAAAAAAAAAGTTCATGTGCTTAACCTGAAGTATGAACTCATATTTTACTTGATTAGCAGCCACACTCCCAGTGTAGAAAATGGGGAAGTGGGGAAAACAGGTGCTATATCAACCCTCCCAAAAATCAAATCCACAGAAATGGGCAGTATACAGAGTTCCCTCATCTGACATGGAAGGCTGTAAGCTCTTCAGGTTTCTAGAAGAATTTGATCCCTGAAACGAGTATTGTCAGCTCTAGCTTGCCTGGGTGAAGCCTAGCTGTTACCATTTCAACCTGCACTGGCATCCAGCAGGTCTGGTACAGTGTTGCTGCTTTCTTATGAGCAGCTTGCTTTCTGCTCCTGCATTTTTATGTGGAATGTAAACCCTGTGGTGAGAGCACTATCCCTTGTGGCAGCCTGGGCTGAGCTGCAAGGAAAATCCTTTTCCCACCAGGAGAGAGGTGGGTCTGACAATGACAGGAAAGCACCAGTAATGCCCAGAATATGACCAAAGGCTGCAATTTCACGTTTAGGGAACCCTAAATTTCAATCAGCTCTGTATCCAGAAATGGACTTGGTCTTCATCCTGTCCCCAAATCCACTGGACACCAGGCACAAGCAGTCATCAATGGCTTATTTAACAAGTCTGCCAAGATACTGCATGGGTCTGCTCTTCTCTGCTGAGTTTTTTTTTTTTTTTTCCTTATAGAAAAGCTCAGTTAGTTTGTTTGCTTAGCTTGTATACATAAATAGCAATTTCTTTAAGCCCTGCTTTCCTTGATTGATGGGATCTCACTGTTTTCATCCCAGAAGCTTTGGGATGCAACCAGCCCAAACAGTATGAAAATCAGCATGCCTGAGCCTGAAATGATGAACAGCATTTGGAAAATCATGCTTGGTTCCCCCTTGTCAGCTGTGGCCATGGCACGGCATGGTGCAGGGGGATTCAGCCACATCACCTACCTGCACAGCCAAAACATGCACCTTAAAAAAAGGTCTGCAAAACATGACTGCTTACAAGCTAGCAGATACTCAGCTCTACCTGGCAAATACATCCCTCTTCCCATGGCTAGGTTGCCATATCTAGCACATCTACAGCATTTTCTAAACATTGTAGTGTCACCTTACAGGTGACAGCTAGATAAAAAGGTAGAAAATAGTGGAGATTCAGGGAAGAAGCTGGGGTTCACGCTCTGACAGTTTAGCCAGCTGCAAGTTGCTTAAAACCTTGTCAGTCTCCAGCAGTTCTCCATCTCTGCACTTGTTGCAGGCCTTCCAGCAAAGGATAGCACAGGGTTTTGAGATTGTGGGCTGTGTTTATAACCTGCTGCTGGTTAGCCTTTGAAATGAGATGCAACAAGCATAGCACTTCAAGGTGAAAGAACCACATGCTCGGGTACATATTCTTCCTTTACAGAGTCCAATGTATGCTAAGCATAACAAGCTTTTTCCATCGTGGACAGCTGTCCAGGTTGGGTTTCAGAGGTCATTTCTAGAACCAAGTACAGAAAGCACTCAACCTACCACCTATGTGGGATCAGACACTCAACCTTACCCTTGAGGTGACAAGAGCAGGACATCAGGGAAAAGAAGGGCTGACTTTGATGAAGGCATTTAGCAAGAAAGGTGCAGAGACAGGCTGTATTTAGAGAAAGATGTGGGGGCTTGACTGGTAAGTTTATTTTGCAAGGAAGAGCTGCCAGGAGGGAGAGTGGGCTGAAGGGGAAGAATAACAGCATGGACAGGAAAAGACACAGAGTCTGGGAGATGGGAGAGGGTGCCTGTGCTCACATCCAGGAGACAGGCAAGAGAAAGGAGAGCACATCATCTCACACATCTTAAAACCAGAAGATATTTTGGTCATAAAAAGAAATGAAGGCAGAAGGAGGTTTGGAGTGACTCAAGGTGGCAGAAAGCCAGTTGTGACTGAATCCCATGCCAGCATGCAAGCTGGAGAAGGAAAACTATTTAGTCAGCAAGGTGGCAGAACTGGAAAAGTTTAGCACATTCAGCATGGCAGCAGGGTTTGAGACCCTCCAATTAACAGAAGCAGAGGAAGCCAAGGCTGGAATGAGCCCAGACTGGGCAAACTCCACACTGCACTGTGATCAGCAAATGGGGGGCTGGGGGGGGAGAGAGGGGGTAGGTATCAGCAGTAGCAACAAAGATTACAGACAACATAGAAATTAAAAAAAAAAAAAAGAAATGCAATGTCAAGGCTGAGAGCAGCATAAACACTGAACAATGGCACATGCAGCCAATTGGCTGCAGCAAGAAAAAAAAAACCACCAAAACAGTAGCAACAGTAAGTGGGAAGGGCAGTGGGGTTCTTTTCCAGTGGGAAGATGTTTTCCTGCCAGCACCAAGAAAGCACAGACTGGCAAACAACACCAAGATTAAATCATTCACTGGAAACTCCTACTGCTTGATCCTGAAAACTTTCCACATCATGAAATTCTAAGCAACAGCAGTGCATCAACACAGCACTCAGAGTGCCACCCCTAAGGGACAGCAGTGGGCAGGAGCCACACTGACCTGAAACACTCTGGGTGGGCTGCATGCAGACTCCTTCAAACCCTGCAGCCTGCAAGATCCAGCTGTGCCATCTCCCCTGTTCCCTGGCTGCACCCTCCCACAAGCCACGTTCGCCTCATGGAGGGAAGCTCTCCTCTCCCTGCCCAGCACCCAAGCTTGCCACTGCCACCTGCTGCTCCTCTCCCACCCTGCTGCACCCATTCCCCCCGTGGTTTTCCATTCGTCCTTTCCCTGTTTTCAGCTTCATTTCTTCTCATCCCTGTGCTGGAACATAGGCTCCATCTCCAGACAAGGCTGAGCATTTGCTTTGTGTCGCTGGTGTCCCCTGCTTCCTCCGGTGTCATGGTATAGGAGGGGGAAATCACCTCTGCTCAGCCCCTTGGAGTGACCATCAAGAGCCATCATTAAACACCAGCAGCCTCCCGAGGCCACACGAGGTTGTGCAGGTCCCTCTGCCCTCTCCTGGCTGGAACAAGAAACGTCGAGCTCGGTTTTTTTCCCAGTCCCACAGCACAAGCTCTTCTTTGAAAGCAGGTATTTGTGCTCTAGGCTTACTTTAACCACCCTTGCCAAGCTGTGGGTCTGTACAGCGTACACATTTTATACCTCTAAGCATATTAGCATTACTGGAATGCCTTCCTAATAGATCACACACGCACTGTGGTAAGAGCCTTACATAAATTGTGACACCCGTGGATCAGCAGCAAGGAATACACAAAGCAGCTTGTGCTCAGCTAGGCAGGCTGCTGCTCCAAGCACCCCCAGCATCCTCCAGCATGCATCCCAAATCCTAAGGCACTACCAGTCAGCCTTGAGTAAGGAAGGCTATGATTGGCAGCTAGGTCAGGTACATAGACAACAAGGCAAAAATTTCCTCTCCATATTCCTTTTAGCAGTTCTTATTCTCAGGTGCGTATTTTCAGGTGGGTCACACAATAAGGTCTTAGTTCAGGTTTGGGGAAAGCTGTGTACATTGGGTACCTGCTTCTTGCAGCACCTGAGTGTGCTGGCTGCACCAGCTACCAGGCAGTCTAAATCACTGTCCTTTGCAATAAAAAATAAATAAAAAGGGATAAACACAGCCCCTCTTTAGGCACTGCTACAAACACGTGCCTAAGCAGCTTCACACCCAGTTCACATTGGGAGAACCCTGCCAGAGGTGGGGTCAGGACATGGATCACACCACCCAGCCCTCCCACAGCACTAGGCAAGGAGACCTGCCTCCAACTCTGAGAGGCAGGCAATTACCATCTGCTCTTCTTGCTGGGCTGGATCATTCTCTCTGCTGTTCCCCTTTAAACTAGCATTGCATGCCAGTCCCCTCACATGCATACTTTGTGAGAATTCAGACAAATCAAATCTGTTGCCCCAAGCCACTCAGCTGACTTCTCACCTATGCATGGTGAAGAAACAGGAGACCCTAGCTGCAATGTCAGGGGCAACACAGCACTACCACACATCTATTTATTTAAATGCATTAAAGATATTGCTGCAGAGCTCCAAGTCCTACAGATGCACAGGGAGGCAATCACCCATTATTTCTGCCTGATCCTGGCCTTGCAATTCCCATCCTGATTAAATTACTGAGGGCAGGATTATCAGCGACATAATCAGATGCAGTGTCTAATCCGGATAACTCAGCTTTACTGGGTCTCATAACACAGGATTTCACTGACCACCCAGCCAGGGCATTCCAAAGCATTACATCTCATTTCTACCACTTAAAGGATTCAGGCATCCAAGAGACTTGTGCATAAGTGAAGGCTAAGGAAAACATTCCCAAATTAAGTCAAATGCTGTAGCTTGCTTAACTGATGTGGCTCTGAGAACTCCCTGGCCCAGCAGGGTCAGGGTTTCAGAGCAGCAACTCACCCAGACATCTGACAGTATTTCAGAGCTGCAGAATCTTCACCTTTGGTTCTCAATAAAGCCTCAAGATCTCAATGCATCAGGAGCAGGGAGGTGCATCTTCATCTGTCCCAAAGCTGAGGCACGGTCCAGCCAGCCCCCTCAACCCTCATCTGAACTTTCCATTTCCTTGGCCTTGCCAAACAATGCTTGTGCTTTGTTGAAGCCCATGAGACCACCTTGAGAGAAAGATCCTGGAGAGGGGACAAGATCTGAAAGCAAGAACTGTCTTGTGCTTGAAGGACCTCAATATCTGGGAGAAGGCAAGAGATTTTAACAATTCTTATTGCCTGCGTGTAAATCCTCACCTCTGTTCCTGCATCCCCTCAGCCGAGACCTTCCTTCCTATGTTTCTACAAGTTTGTCATTCTAGAAAAAAAATTAGGAGCTCAGTGATACTGTGAGAAGGAGCTCCAGCTTTGGGCATCTCAACCTTGGCAAGTTGCTGCATCACACAGCAAGCAGGGCTTTGTTCAGCAGCAAAACGGCCTGGATAAGGCTCAAAGAAAATGCACCTCATCTTTCAGCAAGTCCTGTATTGTTCTCAGACAGCGTGAGAGGGCATTTTAAAATCTCTTCTGCAGACCTGCACGGCCTGAACTCCTGTTCTGCTCAAAAAATGAATCACTTGGAGGCTTTCATTGCCTTATCAAAGTCCCTAGCGGTCCCTGCCTTCCCTCCCATGAAGAGTTTGATCTCCTCTTAGGAAGAGGATAAAGCTGTCCTTGAGCAAAGCTGCTTTTCAGTGAGGCATTGTGCTGTTTTCATGAGAACATCAGACACCTCCAGGTGTCCCTCAAACATGCATCTATCAATAGTTGCAACTCAGATTTTTCCAAGCAGCTCACAGAAAATAGACTGTAGGCATCTGACTTCTGTGAATCGCATTTCTAATGTGCCCTTCAAACAGCCGAGATGTCTAGATTACATTTTTGATGCTGCATAACTATGTGGGTCCAGCTTATCTCCAATTACAAGGGCAAACAGGGAGGACTGAGAAGGAAAAAGTTGAGCTGAGAACAGACAAAAATGTTGCTGGCTGCCATCAGTTCACACTCAGTGCCAAAAGCAAGGTCATACAACACTATCTTTCTGCATTGTTAAAATCTGAAAGGTAAAAGGGCACTATCATTTCAAGAATATAAATGACTGCATGAAACAATCTTATCTCCCACCAGAGGCAATGGCTTGTTACCTGAGATAATCAAATCCTTCAGCAGTGATGAAAATTCACAAGATCTAGAGTATCACTGCTCTTTTAGCCCATCTCCATATGGAAATCAACAGCCTTCATTCACTAAGCATCAGGGATAGGAAATAGGAACAGCAGCTGCCTGGAGTCAGATGGAACCGAGACATTTCACAATTGTAGTGAAACCGTTCATCATGCATTAATATACATTGGCTATAAAATATCGTATCAAAAAACACCCTTGCCATTGGATTTTCAGATTCATCCAGCAGCTGGAACCCAGCAGAGAAACTCCCATTCTCTGATCCATAACAGGAACCAATAAGATACAGATCCCTAAAGAAGGTTAAAAATTACATAAAAATGTCTACATGCAGCTGCCAGAGCCTGATAGGAAGATGGGGACAGAAGGAAGAAGGTGGTGGCTTTTCATACTGCAACCCAGAAACTTTGATTTTTGCCTGTTTTCACTGATGTGCTAACCATGCTGTGCAGAGAGCAACAAAAATGCATCTGCCACCTGTGGTGTAGAGACCTGCCTGAGATTCTCATTTCAGAACCAACAAAAATCAGCCTGCCTAGTACTTGGTGGATTTACTTCTTTGGGGTCAGTGAAGATGGATGGTATAATCAAATCCCTTAGCTATGTTCATATGTGAGCAGAGATGGAACAGCATAATGATGGTCTAAACATCTTCTGAAGAGCAGGACATTGGCTTAAGAGTAATGATACAAGCTGGAAAAAAAATTGCTTTTCTAGGTTATTTTTCTTTCTTTGGAAAGGTGGAGAAATGAGGTGGTGTGGCATGGGAAGGAAGGCAGGCCTTTAAAATGCAGTAACAAAAATCAGGCTGCAGCACGCTGATACACCGTAGAGCACATCATTGCACTGTTTGTGCTTTTAACAAGCCAAAAATTTTGTAGAGACAATATGAACTTTGAGAACAGGGCAAGACACTCAGGTGTTAGCATTAACAAAAACAAAGCACACCTGTGCTTTGCTGATGACTCTGGGTCAGTGAAGACATTACTGCAAGCATTTCAGGCAGGGATAATCCAGAAGGAACATTTAGTGCCCAGCACATGGGTCTCCAGGAACTGAATTTGAAGCAGCCCTTCAGAGTGGGAAGGGACAATCTACACCCTGGGACACCAGAATCCAAATGCAGATGCCTCTGGACATCTGTAGGAAGGAGAAGGGAGATGTTTTTCCACTCAGATCTAACTCCATGTTGTATTACAGACCACAAGCCACAACTTTTAACTCATCATTTCAAAAATGACCTATTAGAGAACTAGTGACAGAAGCATCTCCCCTCCTTGTCAGCTGTGCTCAGCCAGGACAGCATCACAACCCTCTCTGCAAGTCGCACAGTGCAGCGGGGAGATCAAACAGTGGACAATGGCAGAGCAAGACGTGGACTGGTAGCAGGACTGTGACAGTGCCATAAAGCACCCCAGCTGCACCAGTATATCTGTATCCCACCACTGACACCTCCCCTAAACACACCACTCCCCACCACACCACGTTGAAAGGCGTGCAGCATAGGTCTGACACTAGGCAACAATAGAATTTGCTGCAAACAATTGTGAGCTTAAAGATCCTGGACTGAACATAACTATTTCCCTCTGCAGAGGAGGGATGGTCTTCTGCTTATCAGCTTAAACAAACTGTGCATGGCTGCTGTTTGAGATTCAATCTTAAATCCTCACAGCTCAGCAAAAGGAAACCTGACATTATTCAGGGCTCATCTTGTGTTGTTGTTTGCTACAGCACCTTTTCCTGCTTGCTATCTTATTTGCAATTCTGCAGATATCTCCAGGATCACACACAAGGAGACTGACACAGGTTCACCCACCTACACTTACCTGGTCACACAGTGCTCAGTGTTGTTCTCAAGTCCAGACTCACCTGCTACCTCCCATCAGCACGCAGGCTATAGGCTCCTCACATGAGGTCTAACCAAGCTGCTTAATTTGTTTTTATCAAGAGCTTAGCTGTCCTCCTGAGCAGGGCAGATGCCCAGCTTCACAGCAGGTATGCCTGCAAGGCTCCCAGTGCTGCAGGGCCTGTGCCCAGCAAGAGCAGCACCAGGGCTGTTCTGATGTACCCTGCACCCACACTGGGTTCAGGCTGGCACTCAACAACTGGAGAGAGAAAAACAGATGGACTACAAGGGTCAGCAGCCTATGCTTCAAGTCATGAATGTACCCTTCCAGGATACATCCTTTCTTTACAGTCAGGCCACATTTTTCCTCACAGATGAGGAATTGTAGATGCTGATGACCAAGACAATATTATCAACAACTTCAGCTATCTGAAGACCAGCAGCGTTTCCAAGGCTGTTGCCTTCAACATCAGGCAGACTCCTCTGCTGCTCTGCTCTTCCCAAACCAAGCTCCTCCAGGCAGCATGTCCCATGGGGCAGCACACCAACAACCTCGCTTAGTTGTAACTACCTTGATCCCATCATAGGGAAAGGGCAGGCAGCAGGACCTTTGATACTTAAATGCCCTGAATCCTGCCTCTGGCGCTCCAGGCACCCCAGCTCCTGCCACACATAAGTAAACCTCAGCCTTTCCTCACTCATCTCACAAATTTGCTTGCATCTTTGTTATTACATCCTGATGATAAGATGGCTGAAAGGAAAGGATAAAGAACACACATCCTCCAGGATGGGGCATCACAACTCCCACCATTTCACAGCTCAGGATTTAGCCTGCCCACAGCACCTCAGGAGGCCAGGCCCAGGAGGCAGGGCTGCTCCTTATTTTGCACAGTTTCACACCAATCCCATCCAAAACCTCACTTACCTCTCAGTCCATCGCTAACCTTCCTCTGACCGCAGATCTCACCTCCCCTTGGAGCAAAGAGCAGCAGCACAGCTTTCCTCCTCTCTTCTCTGACCTTGCTCTGCCAAATGGCTGCTGATGCTGATTCCCCTCAGCTGTGGTGCTGGGCCCAGCTGCACTGAGAGCTGAGGAGCCCTGCTGGGCCCCTGTACAGACCCATCCAGACACAGTGGCTGCCAGGTGTGTAGCAAAGGGTCACTATCCAGAATGAAATAAGAAAGCTGAGGGATTTTCTCCTATTCCACTTTTCTGTGTGTGTGTGTGCTATGGAGAGGGAAGGAGGTCAGTACTGCTATGGAGCTCAGTCAGCACTGTAATTACTGCAGCTTGCAGATGGAGTAAGAAACCGATCCCAGACCCTCAGGGCCTGTCTGACATAACAGTGGTCTCCCTCCATGCATCCGCTGTGCGTTCAGAGCAAAAGAATTGGTGTTATAGCATGAACAAATTCCAGGCCTGCCACTGGCAACCTTGAGTTCACACAGTTCATCTGCCATGAGCAGCAGGTGCACAGCACCTCGGGCAGTCAGGGTCCAGCTTCATGCCCATCAGAGCACTGCAATGTCAGGCTGTGCACGGGGTGACCAGGAGCTATGCAGAAGGAGCTAACTAACACCCATGTGCTAGTCCTGCTCCTGAGCAGACTCAGGACAGAGGTGCCTGCTTTGACTGGTGTCACACAGGGGTCAGCAGGCACTAAGCAGGTGACAGAATCAAGCTGGCAGTGTCCCATCTGTGCCCACCTGCACTCAACAAGTGCTAACAAGCCACACCTGGCCCAAAAAGAGAGGTGTTATTTTGCTAGTTTTGCCTGGTGCTACACTCTCCAGTTTCTACAATTCTATATTTTTTTTTTTGTAAGATATGTAAACAAACAAAAAAAAATGTTGGGAATCATTTAGCAAATAGAGCAGTCAATCTCACTTCTTTGCCCATTTGAGCAGGTGTGCTCTCTGGTGATTATCAGTGTTTGCATAAGGAACATTAGAGGTGCACTTAGCAGTTTCAGCGGCTGCATTTGCTACTATTGATTGCTACCATTCAAACCCAGCTCTAATGCATGTCAGCAGACATAAGCTGGGAGGCAGCTACGTCCCCACTGGGAGCAATGATATATTATCATTCTCTTCAAACGAACCTGGAGAAATACTATATATGTTTAACAGAAATTTCTGGTTCTACCTGACTGCTAGGGAATTTCAGTGGTTGCAGAAGTACAAATCAAAGTAATGAGTGACTAGAATGAAAATCAGGTACTAAAAACGAGTTATGCATACAAGAGATTATTCTACAAACGCATTCATGAATTTGTGTTGCTATTCTCTCCCCGCTTCCTTTTGAATTCAGGCTGGCAGACGTGGACATTTGCTGAAGTACTGTGTGTAGAACAGAGGAGAGAAGATATCTTCCCCATTGTCACAATGGCCCCCAAAATAATGTTTGATCTTTCCATGTACATGAAAGGACAAGGCCACAGGCAGACAACACCAGGCTGTTGTTCCCAGTAAGACCTGTGAGCCTGCAGTACTGCCGTCAGGCTTTGTTCTTATTTAGGTTTGTAAGCAGAGAGGATGTTTCCAAGCTGGTGAATTTCGTGCAGTCGAGAGATACCTGAGCTGACGCTAAAAAAGCTCTTCCCAGAAACAAAAGCTGCATGCGGTCTAATTAGAGCCGCTGAAGAGAAGAGCAAATCAGAGTAGGGAGAGCAGCACCAGCAAGCTGCCCTGGCTGATGGTGTTGCACAGAGCTGAGCTGTATGGGGGCATAGGCTTGCTCTTAGTAGGGGCTGTGCTGCTGGAAAACACGCTCAGTGTTATGCAGCTTAGCTCAATTCTTTGCGATAAATCAGTCCCATCCCCTCTCCAGCCACAAATAAACTGCAGCAATTCATAACCCCCCAGCTTTGTGCTGTGTTTAGTTTTTTAAGGCATATACAGCCTGAAACAGTCCTGCTCATTGACAGGGTTGGGCCTCTGGGACAGTCAGACCCAAAGGGACATGATCATCCCAGCCTCCGTCTGCTCTACCGTGCCCAACAGCTGAGACCTGCCTGCACCTGCGTGCGAAGGCAGAGAAAGGCAGGAAAGGCAAACTAGGCAGGACTGGTCCTATAGACACCGTATGATCCCTAGCATGTTGTATGGGAACTGCCTAACACAGCTTGCCCTTGCACTGCTGCACTACGCTGTCTTCTTAGCATTTCTAGACAGAAGTATTGAGGTGGAAGACATCCCCTGCTGAGTTTCATCATTCAGGAGAACTTCCCATTAGCATCCATTGGCCTACCCTTTCTCCAGTGATTCAGGGGAAGATGTAAATTCCTTTCAACCACAGAGCATGGCAGAGGAAGAGCAGGCTGTTGGCTTCTTTTGATCACACCTCTCTTCTCCAGAAAGAACCAAAACTTTTTGTTGTTGTTGTTGTTTGTTTTGTTTTGTTTTTTTGCAGTTTATTTCTTGAGCTGTTAGTCAGAAATGGCTTTCAAACTCAAGCACTGACCATATTCAAATAGCTGCACAACGCATGCTGTAGAGCTGTACAGCAATGTGTCAGCGGTACCCAGGTGCAGACAGCAGCACCAGCCAAAGAGGTCCCACTGTCCACGCAGTTCATTACTCCCACCCTGCGGCCTCACTCCAGCCTGTCACAGTCTCACTGCTGGGCTTCCACCCACTAAGCATGCTGCAAAGTTAACAGACTGGAGGGTTGACTCGGTTGTCACTGTAGCTCACTTTAACTTGGAAGAGCGTGACTTGTGTGTGCTGGACCTGTATGCCCTGGCAGCCCTGCAGCACTGTGTATCAGAAGAGTAAGCCAGCACCTCTGAATTATTTACTCCAACTCACATGAACTTGTGTTTCTCTTCCTTTTCTGCACAGTCACCACGATGCTTGCCACTCTGTGAATAAGCTGGCGAGACAGATGACATGGATGATGAGGTTGCTCTAGATGATTATAACAAAATATGAAGATGCATTTACCCAGCTTCTCTGAGCAGCTCTATTTCCTTTTTGTTCATTATTGTAGCAGAACACCTCTGGAGTGTTTATTTAAAGATGTTTTGGAGGTGCAGGGTGCAAAAGAGAAACAGAATAAGGGACCAGCTGGGCAGCACTTGCTTCTCAGCCATCCTGGTTGGCTGGGTTTCACACTCTGTCTTCAGCATGGACTTTGATGCTGAGTAGGGCCGTACCTTGGGGAAGGAGCAATCAAAAAACTAGCCTTGTACTACTGACCTGGTAACATATGCCTCGGTGGACTTACCAGTCCTTTAGTCCCAGTGGGCTGATGGGATTCAGGACCATGGGGTTTGGTTACTACAGTTTCCTTTAACAGATGGGCTTGCGCTTTTTCTGGAGGTTTTCTAAAACAACTTCCCACCGTTGCTCCAGTTTTGCCAACTGTGGTTAACAAAATAATGCAATGAATATCGCACTGTGTACATCAATCAAGACTGCACGTTGGAGCAGGCTCACCCTGTGAAGGAGGCACAAGGTCAGGACGGGAGCTGGCGGGTTTGTACAAAAGCACCCTGGCCTTTATTCTCTGATCAGCTGAAGCTGCTAGAAGTGGCAATTAAATACAGTGTGCAGGAGCCTTGGCAGAGAGGAGGAAGGAGAAGGATACAAGGTCATTTGTACTTCAGGGGAAAAAAAAAAATCCTTTTTTCACACAGTTCTGTTGTGAATTGGTTGAACAGATCATAAAACCCTTTCCCTGTCCCACCAATGTCATGATAGGATGTAAATAAGGAGCCCTGAAGATAAAGAGCCATTAATTAATGGAAATGGAAAGCCAAATCTAAGATTTGTACTCACTGAGGCAGATAAAAGCAGCTCACCTCTTTCCTCACCACCTCCCAAAAAGAAAACTGAAACAAAGGGATCAGAGGGGGTGAGTATCAGGGACAAACTGACTGTTTGGACTCAACTTCTGCCTTGCACTAGGGCTTGTTTAGGACTTGAGAGTCATGTATCCTATCTTCAGCTGGCTTCCCTGTGTCTAGTAAGGCCCTAGCCATGTCTTCTGTGTTCATTATTCCTAACACACAAGAACTGAGGGGAGAGACATGGCCAAGTCAATTTGAAGAGGGCCTGATGCCCCCATATGCACCCACATCTCTGATTAGCAAATCAGGCTGTCTGGTGTGTGAATGAGTGCGTGTTCCTCTACCACAGAAGGTCAGTAAGATAAAAATAACTCCCCAAAGCCTACATTCAGCTTGGAAGCACAGTGCTGAGCCAGGGACAACAATAATAGGAAAATACAATAGTTCCTCAGATCAGCCCTAAAATAATACAAATGGGCAACAGGGGAGGAGAAGAGATGGATGGAGGGCTATTTTGTCACTATTCTGAAAGCATTCAAAGGAAGTGAACTGGGCTCCATTTACCAAACCATTCCCAAAAGCCTACATGTGCTAATATAAAACCAAATTTCCCTAAATACAAAACATGTCAGCAATAGCCCCTTGGCCAGCAGCCTTCTAATATCTGCTTTTTTTTTTTGCATGCTANTGATAGTTATTCTCCTTTCTGGAGAGCTTAATCAGGAGCCATTAGAGACAGTAACTCTCTAAGCTATATAATGTTAGAAGTCCATTAGTTCACCCCAAGCAAGCTGGCAGGAGGGAGATGATGTACTTGCTGAAGTTGAACAAGCTATTTGCATGCAGAATATTTCTAATCACTGAGCAATGCCAGGAGAATCTGAACATCACTGCCCTCAGCTGCCCAGTGACCTTTTGAACATGCTCACTGTAATGCGAAACAAAGCAGCAAAACATATCCCATGCTGAACCTGCAAAAAGGGACAGATGGATTTTTTTTTAATCAGTTCTAGGTAACAACCATGCACACGTTAACAAAGAAAAAAAAAAAAAAGAGAAATAATCATTAGCAAAACCTATCTTCCCCTTGCCCTATGCCACATTCACTTGTGCTATGCATGGTTGCTTGCAGTATGCATGGGTTAATAAAATATGACAGGCTGCTTGCTTTTGGTCTGGTCATAATCAACTCGATCCAGCAAAGCACACACACTTCGTTTCAAGCACGCTTTCAAGTCCCAATGGACTTTACTGGGATTTGAACTCTGTCCTGTGACCCTCCAGTGCCAACCACCAGCTCCTGGACACTTTTCATTACCCAGCTGCCATCCGCATTCATCATTACACAGCAAGCAGATTGGAGAGACACCTACATAAAACTCTACAGAAATGTTTCCATAGGATGCAGCCAAGAGGAGCTGGGTCGAAGCACCAGTCACAGCCTTGAGAGCAGAGCAATACAACCCACTGGTGCAAGCTTGGCACCAGCACAGCATCTCGAGGGAAGGCAGCCAGCCAGTACAGCCAGCTGTACTTGTCTTGAAGCACAGTGCCCACCAGGTGAGCCTGGGAATTATTTCACTTGGCCCATAGCACTGGCCAATATAAGCTGAGGGCACATCTCATGTCAGAAGTAACTGCTGTCTTTTGGTGCCTGCTTCAGCCACCGACCTGTCTATTCACAGCAGACACAAGTCTGCCTTCACATCTTACTATCGTCCTCCATAAAGACACCAAACTGCGGAAGGGCACAGAGCTTTGATGCCCCAGAACTCCTGCACCTGTCAAAGCAAGGTTGCTCCCCACTGGAACAAAGCAGCCAGTGGAAGTCCAAGAATTTAAATCAAAACCAGAGCTATTTCTCACAGTAAATAGGCGGTGCTATAGCCAGAAAGCTGATGGTGCTTCCATCAGCTCTGCAGGCTCAGCTATACCCTGCGCAGACCGGGTCTCCCAGAAGAAGTGGCAACTGGCATCAGTCAAATCAGCTGTCTCTCCCATTCTGCTACTGGCCAGAAGCCCTATGGAAATTGCAAAGGCAAAAGCTTGTTCCAAGAGTAGGACCACAGTCAGGATGCCCAAAATGTTTGTATGAAGGACTTTCAAGAACTATCCAACAGCAGAAGCACTGTGGTACCCTTGAAATTTGTGGGATGCCGTGAAGAATAAAAGGTCTTTGTTAGCTAAGCCATTTGGCTACTTTAAAACCCACAAAGAAACCTACGAATTTTGTGAGTCTGTCCCACTGTGTACTGGAAGGCAAAAGGGGATAGTGGGAAAGGGAGAGAACTGACAGACAAAGCACGCACCACCTCTGGGTTGGCGATCCGCTTCATTAAGCAGAGCTATAGTATGTAGAAAGGATCAAATATACTAGACAGAGATTCAAAACCAGCTGGAGATCAGGGTTCTGCCTCCCTGGAAGACAAGCAACCCAGGATACAGTGTTTTCTCAGACCTACCTGGGAAGCTGCTTTCCAGTCTGGTAAAAAGCCAAATTGACTGCCCCCCAACAAAAACACACACAAAACTTTTCCTCAGTGCATGAAGAACAAGATTAATACTTTTCAAAATGTTTTTTTAATTAAAACCAAAAAAAAGGAGCACACACCAGAGCTTGACATGGGCTAGCCAAACTGCTGGTCGTGGGGACGCTGAGCTGGCATGAGGAAGGCTGAGATCTGTGTTTCTGCATAACTCAGGAGCACTGGCATGGACACTGGGGCTCCCAGGGGCTTTGCCTGCCAGGCTGCTGCTGCTTTGTGCGGAGCAGACCTCTCACGTGGTGGTGAGAAATTTCATCCTGGAGCTCGGACTCTTTTCCCAGCAGCCAGAAGTCCTGGAGACGGGGGAAAAGACGATTTCAATGAATCTTCATCTTCCAAGCACTGCTGGAGAGGATTCCCAGTTGGTCCTCCTGCCTCTGCTGGCAGGTTACACAGGTTTACCAAGACTCATCTTTGGCAACAGCCACACTGGTAGGAGCCAAGTTCTGCATCCACTGAGGTTAATGCATGTCCTTTCCTGGGCCATAACTGCAGCTGCACCAGGGCCCACCACCATTAGCCAATTGTGCTTTGAAGTTAAATCCTCATCCACCTCAGTGAGCCAACTACTTCTGAGAGCTTCTTCAGGCTCATGTAAGTGTGTACCAGTAAATCCAGGTAAATTTGAACATCTTGGCTGCAGCAATAAAGTGAAGTTTTCAAGTATGCCCAAGATATGAAGGAGCCAAAATTTCATTTTAAGATGTGACTTGGGCATTAGATCAGGCACCGAAACCCCCCTGCCATCTGACAAAGTAATGCAGTTTCCAAAGCTGCTGGTGTGTTGCTCCACCAGCCTGCTTTCTTTATCAGACAGACTGGACTAAAGAAGTGACATTTTTCATACACAATTTTCATCTGTTGGAATTTACTATATATGCTCCTCATTTGTCCGTCACATTTAAAAAATATTTCAAACTGCTCTAACAATCACATTTTAAAACATGCATCAAGTTTGGATCAGAACAGCTTCTCTGGGAAAATCAGTAAGCCCAAATTGCTGATTTAAGGCCTGAATATCAGTCACTGGACAGCCAGCCACAGAAAGCCACTCTGTCCTTGAACTTGAATCCTTGGAATTATTTTTATCCTTGAAATTATTATCCTTGTTATTATTATTATTCTGGGAATTATTTTTGGCTCAGACTAACCCTTGTTACTGTAGCACTACAAGTTTACATACAAACAACTTCTGCAAACATGAGACCAAAGTAAGAGCTCATGTCCCAGGGTAAGTCAGAAAAGTCCACAGGAATCAAAGGAATGGTAACTGCCATAAAGGATCAGGCCTAATACATGCAATTAGAGAAGCAAAACAGCTCCTTTGCTCGAGGTCTGGCCGATTCATTTTGCACATACCACTTCTTTAGCATTACATCCTTATCTAATGGTAAACCTGTTTCAACAACATGCAATACATATTAATGCAATATGCACTGCAACACACAATACGCATCCAAAGAAATATGCCAATGCAAAAACTGGACTTCTCAAACATCGCAGGGCTAACAAGGAAGTCTTTTACAAAAGACAATCAAGAAATCACCTGAAACCATGAGACCCAAAGGGCCCCAAGCAATCTGCAATACTGGTACCTAACAACAGATGCTAATTCATGAAAGAAACATAAACAGTGGGACTGAGGTAATGGCAGAGATTTCATTAGTGCAATTAACATTTATAATGGTATGTTCTTTAATAGAATTTAAATAAGGCTTTGAATAATTACACACACTAAAACTAACATTCCATAACCTTGTTCCGCATGGAAAAGCAGCAGAAATGACCCTCTGGACTGTACAAGGTCCAATTATGAACAATTACATTCAAAAAGTAGATCAAAACAGAAACAACTCTTCCTCCCAAAAGGATTAACATCTCTGAAGTCAGCTTTCTCCCTTAGTATGAGAAGTGTGAAGATCAGATTAACTGGGCTTCAGCCCAATAGATTCGGCCACATCAAATTACCAGAGTCTCTCTCATTTCTTTAGGGTGATGGAAGCTCATGGGGAAAAAAAAAGAAAAAAAAAAAAAAGTTAATTTCCTAAGCAGTGGAAGGTGAGTTCTCCCTTCCAAGGGCCCAACAGTGTACATAAATTATGGAAGCTTGAAAAAACAATCCTGTATAACACTGGTATGTATGTTTATGTTGTATGTTCTCCTTTAGAAACTACTCACAAATGGGGATGGGTGCGTGAAAAAAATCAAAGCAGAATATGAAATAGTAATACACTGTTTCAAAATCTGCACCGTCCTGCAGAACCAGGAATTATAATTTATTCAGATTGTTCTCAACAGATCCAATCTACTCTGGATATGTAAAAAACAAGAGACTAAGTCATCAAGGAAAACCAACTGAAAAAACTTGCACACTGTAAGTCTTAAAAAATGAAGCAAAAGAAAAAAATCCCAAGAAACATTGATGAAAGCTCAGAAAAATTTATCATCAATTCTGAAGTGGGGCCTTGTGACATCATCTGGGTTAATGAAGACGGAGATGGACTTCCCTGGGTTCTCAGTCACTAGCTGCTGCAACTTTTTGGCTAGTCGGTCATCGGGCTGGTTGGCGTCCCCTCCGTCAGACTGCGGGGAGGGGATGCTGGTGGTGCTGCCTCGCCGCTGCAGCTCCAGTGTGAGCCGGTTGGCTGCTTTGACATGTTCGATGGCAGTTCGAAGGTGTTCAGCAGGGTCCGAGCGGACTGAGGACAGCTTCCGCGCGTGCAGCATGACGGTTTCTTCAGAGAGGTGCTCCAGCATGTTGCACTGGGGGATGAAGTAGTTAGGGCACATCTTGTTGACCAAGCAGTGCTGGAGATCATCGATGAGACCCAGGAGGAAGTGGGCGGCATAATCCTCCTGGGCCAAGTAGTTGGCTGGTAGCCTGTCACAAGCCCACAGCATCATGCTCCGCAAGTGATACGGACTAATGGCTTTGGGGCGGGACAGCAATTTGATGATGATAGCTTTGCAGGCCTGATAGGCTTGCATGAGGCTGCTGGAGATGCACTTTTTCAGCTGCACTTCACTTCTGGCAAATGACAGCCTCCATTCATTGTCCTTCTTCCCCTTGTAGGAACATGCAGGCACTAAGTAAAATCCACTTATGACTTCCTCCTCCGTGATCTTTCCATCCCAGAAGTGGTTCTCCATCAGCCAGCTCTGGGCCACAGCTGGCCAACCTTTGAAGGACACCACAGGAACAATGTCGTACAGCATGCGGCTGCTGCCCACTCCCAAAATGATGGATATGATAGTCCCGTTCTTTTCTACCTTCTCCACCTTTGGCATCCCTCGCTGAGGCTTCTTCTGGATCTCAGAGAGGACGATGCTAATGGAGTCATAGAACCAGTCTGCGACTTTCGTTGGAGAGAAGAAGTAATTGGTAGCTCCGTTGATATGGTCCACGATGGTACAGCAGTCCTTCCATTTGCTGATAGTTCCTTCGTCGAACAGCCGCAGGCTCAGCCAGGAGTGGCACAGAGCTGAGTGACGCATGTCCAGCGTGACCGGCTGGTTGCGGTCGTGCAGCTTCAGTGCGGGCACCAGCAGGGTGAAGTCCATGTCGTAGTCTGTGCCTCGGGCATAAACATTCAGCTCATCAAGGTCAATGTCCACCACACCTTCCCGCACACCGCCTGACAGCAGCAGGTACTCATTGGCTACAGGCAGCTTCTGGTCAAGTTTCTGAACCATGCCTGCAAAAGAGAGAGAGAGGAGTCCTTTCAGATTTGGGAGACATGATTTAAACAGGACTAAAAACCACCCCATGCCCAGCAGGAAGGAAAACAACCAGGGGTACCCATCACTGTTAGCGTGACACAGACGTACAACAGGCCCAGCGCCAGCCCACCTGTAGCCCCACCTGACTCAGGGCACCAGTTGCACAAAGCCAGTTTTTCACTGTTTTCTATATATACCACTGTACTCTGTTCACAGAACAGAAACCGCAGACTAAGGAGACTCCATGCAGCAGCTGAGATATTACTATGTCACCCAGTGTTCAAATGAGGCTTAAAATTAACCTCTGCACTTTGATTGCTCTGTAGTCTGCTTCTGCTACCTGAGCAGTTTCACTCCTGGTGTTCATCTTCCGGTTAAACATTCTTGATTCTTTCCCAGCTTCAGTTCAGACAACATACCAGGCCACAAGAGAACTAGGACCAGTGACTGTATCTCTTATAAGCACTGTAAAAGGGCTGGATCATTATTTCCTACAAGCACAAACTACATACTAGTTTTTGGTGGCACACATTACTTCTGCTATCTATCAAAAGCCACTACAGCCTGTCTGTAGCAGCAGTGGTCACATTATAAAGTCATAGATTCACAGAATCACTGAGGTTGGAAAAGAACTCCAAGATCATCTAGGACACCATCAACCTACCACCACTATGCCCACAAAATTGAGACCTTCTGTTACAAGGAAGCCAGGCTTAGAGAGACATAGTGGGAATAACTAGCCAGAGTCACAACAAGGTGAGCCAGAGAGCTGCCCACCGAACTGTCAGCCCAGGAGGTGGATACATCAGGAGTGTTTCCTTACTGGAATGCTAACACAAATGATCAGCACCAGCTCAAGCGCCCATCCTGGCACAGCCTCCAGCACTGCAGAGCCTTTCCTGAGCTAATGCATCTCTGTGGGACCACAGATGCCACCCGAACTGAGTGGCTCTCCGTGGCAAAGTGCAGCAGTGGCACCCCAAGGTGCTCTCAGACTCACCTCTCCTTTTTTGCACACTAGGGAAAGGGCAAGCAAACACTGCTTGCAAACAACCCAGGCAAGTTGTGTCATCACTGAAACTAAATCTAAAGTTATGCTGACATTGATGCCTTGGAAGAGCCAAGGAGAACGTAGGATGAAGCCTGTGTGTGAAGAGGAAGGCAGCTTGTGGCAATATTTGGGGTTACTGTGCAATCCTCCATGTGAAATTCCTTGTAAAACATACTCTACCTGTTTTACAGCTTCCCAGAGGACTGGACCTTGTCCGTTTTGCTGCACTGAGCTGGGGTGACTTTCCTGCCAGGCAGGTAAGGACATAACTGTTTCCAATTCAAGCAGCTCCAAAGGCTGCAAGAGAAGAGAATAGCTCTGGAGGAGCGCTAAGGAACTCTTCCTGCTAAGTTCTGAGCTAATCCCATTTTGCGATCTTGCCGCATGCTGCCCCATTCATCCTTACAGGATAATAACCAAGAAAAGCTTCTGTCAACCTCAGAGATATTTTCTGAGGCTTAGGTACACAGTGAGTGACACTACCCTATGGAGCACAGAGCCTTGCACAGGCCAAATAAGCAGCCTTGCACCAAGAAGAATGAGAATTCTAAAAGATACCCAGATTGACATGACTTCTGGAGCCAGTACTGGCACACTGCTTCTGAATCCTGGCCTTGAACCAGTGAAAGCAGCGCACTGCTTCAGACCTCAGTCTATCCTTGCAGTATAGACATACCGGCATAGGAGGAACATAAGAAAATAATCAGACAATGGCTACAGGAAATGATCCAATACATCATCAAAATCTCTCTTCCTGGATTGCCACAGAGTTTAAACCCAAACCCTTGAGCAATCCCTGTCACAGCATTTCCCCTTCAAGGCCTGGACCAGGAACATCGGCAGCTCTGCCAGAAAGTTAAGAGAAGGGATTTTTGCTAACAGATCATAGCAGCAGTGCTGATCCAATTCAAGCTTTGGAGCAAGGTGTTGAGATGAGGTCCCCTTGAGGAAAATATATTTAGAATAAGCATAGAGTGTTCTATAAATAGCTGGGACAGCCAAATTCAGGATTCAGTAAGCCTTTTGGGGTTTGCAATGTGTTCAGACTAACTCCCTTACTTATGAATCTGTTTGATATGTGAAAGGATTTTAAGGAATCATGTTGGCCAGCATTGTATGGCATACACTAACCTGACACAAAGCTTTCATCCTAAGTTCCAACAACTCAAATACAAGCTGAGAGAAAGGAATACCTGCTTCTGCTGTGTGTGCACAAGTGCAAATATGTAGAAAATATGTAGAAAAATATCAAGGCTGTAGTTGACTCAAGTACTTAAGATAAGATCACCAGCAGACTATTTGGGTTTTCTTCTTCATATCTCCATACCAGAAGCAGCCAGGAGAGGTTACAGATAACCTTGTGTATTCTCTACACAAGGTACAATAATTTATTTATTTATTTTAAGTTTAGCAGAAGGACCAGCTCTCATGGCATCAGAGTAGGTTCACAGATTTTTAAGAAGACTCTTGCTACCACTAGGCAAAACATGTAATTTGCAGCCATACCTTGTGTGATGTTCCTTTGAAATGTTGTTTGGCAAAGGTGGCTTTTCACTAAGTAAGAGATCTGTGTTCAGTTACCAGTTCAGTCTAATGTGCCTTAAAAAGAAGCTCTGTTTCCCCAGCTGACTAACTAGTTTAAGAACTTCCCAAGATACAAAACTTGGCATCTTAACAAGTAACTGAGTAACTATGCTTACAACCACGAGGAAGGCAGGGAATGAGAAAACAAGGAGGAGCAACTGTAGTCCAAGTTTGCTGGTTAGTTTACTAAGCAGTTAATTCAGAGCAATGCAGGTAAGCCAATGAGTTCTACAGACAAGATTTGATCCCTTTGCTGTTCCCTTCAGTGGCAGAAAAAGAGGGTTTATTTTATTGTAATACAAGGAGAATTAAAAAAAAAAAAAAAAAAGGACATAGAAAAGAGATTTTACTTTTACATAACACCTAGATTTGGGATACATTCTTGAATGAACTGGGCTCTGATGCACATGACACAGAGACTATTCTGTACATTAAAAAAAAAAAAAAAAAAAAAAAAAAAAAGCAATGCAAAGCTGCTCCCCATCCACTACAGAATTTCAGATGAATTTATTTCATAGCCATCGCAGTGTGTGCTGGGATTTGCTGTTATTTCATGACCAGCTTTGCGTAAGGAAGGAAGAACTTACAGTCCTGTCTTTGAAGAAACTCACCACAAGAAAAAATTACACAAAAAAAACTTATTTCTAACATATGCATTTCCTTATTTTGTGTTCCTTCTCGATCCTTCTCGATACCTTCCTTCCTGATGCCTTATTTACGCAGCTAGTGCCAGTCCACACGACTTTACCTTCTTCCTTGTGCCTGCAGCACCCACTCCTCCTGCACAGCTTACAATGATCCCCATAAGCTACAGGGACCAGGAGTTACTGTAACATCCCCACCCTTGCAGAATTTCTGTGCTAGGAAGGCCCTGCAATCTTGCTCCGAAAGCTAATGTGGTCCCTCACAGATCACCTTCACCTTACAGGTGTACTCCATACATCACAGCATAGGCTGCAAGCTAGAAGCTACTAAACCATGAAAAATACCATGCCCATGCAGCTGGTGATCTTCAGGAGTATGATGATCCCCAGAGGTGTGCAAAGGCTGTGCACAAGCTTAGCTGTACAGTATAGACCTGGAAGGAAAGGAGCCCAGGTGAAGGGCCAGGGGCTGGCCGCAGTCCGCAGGCCACTGTGCAGTAGAACTGGGCACGTACAAGTGATGTTTGCTTACTGCATCTCCTCAATGCCAAGATTTCTCTGCTCACCTCTCGACTTTGCCGTCTAGTCTGATTTGAGAACGAGCACAGGTCTGCATAGCATCAGCTGTTAAAAGCAGCTGCAGCACAGAACAAAGCTGTCTGGTTCTTGCCTTTCACCCCCAAGCTGGAGTTCAGAAGAAGGCAGTGGGTTCCCCCTCCAACACATGCACAGGCACAACATGCCACGGGTTCAGCACATATTTGTACACATGTACATGGACAGAGGGCAGGAGAGGGAGAACTGGATAAAATTGACAGTGTCCTTCTCCCAGCTTACAGAATTAAAGTTGAGATTTTCTCAACGCCAACACCTGAGCTGGTATTCTCATTGCTACTTTCTTCCTCCTACTGAAGTCTGCAGGTAACTTGATCTCCCCAGAGTAAGGGAGTTGGATGCTCATTTCCTCAATCAATAGCACTCATGTGGTGCTCTGGCACTAATCACTGGTTGACTTTGCATTTGAATGTGCCCTCTCCAAGCCATTAGCCTGTGCTCTAGCAGAATTCTCCCGTTACTTGCAGCCAGTATTGCACAGACCTGTCTAATGCCCTAAGCAGCATTTTTTAGTAATCATATTGAAAGAAAAAGAAAAGTGAGCATCAGGCAGCTGCTACTGCACTCCCAGCACCTGGGAAGAAACACAGTTCATTCCCCTCATTAAGAAAATCAGCCTAAGTCCCCACTGACATCAAGAGGGCTCTGTGTTCAAACTCCTCTGCAGACCAAACCAAGTGAACTCCCGCACAAGGAAGCTCTCAAGTGGGGTTTCAGGAAGCAGTCATGTACCTGAGAGCCCAGAAATGCTGGGAATTGCTTTGGATTCAACAAATCTCATTTGCCCCCATTTGTTCAGCACTTCAGGCAAGAGGAAGCACAAGTCCCTTGTAGGGATGCTCGCTCTGTGGAACTGTGTGCCCCAGCTCCAGGAATGTTTGCTGGGATACATGGAAATGTGTCACTGGGAAACTGGCCATGCTTTGTGGGGAAGCAGAGCTGAGCCCACCCAGTTGGCCAGGCAGCTGACCTACCTGCTGAGGAAGGCAGCAGTAGTGCCCATTCCTCCCTCTGAGGTGGCCAAAAAAACACCATGCTGGGTGACTGACCCCCTAGCATATAGAAAAGATTGTCCTGGTATAATGATCTCCTCTATAGGGAAAGCCAGGGATCACTCACATATACCACTTTCCCTCCCTTTTTTCTCCGAGTTCATCTGTCCAAGGGTCCCAGCAAAATCGTGGCTCATCCCTCCCAGTTCTACCCAGTTGGATGCTGAACTTTGGGTGTATCTTTTTTTCTTCTGTACAAAATCATTACCTTCCTTAGACACAAGAGTTAAGGAAGTTTGACCTCATAGATGCAAACAATGTGCTTGGAATTGCTCAGGCAGCACTAAAGGCACACCAGAAGAGAACGAACTTGTAAACTTGTGATAAATCTCAGGATCCTTCACTTCGGCCAGGCAGTTCTTACCCTTGGTTGCTGAAAGATATACTAAGAAACCTCAGGCTAGTCAAAAACAAAAAGCTTTTGTCAGTTTTAGAAAATATACTAGATAGGCACTCTGTGGTTTCTTGACAATTCTGCTGCGAACAGCAGATCCTGGAGAAAAGGAATGTTGTTCAAAGGAAGGATCCCTGCAGAGGTCTCCCAGCTATGCCCGAGTGACAAGTGACGTGTATTGAATTTTAGGGGTTTCTTTCTTTCAGACAAGGATGGGAGGCCAGCTCTGGTGCAACTAGGTTGCACTGATTCTTCTGTTTCTCTTGCAAATTGCAAATCTATTTATGAGCAGCACAAGGGTTTGTTACACAGAACTGAAAGAGTCAGCTCTTTAGGGGTGTCTTGAGTTACAAAGCACATTTTGAGAGGACTGTTGGTGGAAGCAGGCAGGGGGTGGGAGTGGAGCAGAGAGACTGAACCGTGTGATGCCGGTTTAGTCAAACACGGGAGGTGAGCGAAGGAAGCCGCTCTTTGCAGACTGATGCACCAGTGTCCTACTGATTCTGCTCCTTTTAGAAATCTTGTGATACGGTGACAGAACACACTGCAGGGGCCCAGCACCCCCTTGTAAAAGAAATCAGCTTCTTTTTTTTTTTCCAAAGCCTCCTTTAAAAACAATCTTAAAAATAGTGTCCCAGTTTTTTTTCCAGCTCCCATGTGCCCTTGTGGAAACCACTCAGGAAGGTGAAATCCTGTATGCCAATGCAGAAGGATATTTCATAGTGCAATGAACACAAACAAACAAACACACAAACAAAAACCTTAGATTAGAAGGGTGTGCCTGTACAGCAAAATGCACTGTCACAACCACCTAAGCTCATCCTTGCACCAAAATCATATGGCAGACAGCTCCTGGAGCAGGATCCAGCACTTTCAGAGGAAGCCCCAACATTTCAGTGCAACTCTGCTTTGGACAGTGCAGAGTTTGAGAGTCACTCTGTAACCTGATGTCAGGTTTCCAGCCTACCATTCTGCTTATCCAATGGTCTTACTGCAGAGTTACATTAGCCGAAGTGCTATCAGAGAGTTTGAAAGCAGAAGGCCTAGCAGAGAATATAAACTGCAAGTTAAAGAGGTGCCTCAGTGTCTGAAGAATGGGGGTGATGAGGTCTGAGAGCAGCTGGACAAGCAGAAGGAAGAAGGGACAGAAAGGATTTCGGTTTTCCCAAACTAAAGGAAGTATTTGCAGCTTTAACAGCCCTGATAGACTCACCTGCTGGGAACATCTCTCACTGCTTTCGAAATCACTCATGCTTTTTGGTACAGTCAGTGCCTTGCAGCACTGTGTTTCACAAGGTACATGGTGTCAGAAAGTATTTCCTATTGCTGGCTTGGCAGGAAACAGAGCAACTCACCCAACCACAGCACCTTCCACAGATTACTCATGATTTTACGAGGCTGAGTCAGTCACCTTTCCTCCACACTGATAAAGAAAGCTTACTTAGGCTTCATATGCTGTCTTTGTCATCAGCTGGGTGAGACCAAGTACTGGTCTCATATACGCCCTCTGTGAAGAGAAGTGGCCAACACCATACGCCACATGGAAAGGTTACTTCTCTGCGGATGTCTTCACAGCCCTCTGGAAAACACCTCAGCAGCCCTAGTTGCTACAGCAGTCCCATTCCACTGCAGGTTTGTCCAATGCAATGGAGCACTCCTCCCCAAAATTTAACCTCACCTGCAGGATATTCCACCTGAAGAAGCCAACACCAATCCCACCATTTTGCAAAGGGCACTGCTGATGCTGGAAAAGAACATTGCAAGTAGGACAGGGAAAGGCTATGGAGAGACAAGCCCTCAGCCTCCTGCCAGCTCTCCCGACCTGCCGAGTCAGCACCAGGTGCCCCTTCCATGACACGTGGCCATGAGCAGGGCCCTCCCTGTTCCCAGTGCACGTCCTGCCTCGTGCTGCAAGCCAGCTGGAGCAGCACGCATACAGGTTGGCCAGAACTTGACTCCAAGGTTGCAAAAGCACTTTGGGCTCCTCTGGGATGGTTTTCTGTTCTTAGTTGCTGCCTGGTATTTGTTTGCCTGTCCTGACAGGGCTAAGTTGCTACAACACTTTACATGCCAGTGCCAGCCAGTGGGCTATGCCCAGAGGAATGCCACCACACCCTCGTGTGCTGTAAATAACACAAGAGCCTCCACCACAAATGCACTGAGAGCTGTTCCTGGCAGGCTCACAGCTATCTAACACACTGGAACTGTTCTCTCCAGCTGCTTAGCCACCGGCTTGTCTTCTGTTCCCATGGCACAGCTGTTTTCTACAAAGACAAGCCACAGTCGGAGCAGATCATAGCACCATTCCTCATGAACTGGGCCTGAACCATTACTGCCCAGCCTCAGTGCCTGCCTATCCTGTAACAATAGCTCTGCCTTGTCACAGAGCAGCAAATTTATCCTTGACTCAAAAATTCTCCACTAAATCACGCAGCAAAGCTAAAACTCACATGTGGGGTATACACGGCAACACGTGGCCATATGAAGTTTGATGGATAACCACAGGTGTAATTCAGCCCACTGCTCTGGATTATCTCTTGAAATCCATCACACTTGGCTCCAGGGCCAATCACAAGATCAGAATGGCACCCCCTTCAATTGCTTTCATCCTTTTCATCTTCCTATGACTAAATCTATTTAGCTGTACATCATGGGATTCCAGGAAACCAACCAACCAAAAGAGCTCTGGGCACAGAGCAGCTCCTCTGTCCAAGTGCAGAAGAAAGCAGGTGTCTTTAGAAGCCCTTCTGAGGCCGCCAGTGGAGAAGACATAAAGTGAATCCTCTGTCCAGACACTAGAATTCACTCTGTTTACACTGTTTTGTTTATTAGAGAACCTCACATAACACCAGTAATAAGCCTTAAGGAAAAAGACTGTGCACTGGTATATTTTGTCCTAGCAGAGCTGTTGCAAATGAAGTTTCTCTCAAAAATTAAGCCATACTCTTTACTCTCTTCTGCAGTTCATAATTTGGATTTTAATTCACAAATTCCATGTGCCAATAACTACAAAAATGCTACAAAGCTTTGTTCACAAGTGCTGATAAAGAAGTCAGGCTTAGAAGAGGCAGAGTTGTGAACACAAACCTTTCATATGACATCAGTAACTAGAAGTCTCACCTGTATTTTATAGATGCTGCTGTTTCCCGGCAAATGCTCAGCTCCTGCAGAGCTTGCTGTCCTTTGTATGAAAACACTTCCCAGCCAGCACAACAGGAACGGATGCTGTCTGAATACCGTCCCACTCGCTACACAGAAAGCAACAACTAATACTGTCCTCACTAGTTTCTCACCGACAGCTGCCCCCCTGCCCCGTGATTAATGGACAAACAAAGAAGATTATAGACCCCCTAAATTTGCTAACACAGTCAACAGAATTAATCGCACAAGGCTGAAGCAGGAACGCTAGGGTGAGAGCTGGCCCTTCAACAAGGATGTTCATCCCTGAAGTCAGAGAAAGCTGCACAGCTCATGCCCAGAGGACGTCTCAGCACAATCCTACTTACTTGTTCCTGGCTGCACTTGGGGAAGGGCCTGGCAGAGGCAGAAAGAATGCGATCTTAGGGCTCTTCACAGCCTTGTGAAGCAGGTCAGAAGAAGGACTTGCTTCCCTCTACACACACTCAGGGTCAGTGTCAGAGCCCACCAGCAGCCCAGTAGGCTGGGTAACACAGAACCAAGTTCGCCTCGCAGTGAGGGTTATCTCTCCACTGAGATGGACTTGTTCTGCTTGTGCCCACGCAGACATACCTTGTATGACTGGGCCTAGGGAGCTCTCCTACCCAAATACAGCCTGCTGTGCTCTCCCTGGCTCACAAAACAATCCACCAGGAGGAGCACTGCCATCAGGCATAAAAATCCTCTCAGATTTGCATCTTCTCCAGAGACAGAAGGTCCCATGCCTGGGGCTTCTCCAAGCTAAGCTCAGACATCAGCCAACCTTTACGCACAGTCATAGCCCAGAAGAGGGCAAAAGCATGCAGATTCCCAAAGAGGCAATGTTTGCTTGTGCTCAGAGAGGTCATTGGCATTCTCCACCTACAGATAGGGGCACGGCTGGAAGGACTCTGTACTGTACACGTGGCTGCTAAACCACAGCTTCTTGCCCCAAATTACATTGAGTGCTCTGAAAGTAAGCAAAAACTATCCCAAAGAGCTCTGTGGTTTGAGGAGGAAGCACCATTTTACCCCTTCCCAAAAAGATGGCTTATGAAATTATGGTGCTAATAAACATCTCTTTGCTTACCTGAGCCCAAGCCATCCTGCTTTGCTTCTAGCTCTTGAGATAATAACATTGAGGTTCAAACCTTATTTCAAACTTCACTGCTTGTTGCCCAGCCACCTTAACAATTAATTCACATTTCTTAAGAATAATTTCTTAAAAATAATTTATTGAGAAAAGATTCCTCCTTGATATCGACACGTTCATTCTTCTTCCATGTATGAAATCCCACAGCTGTGAAAAAATCCAGCACAACCGGTACATGCAATCACCTCCTCCGTCAGCAGATGGCACAAATGCACCAGCGTGGACGAGCTGCAGAGCTCAGCACGCCCGTGGGATTTAAGCAGAGAGATAAAGAACCGCTGAAAAACAAAAGGCCGTGGAGTTTTCACACTGCAGCATGGGCAAGGGAAGAATCCACATGCAGGCAAACAAACAGCTCTCCCTGCCCCCTGCCAGGGTTTAAGGCGAAGAGAAAGCCAGCTCTGACAGAGTTACTGCTACAAAAGAGAGGATGAGACCTATGGCGCAAGGCTATCTCCTATCGAACCACATTCGGTACATGATTTTCACTCAGTGTATGCTGGAAGTCCCCTGGTAGTACACAGCGTACAGAGTGGGAGCAAGATGCAAGTTTAAGCACGGATAAGCCAAAAGACAGACAGCAAACCTGTCTACAAATCCTATTTAATGCCAGATTTCCAGCCTGGGCTGACTGAAGGAAAAGGCCAGCATTTTCCCCAAGCCATCTGTACAGGGCTCCTTTTGTGTCATTTCTCTTTGAGTATTTAGGCCACTTTACACAGCAGCAGAACAGAGCAAGCAGCGTGCAACGCGGCTTCAAAGCAGAACAATTGCTGTTTATGGAAGCACTGTTAGGAATTCATTGCTAATGCATTTTAATAAGTTACAGAAAGAGCATTGCTCCAGATGAATCATCACAGGTAAATTTATTTCAAAATTCAGTTTTTCTAAAAACAAGCGAACTCGCAGCAAGCACACAGCTGCACACATGCAGAGAAGCAGTTCGTATGTTCAATGCCAGCAGGTACTTCACTTTCAGTACGAATGCCCTTGGATGATTCTGACCAAACACCAAGAAGATGAAACTAACACTTAACCAATCAGTTTCCCTTATTCTCATCCTCAGAGCAGAGTGCATACAACAAAAGTAACCTAGGAGCATTCAAAATTAAATGCAGACAGGGTCATCGAAAAATGCACACATATACATCCATGCTATACATCTGAGCAACAGCACTGGGATTTTGGAGCTGTTTCAGGGCAATGAATGAGAGCCTACCCAGAGATGGTAGAGAGGAAGGAAGCATTAAGGGNAAAGAAAAATAAAGGAAAAAAAAAAAAAAAAAAAAAAAAGAAAGAAAACAGCATTGTCCTTGTAAAGCAGTATGTGAACGTTTTAATTCAGTCTGTAAAATTTCTTAACTAAATAAATTTGGAGCTAAATAGCAGAGACACTTGGAAGCCAGAACTAACTCCCTGCTCAAAGAAATTTTATTACTATTTTGTCAGCATGACTTCCTAGAGATTTAAGACACAGACCCTCTGCTGTGAGCAGTGCTCTGTAGAACTGGCAAGGAGATTACAGCATGACTCTGCTGGTAGCACTGAGACCCATCAAACTGTCCCTGTGTCAGCTCAGTTACGGGCACGTGACGGAGCGGATCCCGAACTGTTAGTGGGTGCACTTAATGCAGCCTTGGATGTGTCTGCTCTAACAGACAGTTGTGAACATCTGGCAGTGCATAACACATCTGGGATGAAAGAGCATGAACAGAACAAAAGCAAGTATCCTTTGAGTTCACAGGAACAGCAAACTAGCTACTGCAAGCAACGTGTTCATAAAGCTGCTGCCACATACACAATGCCAGGCAACAGCAACCAGCCCTCAAGGGATGCTGGGTGTCTCCTACAAACACTTCTGAAGCTGCATTTAAATAGCTATTGTTAACCCACACCGTAGGTGTGAGCCAGCAGAAACCTTTGAGGATGACACAAACACACTTCTTGTTAGAAGACGCACCCCAGAGCACTCCCCACCCTAGAAATACTGCTCAGAGGCTCTCCTGGGAGATACTGCTGGGATGTCTCTCCTGCTGGCTCAAGCCAAACACTACAAGAAGCAATCCACATGAGCCCATTTCAAGATCCAGAACAGGTTTCCAGGTATTGGAACATAACCCCTGGATGGTACTCCAGATGGTGTGGGTTCACTGATGCTCCAGGGCAGGATGCAGAGTGTCCTGTCATGCCATTCCCCACCCCATCCCCTCCTCAGTCAGCTGTCTGGAAAACAGGGATGTGGATGGATAACCCTGAATCCCCATACTCACTTTTTTTTTTTTTCTTTTTTTATTCCACCCTTGTTAAAAGGAAAGGGGTGCTGTGCAGGACTCGTCTGCCCAGTCCAGCAGTCAGACAAAATGAGGGGCAGATCACCTGCTGCAAGGAGGCTGGATGGAGGGGTAGTCTGCAGCCCACAGGAGGAAATCATCTCCTTTGGGGAGGTCAGGGCAGCAGGGATGTTAAAAGTCCCTGAGGGCAGGCACGCATCTGCCAAGTAACAGAGGAACCAGAAGATGCAAATGAAGCGGACAGAGCAATCGGAGCCCTCACACAGCCCCCAAACCTACAGATTCCCTGAGGAACGATTGTTGAACACTGGGTTTAAAGCAAAATTGCAGCAGTTCAGAAGCATATTTCAGCTCATGGGCCTGAGACCAGAGTTTGTGTAACTGAAGAAACAAATGTGGAAACAAGTGAAGCAAAGATTGCTTAAGGCAAGGAGGAAACACAGGAATTAGGCTTCAGGGGAGCCTGCACTGCTAAAGAGCAATTGCTTGATTGCATGAAGGACAAATGCTGGGGGATGGCTGGCTCTTGCCTGCTTGAGATGCTCAGCATGTAAACAGCTCTGGTTTAGAGAGCCCCCAAACCACAGCTGCATTCCCCACATCAAGAGCGTAAGGGACAGCAGCTGCTCTCACTTCCCCCCTGCCCAGCTGAGCTGACCTGCATCCATGCCCATCTCACAAGCCCTGTGGAGCTTTGGCTCCTGCTTTTTCCAACATGCAGCCAGCTAGATCAGAGGCAGCTCTGCCAATGACTATGCTCAGAACTAGTAGCAGGAGCTCAAGTACAGACATGGCCCATGGAAACACACAAGAAACACAGGATTCCTTGCTGCCCTTGCCTCCAGGCTACAAGCTGCCAGTCTGCATTTCTAGACTTCCTTCCTCTGCTCAGAGAACAAAACTGGCTTTCTCACAGCATCATCTACTGACTCCAGAAGCCCAAAGCTTTAATGAGAGCATAAAATTTAACACATCACTCTTGATTAAAAACAGAAATAAAAAAAAAAATGTAATTATGAGCTGGCACCATTGAAGGCATCCAACCAGTATTTTGCCCCCTGCATTGGAGCAAGCCACAGCTGCACCAGACTTGCACCAGCTCAAGTACAAATCACCTTGGCCCTTCAGCTCAGGGCAGAGTTGGTATATGCTGCTGTGACAGCAGCATGGCATGCCAGCAGCCCCCAGGATAATGGGAAAGACTTTTTTCACCTCCTCTCTTGCTGCAGGTGTCTGGCTCCCCACACCATCCCACGCAACACCCTGCAGTCCCTTGTGCGCACGCTGCAAGGTCACATGCACAAGCCATCCATCCAGGCAAGGGCTGGGACAGAAAGCCGCCCATTGCGTGCTGCATGCATGCTCGTCCTCTGTTTCATCAGCTTTTAAAAGCTGTTAAGATGAAGAGGGAAGAAAAAGAATCGATAGATGGAGGAGTAGCAATCTCTTGTGAGTATCTTAAGAGCCCAGCTTTCAGCTATTTTCAGCAAATTAGCGTGGGGCTCTTACACACTTACTTCTGCTCCCTGCGAGGTGAAAGCAGGACCACTGCCAGCTCCATGACTCACACAAACACAGGGAAGCAAACATTAAACAAACCGCCTGCTTGCTCTTTCCCAGGGCTTATTCACACCCTTCACAACTATTTGATCTGCCTGCTCCAGCGCATCCCAAGTTCGCTCATACAGAACTGCCGGCAGAGTTCTAGCCACATCTCAAACTTACCAGTGAACAGAGAGAGAATAAAGGAGAAAGGTCTCAATTTGTGTGATGATAGCTATCAACAGCCCCTGGCAGTTGGGCAGGGTTATGTTTTGCTTCAAACCATCTTTGGCTATAATGCAGAAGATCCATTCACATCCATCACCTCCACGTACCAACCTAACAGACCTGTGCCTCCCAAAGCTTCCAAATCCTGACCCACAGATACTGTTCACATTGTCTTCAGATCCCGGCACTAAGCAAAGATGTGCTGGAGGTGCTTGACACGTTTTCAACACTCAGCATTTGCTATATTATCAATTCTTACCAGCCTTCTGCGTCTGTCTTTTGCTGAAAACTCCAGTTTCTAAAGTCATAAAACTGGGCAAAAGTCTCAAATTTATGAAAAAAATAAGTAATTTCTGTCCATCACAGCTGCAAATAACCAAAAATAGCCTGAAGGCGATGAGGCTCAGAAAGATTTAAAAAGCTGAAGAAAACAGAACAGAAATAAACATACACCAGGAGCTTTTATTTTTAGAGTCTAACTCATAGCTTTGGAGTGTCTCAGGTTTAGCAAACCAGCTCACCACTCTTCCCTGGGAGGTTTCCCTTGGATGGCTGGCACCAACTCTCCCTACAAATTTACTTGGTGAAACAATGGCAAAGTAAAACTCGCTGCTTCCCTGCTCGGAGCAAGTGGATCGCTTCCACCAGGCTGCCCTGCTTGCCACACGGGGGCAGAGGGGAAGAAGTGTTCAGACAGGGCAGAGTGCTGTGATTTGGTGCGAAGGTGGACAAAAATGGAAGCCGAGCTCAGGAGTTGTTCTAAAGTAGCATACAGCAGTGTTTCTGAATGCCACCTCCTGCAGCACGCTGCCTGCCCTTCGAGCTATGTCATAGGTCTTACAAACCCACTCCATGCTGGAGAAAGCTCTGCCCAGGGCTCTGCACACCCCCAGGCTCCTCCACCTTCAGCTGAGTTCCCCAGAGCTTCCCCTGGGACACCGACCAAAGGAAGGGGTGAGGACTATCAGCACCCCACTTCACGCAGCACTCAGGTCTGGCAGACTCCTGCTGATACCCACAGTACTGCAGCAGAGAACCTCTGTAATGCCACGCTGTAAGACCGACAGCTGCAGCCTTCAGCGCTGCTGGAGGATTATCCTCCTCTGACCCCTTCCAGCTCCTTCCTTTGCTCTGCCCACCCCACTCCCCAGGCTGGCGCAAGGCCAGGCTGCCCAGCCTCCCCTCTCCGCTGCTCCATCTGGCCACGTCCTGGCCTCTTTCAGCACGCAGCTGATGCATCAGGGCACAGTCACACAGCCCCAGTGCCCAGTGTCTGCTCTTCCACCCTTCAGCTGCCTTCACAAAAGGCTCCCCTGAAGGTCTCAGGGGCTGTGACAAAGCAATGTTTTGAATAGGATGCTCCTTGTGATACTCATTTTTCTTCCCACCCATCTAGGTGCATGCAGGGAGCCCAAAGCCTCCCTTGCCTTCCTATTTCTGGATGTGGGCAGACCCTCCTCTGCCTTTGCCATTGAAGATGTCTGAAATAGCAGACAGGCCATCTCTTGGCATTTGGTTACCTTCCAGGCTCTCTGCTTAGCTTCCATCCAGTGATAACAGATACCTGCCAAGAAACTTCGTAGTCAAGGAGATGTCTTTTAAACTACAGTTTGATAGAAACTATGTTATTATCAAGGGCAGCGCATCTCCAAGGTGGAGCACTCAGGTCAACTGCTTGCTAACTCAGTATCAGTTAGGCTAAGAGATGGGAGAGGAAGCCAGAAAGGAGTTGGCAGCTTCATCAAGCCCTGGAGCTCATCATTTCACGCACAGACAGGATGCTTTGTAGGCGACTGCAGAGGTCAACAAACAAGACCGTGTCCCTCCTCGTTGCCATGGCTCAGCCTCCCCCTCGCTTTCCCACACTTGATTTTATACTCCAAATTGAATCTAAAATGCAAAGAAACAGATCCCAGTCTTTAGCTGACGCAGACTGTGTCTCCTCTGGGAACGGTGTAAGAGCTTGCATACTTCAGGGGGCAATATTTAACTTAGATCAGAACAGAAGCACCTATCTGGAGAGAGCACAGAACAGACAGGTGGCTGTGATCGGTGCTCAGCAGATGGTTGGCAGGCACTCCTACTGAAAGACGTAGCCAAAGGGGATGCAAAGAGTATGCAATTCTCCAGCTCCTGCTGCACGTTTCCTCCCAGTCCTAGCAGAGGACAGATCTTCAGGGCAAAAAAAGCTGCTTTTTCTTCTGCTTCTGCCTTCAGCAATACCAACTGCTATTTCCTCTGTTCCCACCTTCAGAGACTGGGTTAGCTAAGAGGGTGCAATGAAGTCCCCATTTGCCACTTCCAGCCCTCTTACGCTACACATAAAGCTACCTCACAGCAGCATCATTAGCAGACAGAAACGACGAGTACGTGTGGGTAATCAGGAAGAATTACCCAAATGTAACCCTCAAAAACAGCCAGAAATGAAGCAGTTACAGGAAAGCAAGATAGCTGCAAAACTACCAGGAGTCAGCTGATCTATTTCTAATTGCCTGAAATGACAGCTCCTGACAGCATAAATCTAATCTTTCATCTCTTGAGAGGAGTTTGAAAGGTAGGAGACATTTCCTGGCATGAGGAAAAAGCTGAGCTGGGGATTCAGGTTCTAAGGCACACAACAGAGTGGGAGCCATTTTAAAGTCCACAAGCACTTACTACAACACAGCTTTATTTGGTGCAGCCTCTTCCATTCAAAACACGTGAAAATAGCAACTGGTGAGACATGAAAATCAGAGACAGCAAGTCTGTGCCAGAGACATTTAAAGGGAATGATAATCTGATGTTACGGTTTCAAGTAGCGATTTAAGGCTCCATAATTAATTATTTGCTCTATGCTAGCCATGAATGAGGAGGGAAGTACCAAGGTTTATAGCTCCAACCTTGTAATAAAGTAAGCCTGAAAATTCAATGGATGGTAATGAACAAAATTCAGCAAAGAACTCAGATTTTTGAAGCTGATTTTTTCTTTCTCATTCCAAGTTTTTGCTCAGTCACCCACCATCACACAGACTTAGCTAAGCCTCTCACGCAGCTTGCCTGGTAGCTGCAAGTCAGCACCAATTCTTTGCATGGCAAGCTCTTCTCTGGAGTATCTTCTGCTAATGAAGAAGAAAGTATTAGCAGGTAAATTAGTAAATACTTTTTTACTGGATACATTTAGTGAAATCCAAGGGCTGAATCCAGCCCACAAAATCAAGTCAAAGAATACAAGAAAATTTTAAGTCAATTTTTTTGTTTATTTGTTTCTTTTGGGAAAGATTGGTTGCTACACCTTCACACTTTCCCCTCAGTAATGTGAATTTAGGATCCCTGCCAAATTGTATAAACTCTACAAATGATCACACTAAGAACCATTTTGTCTCCTCAGCTCCATGAGGCGAACATGATGACGCATGAACTCAAGTGACATCCTGGGAAAATGGGTTCACACCGCATCCCCAAGGGCTATTCTCTCTGTTGGTGAGCCCTTGGAGGCCCCAGAAGAATCAGTGCTGAGAGGAGGGAGAGAGACCTTACTGTGGAGAGAGGAACTCCAGAAATATGACCCCAGTGAAATGGTGGGTCTTAGAAATAATCTGGAAACTCAAGGTAAAATTTGTGCTTCTCTATGTTAAGTATCAAACAAATCCATGGAGCTGTACAGAAAGCAGAAATCTGTCATGATCAGGATTGAACCATTCTGAAATTTGACTTCCTTTTGGGTTGAAACAGAGGCCATAAAACCTCTGAAATTATTCACAAGAGGTAGAATCTAAAATATTTTGGATAGCTAGGTACAAGAACACCAAATAAAAATATGCAAAATGTTTTTTTTTTTTAAAAAAAAAACTTGAGTGCTGTTACAGAGAATACATGTCAAACCTTGTTATTTTTCCCTTCAAATGGAAAACCGAGGCAAAGCAGTTTTGTGAGTTCCTCTGTTCAGATGAAAATGGTCAAACATTTTTGCAGCAGCTGTGTCTATCAGGTGTTCAAACAGCTCTGCTCATCGTGGCCTTTGCCTTCCAGAAGAGGATGCTCCCCTGACTGAAAGACCAAGTGGTCAGCCATGAGCAGGACTGGCAAGCATTCCCCTTTTGAAAAGCAGTGAAGGACACGTGCGTAGCTTCCTCTTCCCTTTTACACACGGGAGAGGTGATGCCCATGTAGATGGACAGGACTGGGATCCTGTCCAACAATACCAGGAGCCTACAGCCAGGCTTGGCTGCCCCAACAGACTTGGGATAAAGGCAAACAAGCTGGAACCCAGCCTGGAGTACATTGCCAAAGCTGTTTGCCAGGGGGAAATCCCAAAAGAGTATGGCCTGGAGCCAAGGATGTGGGGAGAGGGAATTAACAAAGTCCATCGGAAGCTGACCATACTTCCTTCTCCTCCAACTGCTACGCAGTATCCTCAGGACCCAGGTGAGTTTGCTACAGATCCTTCTGTATCAGAACAAGGAAGAGATCTCCTTTGGAGAATCCCAGGAGAAGGGAGCAGAAGTAACTTTGTGAGGGCATCTTACCCTCAACACAAGCCACTCCTTGCTCTCTTGCTGGAATTGGCACACAAAGCACCACCTCCACGTGAACAAACAGAAGGTCAGCGTCTTGCACACCCAGGCAACACATAACGTGAGCAGGCATTACCAGCACAGGGCTTAAGCAAGATGTGGTGCCAAGACAGACATCAGGCAGCTGGTTCAGAACCAGAGAGCCAGCTGGATTGTCCACAGAGCAGGAAAGGGCTGAGGCAATCTGAGTCACTTCTAATCCTGGAAGAGCAACAAAATGAGAGTTTGGAATCTATAGTTCACACCAGGGCTTGGCCCTCTCCACTCAAAAA
>VXAV01008740.1:61238-91666 GCA_013399715.1 Alectura lathami | reverse complement strand
AAAAAAAAAAAAAAAAAAAAAAAAAAAAAAAGCCCTGAAGATAATCATTCAGAAAGAAATGAGACAGGGCGACCAACCAAAACCAATTAGCAGACACCAGCCAGGAGGCTGAATTATCCTGGCCATTGACGGCATGCTGAATTTCAGCTGCAGATGAAGGCTGCAAACTTTGACAGTAGGGGAAAATCAGCTTCAGGGCTTCCAACAAACCAATCCCAAACCACATAGTTAGGTTTATTTAACAAACAAAACACATTACAACTAGCTTCTTCTCTTATCAGTCTTAACTGGGGATTTTCAGTTTCTGTTTGTTTTTCACTAATTGTGGTTTCCTAAAAAATTCTAGGGGAGACAATAACTTTCTTAATGAATTTATAGCTTGTTTCTCCCAGCCACAAGCCCTGAAGGAACTGAATATTGTTTTTCTTTTTAGAACAAGTTAATCACGTTGGGCTAAACAAGCAAAATGACAGTCAGCAAAGCATCAGTATGTTCTCAGGGCTCAAAGATCCAGGGAGGGTAGGGGCAGAGATGAAGAGCTGAAGAGGATGTGGTGTTTGCATGCCCAGCACTCAACAGACCACTTTCATGAGATACCTCTGGCCCTTCTTTACATGGGCAATAATCCATGCCCATGTGAGTGTGCAGACATATCAACACCCTCCTCGGAACGAGAAGCAAGGAGCAAGCCCAAAATAGCTCTACTGATATCCAAGAGATTTCTCCCAGAGCCAGGTACAACTCAGTGTGAGCAAGGACACTGAACATAGCCTGTAGCAAGCCTGTAGCTCTCCTTCCCTGAATCAATTTATAAATTTTTCCTGTGATTACAAAGAGGGGGAAGGGGATGGGGAGACAGAGACAAGGCCCTTGTGTGCAATGAAATTGAATGCATAGCAGCAGCCATCATTAATGATGCATTATGGAGTAACAAAGGGAGCATGGCTGATTGACAGTCCCTAACAAGTTGTGTGTAACAAACACTTCTCTCTAGGCAGAACGTTCCTGATTATGGGACACGTTCCCCTCATGTTACTGACACATCTGTTGTAATAGATGCACCCCACTTCAAAGGGGAGAGACACCCGAAACAAAGGGAGGATTGACTGCGAGATGCTTGACTGAAGGAGGCACAAGGCCACCTTGCTGAGGTCTGTACGGAGCCAAACACGCATGGCTGAGAAATCACCCAGGAAAATAAATGGCTGCAAGGCAAGTATGAACATCAAGGCGAAGCATCACCAAAGTAAATCCTCCAAATGCCACTACAGTTGCTCTGGATTTAGCTTCCTCAGAGCAGAATATGGTACGTCCTTTCATGATCCTCTCTAAATGTCGGAGTGTTGGCGCTGCCCTGCACACCCACACACTAAGAGGAATCCTGCGGGGGGAGAAAGGCTCCTTTCCTTCCTTCAGCACCAGCCTGGCTCAGGGATCGACAGATCTGGAGCCTGGGCGCTTACCCTGGGAGGGTAAATGCAGCCTTAAGGCTACAGTTCAGCTTAGCTGGGGCAACTGCATTTCCTAGGGAGGACAGAATCCCCTTAAAGGGAGCGGCAACATCACCGTGGGTTTTGAACGTCTTGGGCCTTGCTCCTCAGGACTGAATCCGAAGTGCAATGGGATGGAAGGGTGCAAGCTCAAGAGACACAGAGGGAGCATTCCTACCCCTAAGAAGTTCCTATTCAGAAAGGCACCTGTGCAAACAACCCTGACCAAGCCTATTTCCAGGCTGTCTGCAAGCAGAGGTGAGGCGCTGCAGCATGTGATGAGGAAGTTTGCTGGCAGACGTTAAGAAGAGTGTGTAAACTGAGTTTCCTAGAAAGCAATTAAAAGAAAAGGCAGGAAATTTGCTGCTCTGTAATTAATGCCAGCGAGAAGTCAGAATGGAGGATGACATCACCACAGTTAATTACAACTAGGGGGAAGGGTAGGACTAATCATTATCCTGACCCCGTGATCCATATCTGACTTCCTCCAATCGTGCTCCTGTCCACATTTCCCAGGAAGAGCATTTCCCATGCTCAGAGGCGTGTTCCAGATGGCTCTGCTCATGCCAAGCATGTGTGAGGCCAGACCCACATGTGTATCACATGGATGTTAAAGCAGGAGAGTAGCTGGGAGTGGGGTCTGGGGGCAGACCAGGGGGCTGCCCACGGGTATTGCAGCAGGGCACCCACCCCGTAAGGCTCCTGCTGTAAGCTGATCCTGCAAGGCACTGAGAAGCAGCCAGGTCTGAACCCTCTTCCCCATTCTGCTTTTAACTGCCCAAATCTCTTCCACACCCAGCCCACAGCTGGCATTGTTCCAGTAGCCAGAAATTAGCAGACATCTGGCACCAAATGCAAGCGAAGCACTTCTGCACCCCTTGTGCCAAGAAAATTCTCCCCGAGCTGTCACCATCAGTGCCCTGGATGCTGCTATTTCCACTTCCACACACAGGATGGATGGTAGGTCTCTGCAGCTCATTCCCATTGCCGGGTAGATGGGTCTCACAGACTGACAGAAGCCAGAAAAAGCAGGAATTGCATAAGGAACGTTTGCTGTCACCTGCCACCAAGGCTTGGGAACACACTATTGTCACATTTTATTTTCCTGATGCTATCAACATGCTGGGATGAGTCTATTAAAGAAGCTCTGATCTGCAGATATGCAAAACTACAGCAGAGAATTCTTCTGAAAGAGCAACCAAAACAAGGCAGCTGGCATACTGCAGCTTGTGCCCTCTGCCACCCCAGAGGGACATGCATCCAGTGTGCAATTTAAAGGAAACGATTCGCCAAACTGTTTCAGAGAATGGCATACCAGTACTTAGAGCTTTCAGTTCCAACGAAAACCACATGACGCTGAAAGTTACTCAGCTTTTACAGACAGAAAAAGAAAAGCCATATCCAGAGGGAAGGGGAAGTTGCATAAAACTATTTTTAAACTCCTTTCCAAAATCTCTGTGTATATGCAGCACTCCACAGAATCTGTCAAAAATATTTCAGTGTTATACTGAAACATTGTCAGAGACCCTGCATATCTTTAAGTCACTGAAAACCTGCTGGTAGTATGTAGATATGCTTCAATGCTACAATATGCTACAAAGATTAAAAACATGGTGGAAATCTACAGAATGGCTTCCAAGTGAGTCATCAGTCCATACAGAAAACTACACTAACAGGCCCGTAATAACTGTTTGTCTGCAAAGGTTAATTACAAATTCTTTTAAAAATCCTTCTCCTCCCCTTTTCCTATCCTAGCTTTCAAAGAGACTGCAGGAATCCCCTGGATTAAGGGGGAACTCACAGTCCAATAGCACGTGATATTCAGCCGGTCCTAAGGCTATTACAGCACGGTGCTCCCATGCAGAGATAAACCATGGTTTAGAAAAATATCTGAGCAGTTCCAAACATCAAGATGATTTCACACCCTGATGGAAAATATGCAGGCTAATATCACAGCAGTCATTAAGGCATTCAACATATAGTCATGCTAAAATCCACAGAAAAATACAGCTACGTTCCTTCATAGGATTAAAAGGCTGATCCAGAGACCACTGAAACCATTCAGATTTTTTTCCTTACGTGGGAAATGGACTGAATCCTATAAAACATTACATCTGAGAGGTTTCGCCAGCCATGAAGGCGCAAAACAGCAACATAGTCCATGCTGAGATGCACAAGCACACTGGCAATTTGTAACACAAACTGCAGTATGTGCTTAATTTTCTCTCCTACTATGTGGGAAGAACTGGGTACAGAATGAGGTCAGCAAGGAGGTCACAAAGCTGGGCACTGCAAATAGTTAATAAATATGGATAAATTCATGAACACACAATTAACGAGGGAATTGAGCTAAAGAAAAACCAATGGCCTCTCTTTTGCACAGGCTGGAAAGGTTATACATGGAGTCACATTTTAATGAGGTATTTTGAGAAGGGAGTTGAGATGGAACAAATAAGTAGTGCTAAACAAATGCAACAGTTCTTCTTCACCAAAGAACTTAAAGTTGTAAATTTTTGTAGCACACAGACTAGCATTGCATTGTCTCCAAGCACACAGGCTCCCTGACAGTAATGTAACCTAACACATAGGTATGACCTTAAAAATCCATGTAGCTACCTGCCTCACCTGCTGCTGGAGGAGAGGAGGCTGAGCCAGTGCAGGTTTGAAGCTCTCACCCAGAGCCCCATGGTGGGTGATAAGCTGACAGAGAGCAGAGCAAGTGCTGGGAAAAAGAGAGGCACATATATGGAGGGAAAACTGGAACAGAAACCCATCCACATTGGTGTGCTGCATGAACAGGTTGTGTAGGAGTCAGAAAGCTCAGCAGCAAACACTGTCAGGATGGAGTCCAGGACAAAAGTTGTCAAACGGCAGCAGCCAGCACTTCAGAGACCAGCATTCCCAACAGGGAAGTCTCTTTCTTCCCTGAAATTTTGCAGGATGGACACCACAGCCCGAAGCTCCTCCAGGAAGAAGCCATTTCATAAGAGATCCAAAACATCTAACGAATGGCTGATGACATTCTTGTTTACTAAGAAACAGCAGATAAAATTGATGAAGAGGAATTAGCAGAAAGGATAGCGAGTGGAAGAAAACCGAGGAGGAAGGTACCAAGCTGCAAAATACAATGGTGGGCACATCACGGAAGCTCACCCAGGTGAAAAAAAGCTAAACAGCTGATCTGTCAGTACAACTGAACTGCTGTGCCACTTATTATTGTATTGCTCATGGTACGTGTGTCCCCCACACCAGAGCAGCTGCCCTACTTGTGTGAAACTTCCAAGCTCAGCACTCAGCAGGCCCTGGTAGGGATATCTGCATGACAAGTCTGGGAGAAGGCAAAGATGACAGGGGTGGGAGAGATCATGAGCAACAGCCAGTACACAACACCAGGGGAAAAACAATCTTGGGTCAGTTCACGTACCACAGACTGTCTGTCAGTGACAAGGAGGAGAAATGTCAGGGGAAAGCGTAGAGCAGCGGAGGAGCTTACAGCAACACCTCCTCTGACACACCTTCCCAGCTTCTGGCAGCGAGTGGCTTACAGGCTTCTGCATGCAGACTACTTAATACTGACCAACTACTGAGAGATAAACCCTCTATGAATTTGCACAATTCCTTTTAAACCTGTTCACATTTTGTCTTTCATGTACTAGGGCCAAAAAGCTCCATAATGTAACTGTGGGCCATGGGAATTTGTGTATTCCACTGGTGCCTGTCATTCATGGTGCAGAGAACAGCCAGAAGTCCTGTCATAATCACCTTTTCCACACCACTCACTACCATTTCCCTCAGGGGACAAAGGAGGTTAGCACAACAAAGAGATTCACTTAAAACAGAGCAGCAAATGCCACAGGTCAGGAGTTCATTATTTTAAGCTGCTGCTTTTCTGGAGCATTATCTCGATGGTCTGGGCATCCCTACTTTAGAAGGAAGAGAGAGATTATATTCAGGCCCAGGCCCGACAATCAAAACAAATCTTCCCTGCCAGCCAATGACAGGCCCCGGCAGAGTGCTTCTGTAAGCGATATCAGTATTATCAGTGCAGACAAATCCCATTGCATAACACAGAACGGGGCAAAGAGAGGAAGGCACCAGGGCACACGCATCCCTTCCAGCACTGCTGGCTAATCAGATCTTGCTCTCGGGGAAAGAACTGACAAACTTTGTCAGTCTGGTCTGTGCACTGCTAAATTAAAGCTGATATTTTGAGGGATTTGTAGGAAGAGCTGTAATAGAAGCCTGCAGCCAGGACAAAAGGGAAGACAGAGGCATTTGTGAGCAAAAAAGTTTCTCTGTTCAGTCCACCCTGGAGATAGCTGGAGGAAGAGGATGGGAGGCCATCCATGGTGAGCTGGTCTTGCTTTAAAGATTCTGGATGTCAGCAAAAATTAATTCCTGCCTGTCCAACTCCAACGTGTCTCAAAAGCAAGCTTGTTGTCCTGTACTCCCACAGGTGGATTTTAGTCCCAGCTGATGAAAAGTCTGTGGACAATAATATCAGCCCTGTGAAAAGCATTATTTTTTATTTGCTGAAGCAGAATCATAGATCCAAGGTCCATTTCTCAGTGTGATTTGTTCCCTCCCTAGCTCCTGACCAAGTCTACCCACACAGCAGCACGTTCATTTAACAGCTCAGGCCAAGCAAAAAGAAGCAACTCCAGAAACAACTTGAGACTAAGCACAACTCTGAAATTACAAACAGCTCACCAAACAGCAAGGAGAGCGCAGAGATATTCCTCTGCCCATCACTCACTGGCAGATGTGAGACCTGAGAGCACACCCAGCCATAATTGACTTTCACATCCCTGCCTTCAACCTGTCGGGCTGCAGCAGGGCCATGCAGGGCCTCTCAGGACCCTATTGCAACCCTTTGTTGCTCTTCCCAGCAGCACTACGGGTATCTGCACCAAAATCTGCTTTAAAAGGCAGGGTGAAGAGAGCATTGTTACACAGAGATTTCATTTCCATAAGGCCAACAGTATTGCAGGTTAATAGAAGCAATTTCTCCTTCCAGGACATTTCAGGCCCAAGGCTAGCACTTCAAGAAAAGGACAGAGAACGGGCTTCATAGGTTCTGTTTCTCCAGCCTTTCAAGTGTCCTCTAAGTTCTCAGCACACAGTGGTTATTAGTGTTGCATACAAATCTTAACTACAGACTCAGAACTGGTTGGTGATCTATATGAGAAAAGTAAGAACATGCCTGGCTTGCTGCAAGACAAACTCTCGGTATAGGCTGCATTCCTGGTGTTCCTGTCAACTTAGAAGACCCCACACGATCTCCTAGCCAAGTCCACAGTGTTTCTTCCACTGTCCTTAGGATAGATAAGAAAAGATGCTTTAGTCAATTTTTTTTTTTTTGTTCTGCTCTGTTTTCTGTCCCTGTTAATAATAAAACAAAACCAGCCTACAGAATGTGCTCCAACCCAGTACTGAAGGATCTGCCACTCCCCTGTAGCCACCTTTATTCATTTACTATAAGGAAACTTACTTTGACCTTCATTTCCTTCCTTCCTGCTTGTCTCTGCCTATAGTTTTGCACTGAAACAAAGGAAAATACTGCTGGAGTAGCCATCTGCATAATCAGATCAGCTTCTGGTGCTGTCACTTACTGAATGGCAGAACAGCATCATCCCTGACCTCACAAGGTTTCCTTGCAGCATCATTCTCTGGCTCAGCTGCTCACTTCGCCCACAGACTTTCACATGCATGCTGTTCTTGAGGGCTGCCTCCCATCAGTTACATCCTTGGCTTTGTGTTCCTCTCCCTTGACGAGCTCTTGCACATATTACACCCTTTTGTGCTGGTTTCAAGCAGCCTTCTGTAGTTTAGAGGCACTTGTTGCCTCCTCAGGAGCTTCTTGATGTATGAGTGTGCTGCGTTTTCCCTCCCATTCCTCTTGCTAAGGATGAGTCTGTCTCCATAGGCTCTTCAAAGCACCTTGAGATGCTCCATGCCATGAGAGAGGAGAGGGATAAAAGCACGGGGTGGAGAAATGTAGAGTTCTTTCTTCTGATTTTCTGTTTCATCCTGCACTCAGAGGGTCCCCGAGGTGTGGGACATTTGTGCCTACCACAGAAAACAAATTTAACTACTTAGCAGTCTCCACTGGTCAATATTTCAAGTATACAGTTCTGGAACAAACTCCTATTTAGTTTGTAAAATTAATTCAGTGTCAGCCACTCCTCTTGCTCACTGCTTTATCAGCCTTGCTTGCCTCTCTTCTAACAGTGCTTTGCTCTCAAAGGCTTTTTCCAGGCCTCTTCTAGTCATGTCATCATCCTCCAGTGGCACCTACAATAAGAAGGTCTCCATTTCTTCTCCACTGGTCCCTTCCAACTCAAAGATTCTATGATTCGTCAAACTTATGCCTTGGGAGACAAACTGAAAGGCCAGAGAGATTTCTAGTTGTTTCTGTAAAGGCTGTATGTGAAATTTTTCAGGGACTGTGTATCTGTAGCTTTCAGCTGTGCTGAGAGCTGTAGTCACTGGGGGTACACAAGAAGATCTCAGCCATTTCTCACAGTTCACCCTGAGCTCTCTCCTCCTGAAAGCCTCTGGTTTCCTCCTCAGCCTTGGTTTCCATCCCATTCACTGCCACAGTGACACCTCTGTGACCATCACTGCCCTGACAGTTTTCCAGTCCAACTGTCAGCTCTGCAAATACCTACCAGCAGGCTCCTGGCTCCCAGTTTTCACATCACTGCGCAAAGCCATGTTTCTTCTCTCTAGCAGCTGTCTGCTTGTTACTTTTGGTTAAGGCAGAACCATTCCCATCCTGAACAAACACCCAGGTTTACAGACTGCAGTGTCTCCCAGATGGCCGCTTCTCAGATAGCTCCTCACTAGCTAACGGAGAATGTCAGGGAAGAATACCCAGGAGACTCCAAATCCACAGCTTAAGAATGCCTCCCAACACCTTTATTGATACAAGTGGGTGCCACAGCCTGTGGTGTATGCCTTAAGACACTTCTAAGAGCCTGGGAGAACTCATGGGGGACCATCTGCCTCTGCATTCAGTGGCTGAGCTCATGAAAGGGTTTGAGATCAATGCATCACCCTCTCGGCATTTTTGACATGCTGTTTACCAGACAGCTTTTGTTTCCAGTTAGGATACTTAGCGGGACACCTAGTATTCATGCATGCACCTGCTGACACAACAGGAGGACTCTGAAGCAGCAGATATGTGTGACCTCATCTCTTCATTACAAGAACTGGCCCAGGCTGAACATAAAGCACAACACACCCAGCCAGGAGCCGGGCCACTTAAAGCCATTAGAGTGGTCCTCACTGTGACTAAACAGCACAGAGATTAGACAGGAGGAGTGGGGGGAAGGCAGGAGGGACACAGCCCTGTGCTTAGGGACATGAGATTTCAGGTACCACGAATAAGAAGAGCAAATTATGAATGGGAGGCAGGGTGTGCTTGGGGTCCAGGTGACAAGGTAATTTTTTTCTGCAGGACTCCCATTCAGTTTGCTGCTGCCCAGAGCGTGGTTGTTCGCTGGCAGCAGGACTCCTCTAGGAGAGGAGAGGAGAGGGCAGCATCTGTGTCGGTGCAGCGTGGCTTCCACGGAGATTTGCCTCCTGTCTGAAAGGGGCACAAAAGGATTCTGCAGCGCCTGGATTTAAATCCTGGCAGAGGTCAGTGCCAGCTGCTTTTCAGTATCCCCTAAGAAGGTCAGCATGATAAAAGCTCACCCCTCAGTATTCGTCAGTCAGCGATTAACAACCACTTGAGCAGCAGCAATAGGTTCTCCTCCTCTCCCCGAGTTTTATTACCCAGCAAGTCTGTGAGTGGGTTCAAAGGAACAGATGTCTTCATTGTGCCTTCCCCCTCCTTTTGCTCACAGGAAGAGGTGGGGCAGGGAGAAATGAATTTTCTCCAAATTATGCTCTTAGCCTACTGCATCCTATCTGCTATTCAATGGTCACAGAGTTAGGAAGGGAACTGTAAACTTCTGATACTGTGGCGAGTTACTCAGAGTGCAAGCTACTGGAAACTTCCAAACTCTGAATAGACAAAACAGCCTCTTCATCCAAACAGCACCCACGCTTCCTCTTAAAATCTTTGTGGTGAAAGTCAAAGAAAGTTTGGTAAACACATTTAAATTCATCTTTGCATCCACCCAGACTTGGGTTTTGTGCTAACTGGGTGGTTTTTAACCTACCAAGACACACCTCAGTCTGCTACATGCTGCATTTTACTGCTTAGCATCCAAGTGTGCGTGCAGTTCTGAATGAAATTCAAGGGACCACGAAGCACTCAATCATTTAAGAGAATGCGGTAGCAAATGTAAAAGCAAGCGCTTCTGCCAGCACCGCCAAAAAGTACAAGAGATGTGATCACCTTTGATCACAGCTTTGCCAGTGAAACCCCCACAACGCAGCCAATTTGCCATTTGGTGCCACCTTCTCCTTAGACATAGGTGAAGGTAGGAAAGAGCCCTCCTGGTGTGAGCTACAGGCATCTCGGCAGGATTCTGCTGACACAGCCTGTCCTTACTGACCTGACCGGACAGCAAACCTCCTGCTCTGAAAGCACCAGCCCCCACACTCTGAGCTGAAGGAAAATCTGTGGCAGCCCAAGCAGGCAATGCTTTGATCTCTCCCAGTTTACCAGCAGCTGTACCAGAGGCACTGAGTAGAGCGCTCTTGTGCTGCTCTGCTCACTGGCACAGCAGATCTGATTTACAGTCTACAGTCCAAAAATGAGGAACAAGAGGAAGATATCCTGATCTGTAATGGAAGGCAGGCAGGGCTGCTGAGAGCTCCACAGGCACAGAGAGGAACCGTTGTGCCACAGTGCAGCTTTCCCATGGGAACACAGGGACAAGTCGGCACTTCTCTGCCCCTCCTGACACAAACTGCAGCTCTTCCTACAGTTCCCTTTATTGAGGAAAGAATGTAGTATAGATTTCAGCAGAGGAGAGAGCTCAAGCTTTTTCTGACATAGCTCAAAATTAACTAAGAAGGGGACACAAACCCCAGAACCACCCCTACACAGTTTTTCTCTTTGATGCATCTGTCGGTTGGGCTGTCAGCACCCCGTGTTCCTTCCTGCTGGAGGCTACTGGTACACTGCAATCCTTGTGCATAAATGGGACTTCTGACAGTCACAGACACAAACATACAAGCTCCCCACTCCCTGGTGCCAAGACTTGCTATTCCTTATTCACTAGAAACTCCCTCTGTGCAGTAAAAATCATGTCTGGTTCAGTTGTTCATCAGTTGAACTTAATACTCCCTTATTGCGGGCTACAAAACCGCTGGTGTCTGCTCTTTGGGCTGCTCCCCAGGCACCACCGGCAGCACACACGTCTTTGGACTGCAGCCATTTATAAAAGCTTAACCTGATTTGGAGTTGAAATGCCTCGATTTACAACATCCACAGCAAAGTCCAAAGAGCCACTTGTGAAGATATTGACTGAATTTGACCAGGCACTTCTCATTCCCTGCACTTCTCATTCCCTGCACTTCTCAGTCTACTCATAAGCAAGCTTTAAACAAGCATGCAGCTACACTGCTGGACTTCCACACTGCTTCCCACTCCCATCTTTGGCTTCGGTCTGTGTATACATCTAGCCCCCAAAAACGCTTGTTCCACTGGCTCTCTGGGAGACTGCCAAGCATGACTGCAAAGGGAAAAAGAGGTGAGCTAATCACATTTCTGTTTATGAAAACAGAATTTCCTCCATCTCAGCAGAGGGTGGAAGAAAATACAGTTGGCTAAGAAGACCCCAGTGGTCCCTATGCTGATGGTATTTGGCAGTAAAGGGATACTCGGAGTAGGAGAAGCAGTGTGTAGTTTGGGCAATGACTGTGCATAAGTACCTCCAGGTACTAACTAAGCCTACTGAAGGACTACTGTGTGCACCTCTCATCCCACCATTCTCTTAGATCTTTGCTAAGTCAAAGGGAACTGTACCTGGCATGGCTGCAGCTACAGACACAGCCCAGCATTTGAATCCAGTTATTACTCTTCTTAAGCCGATAGCCAGCTGAGAGTTCTGGAAGATGTTCTGGCATCACTTTTAGCTGAATCATCTAGTAATATAAACCACATCTGTTCCACACACGTGATCTGGAAAGCATCTTTTCTTCAGCAGTTTCACAGGAGGAGAAGGTAAAATTGATAGCAGCTTGGCTTTGAAGACACAGCAGACTGAGGGAATTAGCTCTTCTAGTCTAGGCTGCAAAAAGGAAATCAGTCTAATTTATGCCCCGTAACTCACTAAGCCACCTCAACTATAACTGAAGACCGTGAGCAAAACCCTGCCAAGCTCCTCAATAGGAAAACTTCCAGGAACAAACAGGACAAACCCTGAAAGACCATTGGGAGGGATTTTTGTTGAGATGAAAAAAGAAGCAAGCAAAGAAACAAGCAATCCCAACAATTCAGTCAATGGTTAAAACAACTCAGTGCAAGTGGGAGTTAACAAAGGACCACAAGGCACGGGACTACTTAAATGCTGCTGCTACCTATATCCTATGGATATTCTTCAAAGCAAAGATCACAGTTGCCTAGAAATCTTTGTACAGACTTGAGTACCACAGGGTTCTGTCCCCAGACAAGAACTCCTGTTCGTACTGGTAATACAAACCAAAAGCCTCTCAATTTCTATGTGAAATGTTAGTTTAAGCACTACTGCTGACCGCTGACCTGACACTTGGGGGATGGCTTTGCTGGATATGTGTCAGATGAAGCCCTACTGCTGACTCATTCCCTGCCAAGACCCCACCGCATAAAGTGAGTGCTCATCTGGCCACAGCACCAGGAGCTGCATGAAGATGTCTGTCAGCAGAACATCCTTCTCGGGCAGAAATCTTGGGTAGCAAAGCCAGCTGCCATGTTGCCTCTTTTTTGAAGCCTGGTGTTTGGAAACCTGTCATATACATCACCTGTGGTAAAGATGAGGTGTATGCATCTCCTGTCCTCCAGCAGAAAAGTCTAACAGATGCAAGAACCTGAGCTCTTTGCAGAGCGCTCAGTACCAGGAGGCACAGTGCACCATTTCAGATCCCTTACCTCTTCAAAAAGCAGATTAAAATTCCTTGTTGCATTGTCACAGGAAAAAAAAAAAAAAAAAGATAATAAAAAATAAAAAGCTTTGCTCACTAACAGACCTCCTTAAAGAAAAGCAGCAAAGAGTTAAGTAAGGGCTGACCACAGCTTAAATAAGTTTTGTCCTCATCAACCTTGGCTGCATGCTTTCAATACCAATGAAGACGAGTTAGAAAAATAAAGAAAGAAATGGTATATAAGGAGATTTCACAATGATCTGAGCCAAGAGATGCTGTCCTACACTGTCCTTGAAATGGGAAGTGAGAGATCTTTTCAGAGAGGTTACTAGAAGTACAAAACTGATATATCTAGAAGCATTTCAGGTTGCAAGGCCACATAATGAACAGAATAATAACGATAAAACCTTCTTTGCTTTCCTCTTGTATTGAGCACAAAAAACAACACAACAAACTTGCAAAAAATTGTCAAACCTTCCAGTTCGTACACCAGCACAAAGAAGGTGGTGGAGTTTTATTCTGAAGTGCTAAGGTATAGAGAAAACTGAGCCGGTCTGGACAGGAAGCAGGACAAGCTGTAAAAAACAGTGGACAGAGAGATCAAGATGCAGATGCTGTTCAAAATGAATTCAAGAATGGTCTTAAAAACAAAATGAAAAAAAATGGAGCTAAAACCTTTGTAGGCATATATAACAGTAGATATCACATTTTGTCTCAGAATTAAGCTACAAAATGTGTAAGGTCACTAATGCATTTCCATTATAAATTGGAGCTTCCAGATATTTCTTTATTAGATAAATTTAAGTTTCCCTTACAGAAGCAACAACCAGGAATCCACAAAAAGCTCGGTACAGTTATGAGGACAGTAAATAAACTCTCTCCATCTCTCTTAGCACATTGTTCTTTACATGGTTAATCCTGTGTAACTCACCAAGTCACACAGCATAACCAATCTGAAGCAATCAAATCCAAAAAAATCAAACTCAAATGCTGAGATTAGCTATTATTTCAATTTCACTTGCAAGCTACCTGAACTTAGGGGGCCATAACTAAGCATGAAAATCCCAAATTAAATTAGCTATTTAACCCAAATGCAGCCTCATGTTAACCTGGGTACAACATGTATACTGCCCAGAACTTGACTCCAGGTTGTTAACTCACTATACATCAAGCACATACATCCTTGCTACTGTGCCATCAACTACAACCAAGCCAGTGCTGACAGTGAGTCCTCCTGCACCACAGCAATGCCTCCTAGCCTACCTGCACTTCGGTCTTTAGATCTAACTGACCGTCCTGACGAGCAGCTGAAGAACTCAGAACACTCTTAAAACTGCCAACCTAAAACACTGAAAAATTCTGATTTCCCTTTTTCTTCCCAAACAAATCTTCCTTTTCTGAGCGTCTGTTGTATAAGATTATCCACATAACAGGAGAATCCAATTCTTGGAAATACAAAACTTAAAATGAGCCTCCTCAAAAGCCTCCAAACTGAATTACCCTCTTTCCAGGAATTAGGAATTGTTATAAAGTATCCTTGAACTGACAAAGTAGTGGTTTGGAAGAATGCTAAACAGCCGCAAAGAAAGGACTGGTGACAAAAAGTCTACATGCCCGTTATATGCTTTATGATACAGTGCCACGTACATGCCATGAATCACAGTCAGCCAAATGCCTTCATTACTTGGCTCGTACATTCGCATCCAACCACAGCACATCAATTAGCCATCCTCTCCAAATAGCTAAACACATAACAGTTATTTATGGCGAGAGACATTTTGTTTCAAAATATCCCATGGCAAAATTTGCAGCATTGAAGCTAAACAATAAGATACTAGTTTGTAAGTAATGCTGCTGGCCTAGGAGATCAGCATTCCTGAATTATTATATTTTTATTATTGGGAAGAAAAGAAATTTGTTTTTACAGCAACCAATCAGCATGCAGTTTGGATGGAGAGCAACCACACCTCTGGATGGATGGAGAAAGAGAGAGGGAAGGTGGAAAGTAGCATGAAGAGCCAACCCCTCCTGCCTAGGAGATGGAAATAACTCGTGCTATTTGCAAACAGTCTTTCCACCAGCAGGCTGAGGATGGACCAGCAGACAGCATCTGCACAGACAGATGCCACCAGGGCAGAGGAAGCCCTCCCTGTGGCTGAACACGCCTGTGCTGTGTCAGTCTTGTGGCTCTGCCAGGTGTAAATGCCCTTGAGGCGTTCACAGCACTTCCATCAAAGCAGCCTGGAGTCAGGGTGAGCACTGTGTGCATACATTGTTTAGGAGTGCTTTGGGCAATTTGTAGGTAAAGAAAATATGGAGGCTAGCAAAAAACACCTCATAAAAAAACCAAGACTATTTAAATATAAAACGCAACAGAACAGACTGCACTCTGTGGCCACAGTAAGTCCCTGAGGAACAGCAAGACACTTGCTGACAGATTGCTGGTAAGCACAGGCTATTTCACCCTCCCTTAGACAACTAACAGGATCCAGCCCTTCCCACCACTTAAAATTCAGTTCTGTAGGAGACTGCTGACTCCTCTGCACATCGGAAGCAATGGGGGAAGCAAACAAAGCTGCTTTACTTTCCTCTAATCTTTCTCCCTTGTGTGCCCGCACCAGATGGTGCCGAGCTGCAGGTTGGAGGCAGATAATAAGCCCAGAGGAAGCAAAATGGTAATATTAGGTTATAAAACAGCTGACCTTCAAATATGACGTCAGCTCCTGTTTAATTGATGGGACAGGTCCAGGCAGACAGACGTATGCGCACTGGGATGTCCATATTCAGCACCTTCCTTCTAATATGGGAAGCAGCCATACGGCAGTACTGTTAAAAGGTCTGTTCAAACTTTGAAGGCGTGAGAAGAAGCAGAGAAAAAGTCTCCATTTGTCTTGAGAGAGGCAGACCCCTCTGGGAAAGCATTCCTGCTGAAAGTGGTTTTCCTTAAGCCCCTGGCCCAGCATCCCCATTCTCTACTCTTGCCTGCCTCTCCCACAGCAAGCAAAGCAAAATAACCTGGGAGTTAGAGAGCACTGATCTTCCATAAGAGCAAAATTACCAAATGCAAGGTATTTTAAGCTTCTAGCTGCCCTGGGCCAGAGTTTTACTTCCAGCTCCCATCACTGCAAACACTGCTGGGAACAGCATTTTTAAGCACTGTGTTCAGGATAGAGGATATCCTGCTTTGGTCAAGTGCAGGCTCTGCAAAACCGTGCTGCAGCATGCAGTAAAATCCTGCAGTCTTTTCTGATATGGAAAGCAAAATACACTCAACAGTACTCTTGTTGATGGAAAGGAAGGCCCTGTGCTAGGTGACTGCGAAAGAGCAGTGTGAAACACAGGCCCGAGAGTGGGAAGCCCTGCGTGGCTCTCTGCTTCCCCTGCAAAGCCATGCAACACAAGACGTCTCCCTTTCCTTGGCAAGGAAATCAGCTCCAGTCCACCTGCCACAGTTGTCTTCACAAGTAGCTGCAAAGGGTTTCAAAAAAATTAAGAGGTTTGAGAAACATTAGGTTCTGTTTTAGTGCTTTTAGTACTCTCCACGTAAAGGTAACAGGCAGCAGCCTCCAGGTCCCTTCTTGGCTAGTGCAGCACTCGGCTCATGTCACACTCAAGGAAGCAGCTTGCATCACCATCTGAGTCACAGGACTTTATGGCCACGCTTCCTCAGCCTCAAGAGAAAGCCATGCAGAGGCTCCCAGCAGCAAGGGACAAAGCCACATTGAGTGACAACACTGAACGTCTCAGTGTTTACTAAACACATACAAAAATAAAATACCTTGCTGTAAGCAGCTCGGTGTGCTGTAACACTGAATTTCAGTCTTTTTGCTGCTCCAAAGATGCTTCAGTCAGGGAGGAACTAAGGCAAGAGCAAAGCTGCTCAATCACTGTCCTAGCTGAGTGCCTGCAGCAGACACCAACATGAACACCTCTCTTGCACACCACAGCTGCACCAGGTCTGCATGGCTCTGCTCTCCAGAGTCTGGACACTGGCTCAGGCCCCATCTGGCAGCACACACGTACCCCACCAACCTACTGCTGTCCCGTGAACAGCCCTGCAACTTCTTCTTGTACTCAGAAACCAAGAGTTGTCATGGGCAGGGGAAATGCCTCCCTAAGAACTCAGGAATTTTGCACAGAGCTTGGAACTAGGGCAGCAGTGATTTAACATCTACCATTAAAAGCAGTTTAAAATTTAATGGTCAGAGCATAATAAATCCTACCCAGACATTTTCAGCTTGCAAGCCAGGCCACCAGCAGCACAGAAATAGCTTTGCTGCAAGGCAACCAAGAACAGTTTTAAGTGTATTTTGCAGAGAACAAAAGCCTGGATTGCCTCTAACCATGACCTTCTCCAGCACCTTGATGAGAAGACACTGCGTCAGGAAAGGAGGTGCTCAAGCAACCAGTGTTAAAGCATGTTAGATTAGGTAGAGCCAAGAAACAAGGAATAAGGCAGACCAATCCTGAACTGCAGTGCAAAACTGGAGCATTGCTCTCCTTGGTGTAGAACAGAATAGCAACAATCCTGAAAATAACCCTACGTTTTCCTTCAGAATCACACAGGGGTCTCATCTGGATCCAGTCTACTTCCTGCAGTGCACTTAGCATCTTGAGTAGCTGGAGTCACTGCCTGGCTGTCAGATGTGGCACTGAACAGGTTGCATGCACAGGCTGCACGCTGCCAGCGTTTGGATGGCACTCCTAGACACACTGCTGGGATCTGTCAGAGGTGTTGACCGCATCCACCAGAAGCACAGATATGAAGAGGGAACTTCTTCACCCCTCACTACCACACCTGCAGCTGGAACACAAAACCACAGACGGGGCAGGACACGTACACTGCAAAGACACGCATGATACAGAGCTGGGGACACAGTGGTGGGGTTTGTGTGAGCAGCTTTGCTTCAGGTAGCTGGAGGCTAAAGATGGGGCTGCTTTAGCCTGGAAGAGAGAGTTTTCCTCAGTGATACCAACCCGCCAGCATACTTTCTCCTCTCACCTCCTTAGATCACTGCCTCTGTAACTTGGGGCAATACACCACCAACTACAGCCTCTTCAATATCTCAGTCACTAATGTTTTCATGCCTTAAAAACAAAGGGATTGGGAGAATGGGTGGTGAAGGGAGAGGGGTGAAGCTGTGCCACACCAGGGAAGGGAAAAGGCCTCTCTGCAGCTCTTTATGGAGGCTCCTGCTGTTCTAATGGAATCTTACCCAGGAAAATAAATCCTTAATTAAAGAATGCTGCAAACAAGCACAGTGGGGCTTTTCTTGATGATACCAACCCCACTGCAGTTTCTAAAGCTCTTGGCTGAACAGAGGGTGAGCAGCAGCAGCCCCACAACGTGCTGAAGTCCGCATTCCTAAAATTCCCCAGCGCAGGCTGGCATGTCCAGAGGAGGCTGCTGAGCGGCTCAGGGTGATTAGCTGATAGTTCAGGTTCAGTTGTGCCATGGGACAGAGGTCGGGGCTCCTCATGTCCACCCCCAGGGCTTTCTTGTAAAAGACTTCAAGTATTCTCAGCTGAGCACTCTCAGTGTCCTTCCTCCACCCACCATCGCACTGAGCAGTTTTTGCTTGCATTCCTCCAGTTGTTACAGCCCAAGTAAGTGCTGTAAGGTCTGTGGGGCAGAAGTGCAGGAGGTGCACACTGCAGCAGCCTCCTGGGAGGTCTCTGGAAAACAGCAGCTTCCACCCTCCCCTCCCCTACATCAGTATGAGGGAGGAGGGTAGTGTTAATGCAGCAGGAATCAACAAGCCCGCTTGTTTCTTATTCCAGAGCAAAGACAAAGGTTGGGTTTGTTCAGCTAGGCGGTACAGCCAAGCCTTGCAAGGGAGGCAGGAAAAAATGTAGGCATTTTTCATTTTGTTTTGGACCTAGTCCCTTGAAACAGAATGCGCACAGGAGTATTTTATAGAAAAAAAAAAAAAAAGCACAGTTAAGAATTGGAAATGCAAAAGAAAAATACTCTGAAGTGCTCTCCACCTGTCCAGTAATACTGCTCCTTTAGAGAGAAACAGGGAGTGGAAGGAAGGGACAAAACAGAAAACAAAATCCAGTGCTTTAAGCTCATCTTATCCTAATTTTAGAAGCGGAAGGAGTCACTAAACCTTTCAGACTTTTAAAGCAGATAAGAAATGGAAACATCTAATTTCTGGGCACATTTTAGAAAAAAATATGGCACGCTAACACTGGAAAAAACAGAGCTGAAGTGCAGCAGGGAAGCCTGGCCATAAAACAGTAAAATATAAGAGTGAAACAAGGTCCCTAAATTCCCCATGCTTCCATCAGAGGAACAAACAGCAAATGGAGAAAACGAACTGCAAAGGCAGAGATGGCAGTTCCCTGGCAAACCAGCTTGCTAGTCTAACTGCAAAATCCTTTCCCTTAAGCTATTCATATGCAGCGTCTAACAGGAACATTTTCAGCCACAGACACTGAGCTGTATTTGGTAGCTACAGTGCTAATAATAAACTGTTAAAATATCTTGCTCCTTCAGCTGACCACTCCCTTAAAATGTCTTGCAGCAGAAGCCAATGTGCTGTTTGACCAGGAAAAGGGTTGTCTTGGAGATATCTTCACAGACAACAACAGCTCAGTCAGTCACTTTGAGTGATGCCACCTAGCAATCTGCACATTAACTTCAAAGAGAAAATGAGGATATCAAAGCCACTGAAAGAGAAATCATCACCTGCAAGAAACGTGCTGTTCTTCTCCCATGCACTGCTAGCTGAAGGAAACAGGACAGCAAGATGAGAGTTTTGATCTCAAAACTCAAAATGCACTGCTACCTCTCTGTGTAATTAGGTCACTAAGAGGCTAATGGTGTTCCTGCCCTTATGACCATTTATATGAAAACTATAATCTATGCTGTTCTTTCAGAATCAGAATTAGTTTCAGATCAGACATGCATGCATCACTTCTAAAAAAGACAGCTACCAAAAGGTTAGACAAAAAGGCAATCCAGAAGTGCCACCACATTATGGCTAAACCTCAAGGATTAGAAAGAGGGTCATAACCACCAAGCATGCAGGCTGTTCTACAGCACCAGGCGTAATTTTACAGACTACCAAATATTTGTTTCCAAAGTAAACCCCTAAAAGCAGGTTACTAGGTAACCTGATAAAAAAGATGCTTATCTCCTAGTCCCCTTAATGGGATGCTACAAAGAGATGCCCTTCTCTCAAATATAAATGGAACCAATCCTGCTCAGCTCAAAGATGCACACAGAGATGCACCAAACTCCCCATCACAAGCACTAGACACATAGACAAAATGTCAAGGCAGAAAGTAAGCCAAAGGCCAGAGAGATTAGGTTCATGTCAACACAAGTATATCCATACTTGGGATTCAGGAGTGTGAACAATGGACAGAAGGTCTCTAACATCCCCCAAAACACCTTACCTGGCAACAGGCCTTCTGCTGGGCTTCTTCCTCCCCCAAAAGACAGACTGGTGCTCTAGCAGTTGCTGGATCTAGAGAAATATGGACCACTGCCATCTCCTAAGCATCCTAAACGCCCTTTAGCACACACTCTGATCATCCACTCAGAAGTGATGGATGTTTGTTTCCCTCCCAAGCTGCTGTGAGCCCACTGGCACAGACAGCCTCGAGGCCCACTGGAGATACGGTTCCCCAAGGCCTTACACAGGCACAGATGCTCTTACTGCACCAACATCTTTGCCAACTCAATAGCTTCTGAAACTACTAATCCATTAAATGTGGGTCTGCATATTTGTAGCACTGAACTTACAAGTCTCCTGCATAATTTTGTTAATAATACCACATATGACTTAGGAGTAGTCCAACTTCTGTGCAAACGGGCATATGCAAATGCTTAGAAACTTCAGGAAGAAAGATGCAGTCTCTGTACAGAAAAGTCCTGTCATCAGCTTCAGTTAAGGGGAAGAAGAAAAGCCTTGTCCCAGCTGTAATGAAAGGTCCCCCTGGGCAGCAAGAAGAGTGGTTCTGCTCAGAGAATATTTGCATCTCAGCTGAATTAGTTAATGTGTGTTGAACACTCTGAAAATTGTGCAGTAGTACATAAATGCTAGGGTTTGTTATTTATTATTGTTTTGGTGCACAACAGCAGAAAGCAGTGCCATTTACAAATGCAAATTAAGAACAACAGGAGGTCTATGGACATGCTGTGGGTCTGGGATTTTATTCATTTGTCCCTCCCCACTCCTCTAAAGTCCCTTCTATAGGACTCCTACAATCCCCACCAAGCAGGGCTGCCCTCAGCCCCATGCAGCCTGCCACATTGGAACAGCTCTGCCAAGAGGGGATGACATCCCTACTTGCAAACCTAAGCAATATCGCTTCTCCTACTCTCCAAAGTGCTGTCATCAATGCCCTTCAATACCAGAATGTTTTCACCTGAATTATTTGTTTGGGGCAAAGTAAGATGAAACCAATCAAACAAAGGCACATATACATTTCCAAGGCAACGAAAGTGTTACTGAAACAAAAGTTGAGAGCTCAGAGTGACATATATGAGCACACTAGAGGGAGATGATTCATCCCCACACTCCGTGTAAGAGCAAAGTTTTAGACATCGATTTCTTTACCTGCATTGTTAAGACGCAGTTTAGATGAAAAGATTATTCTAAACCTCCTGTCTGCAGCTTGGGTGAGGGAGTGAGAGGGACAGTCTGGTTTTTAAAGTAACTCAGGAGTGCCCCATGTTTCCAGAACCAGAATTTATATTTAGGCAGATCAAAATCACTTTGTTTTTTGATTTTCCAGACTTAAAAGTATCCTTTGTGCTTACATAGCACATATGACTCCCCTCCCCCAAGATAATTAAAATAACTGCAGAGATGTAGTCATTCTTCAGTACTACAAGTCTATCAAAGCGGCTATTTTCAGTATAACGTTTCTGCCTCACCTGCATTCTTCACACAAAGTTCAGAGGATATTGAGGAAAACTGGGAGTACACAGTCAAGCTTTAACAGACAGTACATAAAAAAAAATATCTCTGATAGATGCTCAGACAAATTCTAATACCTCATTTTCTCTCAATACTGCACTTAGATATGCATTATAGCTTGCACACAGGAAAAAACAGGCATTTAACTCAAGCAGTGCTGCCTGTTCAGAGATATGCAGCATTTGTAGAGAGAGTTGCATTCCTTTACTTTCTTCAAGTCACTGACTGCTTACTGGGTTGCCCTACTGTCTATGAAATACAGACATTTCAGCAACTTAAGCTTTGAGGGCCTATATCAAGGGGCCAATATCAGCACCTGATCTGCCATTCACCACACTGTATGCAACTTCCAAAAGGCAAATTGCAGAGACAGAAGGCAACAGAGCCCCTGAAGAGTTGTTACAGCAACATTCCCTCCTCTATTTGCAGAACTGCAAATTGTTTTATGAATACCATTCAACCGAAAGACTAAAATAAACACCAATTCACTCTCTGTGCTGGAAGAGAAGCAAGCTCTGCTGGTTGTATGACAGGGACTGACCACTGGAGAGAAGCTGTGCAGCTAGCCCTGTGTACAGATCTGCATTTATACCCAGGCTTCAGAATCACGTACACCAGAACAGTGAGTTCAGGCACCTCTGAATCAATAAAACCACAGTACTCTGTATGCCTGCAAAGGAAGAAGCACACTTAGAAAGAGATTAAGATATTTCCCCCCTCCTCCCAGGACAAGCCTTATTTCATTTGAATGCAATCAATTAGCTCCTTTGTTTGCACTCAACTCCAGATTCCTCAGTGCACCAGGCAATGCTGTACAATCACATTCAAGAGTGGCACTGTACAAAAAGAGTTTACATGAATCAGTCACAAAGCACCTACAAGAGCCTGCAAGCTCCTGCAGAATGCCCTCTAGAACAGGTTCCTGTCACACTGAGCTAAGGACAGAGATTAGAGTTATCAGCTTTGACACTCAGCAGGAATGTGTCACAAAGGATTAAATCATTATATCATGAAGTGTCAGCAAATGCAGCTTTCCTGCTGTTCTACCACTAAGTTATACATTAATTAGTGAGGTACAAAACAAACATGAAATACCTCCAAGCATCTGCCCTGTGGATCAGGCCCAGCCAGAGCTATTAGCACAGGATTCATTTCCAAGAGGATATTCCATTGTGTCCCAGCATCACCCAAAGCATCACCAGCAGACCCATTAAAAGGCAAAACATAGGAGCCTAAAGGGAAGGCACGGAAGTTGATTGCAATGTTTGACTTCACATTTTTTATATCTGTGTAATACAATCCCTTTCTCACAAGCTCTGTATCTGATTTTCTAAACAAGGTCATATATGAGCCACTGAATAAAAACATCCTTCTTGAGAGAAGCGGGGAACAGCATCAAAGACTACAACATGAACAGGAGAGTTGAGATAAGTCATTGTAGAACAGAAAAAAAACATGGCCTAACTGGATTCAACTGCTGAGAAGTGTTCCCCAGCTACTCAGCAATTCTGGACCAAATCATTTACGAACTTTCATTCCGTCAGTGGGTGGAAGAAATTCCACATGACTAAAAGCCACAGTAGTGAAGGTCTAAGCAGACCGACAACATCCCACACCTAAACCTCTACTTTTCATCTAAATCATGACCTTAGAAACGTGTCATAGGACAAAAGAAATGATTCTGTCCCAATTTCTTACAGCTACCTCAGCAGAATTTCTGCCTTCAGCTCTGTCTGGCATTTTTCCCTTGCGTTCTGTCCCAAACTGCTGCCTTCTACTGCTTGGCATTGCCAGACTCTGCCAAGTTACATCAGCACACAGCCTGTATCCAGGATGTATTCTTTAAACTAGTTTCTCAGAGCTTTGGGATCCCTTCAGTATAAAATAAGATTACTTGCTAGAACTGCCTAACTGGGTCCAGTTGCCATGTCTCTCTCAGAAGCTGAACTGTAGCTGAAGCCACTACAAGATGGACACACTACGACAGAGCAACTATCGGCATTCACTATGTGAGGACCTTCTGAAGCTTGGCTCTCAAAAAAAGGCTTCCATTTCCAGATGTAGTCTCAGAGGGCTGCAGGGTTAAACCATCATAAGGTGAAGAACAGCAGCACCACGGCGCTCCCCTGTTTGCTACCACCCCACCTCTCACCAGCTGCTGAAGCACAGGAGACGGGGGGAAGCCTCCAGGTTGTACTGAGGTCCCATCACGTACCATTAGACTGGGAAACTTGTGCACAGGGCTGTGAGAATTGGGGGACAGCTCAAAATGGACTCTGTGTTTAACATAAGGTGATTTTCTTAGGGTGAAATGGGACATCAGGCACCTCCTGTTCCACAAGTTGAAACCACCCAGTGCTGCGCAAACTTCTGCCCAGAGCCCTAAACACCAGAAGGTGGGAGTAGCTCCCACTGCTGTTTCAAAGTCAGGGATGTTAGGAACCTTCAAGAAATTAAAACCCCCAGTTCAGCAGTATGCAAATTGTACTTTTGACAAAAGCATGCTCCCAACAAAATGTGTTAACCACCTTCTAATTAAATGCTTTAAATTAGATTAAAATCATACTGTCTGACAGATGAAATATAATGCATTAACAGGACTGTTCTAACTTGCTTAGCATCAAGTGTTTATTAAAAGCTCAAAAGTCAAATATGTTGGGGGGAAGGCATTCCTCAAACTGAATGCCACAGCAGATGTTCATTCCCTTATAACCAGAAAGTCACTGAAATGGTACTTTGAAAGACTAGAGAAAGTTTATCTGATGAAGGAGTACATAATTCAGGGACCTGTCAGCTTGGCTGAAGTACTAATCCACTCAGTCCAGGACAATTTCTATTTGCAATAAAAAGGAATACAGCAGAGTAGTAGAAATGAAACTGTACAGTGGAATTCTCTTTAATAAAAAGAGGGGAAAATCCATAGCAGCATCTGTCAATTGGAACATCAGCTGCTGCTGAGAGATTTATTCTGAATGTCTCATAAGCTGCCTTCCAGCTGCATTAGCCAAAAAAGAAGCCAAACCCCATATTTTTCTTAGTTAGACAGTAAGACAGGGTCGTGCTAAAAGTCATAAAACTTCACTGGATGTAAAATCCATAGTTAGGAAGGGGAACCTATGAAGTATAGCTGCAGGTTCCAATAAGGCTTCACTTCAGTCTGCTGAACTCACACCACACTTCAGCGATCAGAACAAGACTTGAGATACCCATGGAAGGTTGTTTTTCAGCTCTCTCACCCTTGCTCCCATGCACACACAATTTTCTCAATAAGGGAAGTTCTGCAAGTACACCACCCAAAGCTGCCTTCTGCCTTAGACCTCATGATAGGCCGCCTGCTTTTCCTAAGAAAAACAGGGCTGATACCCTTTCCTTACCCACAGCTCCACCTACTCTATGGCTTGTTTCATACCCTAAAGACGAGCAAACTAGAGAAACTCTACATGTAATACAGCACGCTGTGCAGAAGAAGGAACTGTTGCTCTCAGGGAATTTTAACTCCTTGCTTAGAGGATAGCAGACCAAGACACCAATGGACAGAAGCAACAGTTTTAGTTTAGAATAAGGAACTTAATCATGGTTCTTCCTGGTCTGTTCCCACCTAAATTATCTTGCAGTGTACAAACAAACAGGGTCTGATGTGGACAGAAGGGAGAACAGGGACAGCTTTCAAAGATGTGCCTGGGAAACCTGTCTGCAACAGACAGCTTGAGACTTGTACAGAGACAAGACTGTATGGGGACCTGAGAAAAGATGCAAAAGTTTTAACTGTACAGGAGATTGTTAAAGTCAATGGGAACCTGGCATTTGTCAAATCGAAACGAAGAAAGACCATCTCCACTATCCAAAAACCTTGCACAGTTTTGAGGTTCCCTCTGAGAAGCCCAGGCAGGACTGCGGGCTGAAGGTTTCATCCTGGGTCTCCCCTAGACTGGACTCTGCCTACAGGCTGCTCTGGGTCTCTGAGTACACATCAGTACTGAGTACCTTATAAATCACCAAAGCTATAATAAAACATGCCCTCCAGCCTTCCTGAGCAGTGTTGTATTTGCCTTTACCTAGCCTCACCTACAGCCAGCTGCCTATAAGAAAGTTGAACAACTGGTTTCTGACTAGAATTGTTCCAAATGTTTTAGCACTCATGCGAAGTCATGTGGAAGAAAAAAGGAAAAGTCAAAAACCCAATAACTCACGTATCCTGGTTACCATCCTCCACTATAATTATAAAATTGCCCTTAAAACATAATTGCATAATTGGGCTTGGCAAGCATTCACCCAAATCTTTTACAAATATTTCCACAGACTGAAGGAACAGGCGGTGGGCAGTCTGACAAGCCTGCCATGAGAATTCGTGCCCTTAGGACATGTTCCTTACTATTACACTAAATACTTTGCATCACAGCCTAATGTTTCAAAACAGCAGTTGAGCAAGTGAAGTACCAGCATCTTAAAACAAATTAACAGAAATATTTTCAAGCTATTTTCACTGCATACTGGGAGCAATCCCTTTGAACAAAGAGATTGAGAATGCTATGGATTCTTTAAAACTTGTAACAGAGAAAGAATCCCAAGGTTAGATGAAATTGGTTTACTTCTGATAGCTACAGCCAAACAGAAGCTACTGATGCCTTGCAAGGGTCACATTGCCAGCACAGCACGCTCTCCCTTAAAAAATAAAGAAAGATAACACAACCTCAAATGCAGGTATAGAAGTCTGCAGGGAGAGGGGACCCAACAGGAGCCAGAAATGAAATCTGCAATACTGTAAGGTTGTTTTTAACAGCTGTGCATTATGCATTCAGCAGCACAGGGAATGCCAGCAGGGGGCCTTTATTAACATAGACCTCCCCGTACAGTGTGCTCCTGTCATGATCGGCCTCTCTTGAGAAAACGTGCACACACACAAAAGACTTAACCCTAGAGAGATCACTCCAATCCTGTTGCTATTTCATCAGCTCAATGCCATGACAGAAACCAGAGAATTTCTCTGATTTATGATAGTCAAACAGGTAACAATTCCAACAATGCATGAAATCCAGTCTACAATAGAAGGTTTCATCAGCAGGTTATACCAGGTAGGGAAAGGGAAAAAAAAATGCCACACAAACACATACAATGGAGTCACACTATCAATGTTATTCTGATATACAGACCTCCAGCACAACTGAGGCCATGGAATGGCTCTCTTCTAGAAGATGTTAACAAAAGCAAGCTGTTGTCAGGACACCTGTGTTCTCAGCACAGCAGTCTATGCCTCCAGTGCACATGTTTTAGGGGCCCAAGAAACAGCTGGAAGCCTTGCAACAGATGCTGGGGCCAGCAGGATAACTCCCTCCATTTGGGAAGCTGGTTTTGGCAGCAGCAATCTTTCGCTGATGCCAGCTCTGCCTCTGCCATGAGACTTGCCTCCATCACAAACACTTGCCAGCATACCCAGCTCAGCACCCAGGAAGACACCAGGGAAACGGGGAATCACCAGACGTCAGAGCCAGGACATGTCCTCAGAGCAGGCTCACCACCTCTCCTGTATCAGGTGTTGATGTGAGCTCTCTCACCGTCTTGTCAACAGCTCTACGTGGCAGCTGGCTGCCAGGCCACCCAGCAGGGCCTGCTGGTGGCCAAGGGCCTGCGCTGAGGTGGGCAGCTCCAGTCCCCTCCCACAGAAGCAACTGTTACCAGTGAAGTGACAAAAAGAGGCCTTCAAAAATAAAAGCTGATTTAGCACCAATTTGAATCAGTCCTTTCCCTGATTTGAACAGAAGAGGGCAATGAGAATAAAGAGAAGGGCGTGAAATGCCTGGGCACCCCTGTTCTGACTCTACAGAGGAGAGTAAGTCTCATGGTAGGAAAGAAAAAACCAGCACAACGAGCTGGAGAGCTGCTCTAGATGACTGAATGCCAGTGTGTTCCTGGAGCCGAAGAAGCGGCTCTGCATGGTCTGTATATACCCACATCTCCTTGCTCTATTCTTTTTGTCTCCTCTTGTAAACCGAAGAGTCAGTATCCCTAATACTGCAGCAAAAGCACTGGCAATATCAAGAGGCTATTTAATATGCAGTGTTCTAGCTCCCAAGAGCATAATACATTTCTTTTTTTTCTTAAGCCTAGCACACCTGGGCTTTACAACACCTTTTTTATTTAGGTGCTGCACAGAAACAGATAGGTAGCACTTGCACAGAAGGAACAATACCCTCAAGGTCAGGTACCCCTAAAAGGTTTTGCAGTATCAGTACTATGCACTGCTCATCACAAAGCAAGTGCTTTAAAAATCAAAATATCACTGGCAGTAACATCATCACTAGATAAAAATACTCCTTTATCACTCCTTAAGCAAAAGAAAAAAAAAGCAGAGACACAGTCAGAATAAGTAATGAGCTCCTTTCTCAACTGGCAGGCAGAGGCTTGGTCTCTCAAGTCAATCCCAGCCAGCCCGTCATGCAGAACACAAGGCTCTCTTTCCTCCACTCCTCTTCTTGATGAATACAGCCTTCCCCTCCTGTGAGGCTCAGTTATACCTGTGCTGAGGAGACAAGTAATTACCAGGCACAGCTCGGTGTGAGTAAGGGAAGCTACCCAGCACAGGCACCAAAAGACACCTGTTGTTTCAGTGCAGGTCTTGGTGATCAAGGACGGGATGCCCAGGAACTGCCTGCAGTCAGAAAATACACAATTCCCTCACCCCATAGCTAGGTCATTGACAGCCCTATTCTACTGCTTGAGGCACAAGATTTTAGACAAAGACATGACAAGCAGTACCTCTCCCTAATTTTATTGTAGCACAGCTCTTGAGATCTCCCATAGCTCAGTCGCTAACAGCCAGTGTAAGAGAGCACACGAGGAAAAACAGTTAATATAAAAAGAAAGCAAAGCTCTGAGCCAGAGGGCAAGCCACACAGAGTGCAAACATCTCAGAATCTGTGCAAAGTCTCCTCGCCTATCATTCATCCATGAATTACGCACCAATGTAATTAAATCAGGAAAGCTACGTTTAATTCTCCTATCATCACCCGATGAGATAAGAGCAGTACGTATGGGAGGGATCAGGCACAATGAAAAGAGCTATTAATTAATAAGTTAAATCATTTTAGACTTAAGAGCCTCTCTGGCTAAGAAGGTCTGATCTACAACTTCTGGGTCTAAGACAGACAAGTCAGACACCCCATCTCCATTTCTGTCCTGGGCTTGGTCCTGAAGTCTCTCCTTTTTTTCAGAAAAAAGACTCATTGCTAATTGTGAGATGTAACGTAGACAGAAATATAGCTCCTGTTTAAACCCATTTTTTGTCTATGCATTTAAAACTAATGAATGTTCATCTCCCACCAATTACATTGACAGCCACATTAATTTATGTTGTTTCTAAAGACTAAGGTTCTGTCTTTCCATTATCAGCAAGACCTTAGGGTGCACTTGCAGAAATACAACGTACACTACGATCTGTTCTTCTGTCTTTCTTTTATTGCCTTTTCCTGCCAGTGAGACAGGAAAAAATGCTGTGGTCCCTGACCCCTGCAAAGACAAGCCATGCTTTAACAGGACCACATAAAGCCTTCTCTACCTATTAGCCACATACTGGGAACTGCTGTGCTCACTGTTCTCTGTTCTCCCTTCTTTTCTTCATCTTGTCCAGCCCTGCGTCCTCAGCCAGGTGTTTAAAGCCCTGATTGAAAAATGTATCATATCATAATAGTGAATTACTTCCATGGGATTGGGTTTTCAATAACAAAAATCCTATGGATTTTGCTTCAAACAGGGCTTCGTCATGTTGCTTTTTTTAAACAGGAAGGGAAAAATATTTATAACAGCAACTATAAATATACATGCTACTGACTTTTCAACTTGTTGTCCTTGTTCTCAAGCTAAATTTAGTCTGTTATATCCTGTCCAACCCTTGGTGAAAAAGCAATACACCCACAAAATTGTTTGTGCAAATCCCAAAGCAGGCTATTATACTTATTCGTGTACCTTATGTGATAACCAGCTGGACAGGTAGACCCTCATTTAATGAGTGATTGCTCATGGCTACAAAGGAAGTGGTCTGTTTCCAGGATAGGATAACCCCCCGTAATACAGAAAGTAATCATTATTGCAGGATAATAATAATTACTATAGGATAGCTCTGTGCTGCTCTATGAGAAAACTGACGTAGGTTATTCACCATGTACCTGCAGACCATACATTTGGCTCGTGCCGTGTACGCTTCAAGGGTCTATGTGCACCTCTGAGCCACAAAGAGCCGCTCCCTGGCCACACCTGCTGATTACCCACGTTCTTATTTTACACACAGAAATGTTTGTGATACTGATTCAAATCTGGAAGATTGATTTAAAGTCTAGCCTGCACGTAAAAGAGCATCCTTTTGTATCTCGAGGGCTCTCATTCCTATGAGTGATTTCTTAGTCAAAATAAGGTAAATATTTATCAGGAAATTAATGCCTAGAGAATCAGAGTTGTTAGTCATTCTGCTGCTAATCTTAATAAGCCTTAGTCATGCCCGAGCCCAGATGATTCCTGCAAGGGCCAGCACGTTTCACCCTGCCTTAAGGATTCCTGCCCGCGATTCAAAGTTTCACGCAGACGAAGACTCCCCCACCACAATCTGACTTGCTCCACTCGCAGCAAGTTTTGCAACCCAAGCAAGAAACGCCGTTCAGAGGATGCTCCTCTACAAGCATCGGCCGTTCTAATAGTCAAAATATGTGATCCAGAAAAAAATAACCTGCGTTTCCGACAGCTTCGATCGCTGGGGGAAAAACAATGAAGGGTCGTGCTCGCCTCGCCTCCAGCCCTGCAGGCTCGCCGTGTTTCTCTAGCACCGGCCGGCTCTGCGACCCAGCCTTTCCTCTCCGCTTATAAACATAACGCTGTTAAAGGGGAGCCGGACGGCCAGGGGAAAACAGCGTCCCGGCGGCGAGACTCGCCCTGCGGCCGGCGGCCCCGCAGCAGGGGACAGGGTCCGCGGGTGCCGCACCGCCGGGAGCCCAGC
>VXAV01008740.1:30481-60723 GCA_013399715.1 Alectura lathami | reverse complement strand
TCCGGCGCGGGATGAAATTCCCTTTTTTAAAAGAAAAAAAAAAAAAAAATTGAATTTAATTGTAAACTTCAGCTAAAGCCTTGTCCTGCAGGGGGATTAATAACCGGCTGGGAATTCTGCTCTTCCCACTTGCTCCCAAAGGCATTCTGTGTTTATTCCCTTTTGGCTCCATAAGGCATCCTGAAGGTTATTTTCTGTGTTTGTGTGTGTATATGTATACACATACACATGTATATACACACACGCATACACACACACACATAGATACACACCCATACACACGCATATATGTCTGAAGTAATATTGTTGTATGTTCTGAGTCAATTACCAAACAAAGTATCCTCACCGCTGCACTGGATACCAGCCCTGCTACATAGACAAAGGGCAGGAAGGGAGGTGGGGTATCAGAAGACCCCCAAGTCAGGCAGCCAAGGAGCCCAAACCTCTGGTCTGCACCCACTCCCCCATCATCAAGGCAGCATGCTTTCTTCAGCATGTGTTTTTAATGCCAAACAACTTTTCAGCCTGAAGTGTTTTTCTCTCTTTAGCCTGCTCTGCCGTGCTTTGTCCCATCACTGAGCATGCATAGCATGGTCCATTATTTACCCTTAGTGCACCCACTGGAAGAACTGTCTGTCTTCCTGCTCAGAGAGCATACAAATATATTGTTAGCCTTCTACAGGGCACTTCAGATGCCATGGCACTGATGCAAACTGCTTAGGTAAGTATTACCCTCTGAAGCTTCTCAGCAGAAAACAAAGCTTTCAGCTCAGTCCCAGATAAAGGTAAGATACCTCTACCAACTTTAGGAGTGAGATATTCAGAGAAAAAACAGAAAGGTGGCACTACGCTCAGGCTGATTTTCCTGGTAGTAAATGCAGATGCTAATGTGTAGACCTGTGCACAGGGAGGTGGCCTGGTTCCCCTGGGCCGCTAATCTCGACCAGAAATGGGAGCTCAGCACATCTTGCTGTGGGACATTATCTGAACAAGAATGAAAATCAAGGGTAGATTTGGGCCCTGTAACAGAAACCACAGCCTACTCAGAGGACAACAGGCAATGCCTGTGGCTTTGTCCTGTTTCTACTCACACAGATTCTGAGGCACTGATGTGCTCATTATCGAAGAAATGATGTCCCCAAGGAAAAGGCAGGAGTGCCTGTGTGTGCAGGCACATGCCCTCTGCTGAGTACTCAGGCCCTACTGTGCTCAGACGCTGCTCTGAGCACATCGTCTTCGTTCACCATCTGAGCCTTTGCTTGCCAGCTGCACTGTCACATGAACCAGCACCATGTTTGACTCTGACCAAGCACCTTTCCTTCATCTCTCTCCCCAGCAAAGCCTACAAATAAAAACAATTATCTGATAGCATTAACGCAATGTGGTCTCTGAAGGGCAGAGGAGCAATTAGTGGTGTTCTGTGGTGGTGGCCTGCCCTGCTGGGTGATTGTTGCTAACCCCTCCCATGCTCCCTGGCTGAGCGCTCAGGACCTCTTGCTCCCTGCCCCTCAGATTTTGAGAGCCCTGTTGCCATTTCTCTGCTGCGTTTCAGTCTGGGGTGACAACCTCGTACAGGCAGACAGCTCCCTCTTGTGCTAACACCGCTCCCCGTCACCGGCACGCACAGAAGCTGCATTAACTCCTGAACCCCACACCACATCAAGTGATACCTTTTTGCCCTATACATCTCTAAGTCCCATGTGCTGCTAAAACTATCTCTAGCTTGTCCCACCTTTGCATAGGGCAAGCTGCCAACTGCTACGATGCACACACCGCTGGCACCGCCTGGCAAAGAACCTGGACGTTTTGATATGAGCTACACTTTTCACCCCAAGCTCTCCCGCCTCATCTCTTTGAAGTTGATGTTCTCCACAGCCTTCATGGACTGGGTGGCTTTCTTTCCTAACCGTATTTTAGTAGCTGCATCATATTTCAGTACTGAGACTTCCAGTAGTTTCTTCATGAGCACATGGTCAGACTGGTTCTCCACCCGCATCAAGGTCAGACATACTTCCATCTTCTTTTATTTTCCTCATTGAAAATGTTTAAACACCATTGAGTAACAGCTTCATGGCTAGCTTTGCCTGCATTCACTAAATGCCTGCCTGCGTTCACTAAATGACTGCGGGAAACATGAAGTTCTTCAGAAACAACAAATGCCAGAAGCAAAGGAGATCTCAGTTTCACTGCCTTTTTTAATGGCATCTTTTCCTGGAGTTATTGTCATCTTCATACTTCCAGGAAGTTTCCGTTACCCAACAGTGTCAACTGCTCCATGCTTCTTGCTTATCTGGCATTTGTTTTGTTCGTGGCACCATGCGTTATTCAGACATTGCTGAGACCCAAAGCATGTGGTTCTTTTAGTGGCTGAGCTCAAACGACAGTGTTCACCAAGAGCAGCACTGAGCAAGCGGTTTTCATCATCTTCAGGTGTCTCTGAAGGGTACTGCATGTCTCTGTCCCGACCTCACTGCTGACAGAAACTCTCCTTCATGGAAATAATTGTACTTGCAAAACAGGGAGCCTTCTTGCTTTCTTCTGTGGAAACCTTTGAATGGGCCTGGGTCCCTCAGTGGCAAGTGGGATCTGCCGCACTGTCATATGCTCGTTAATACCCTTGAAACTGCATCAGCTTGCAATTTTATCTCATCACATCAGTACAATTTAAGATCTCTGAATAAATACACAGTTAATTCAAGTCTTACGTAAATCAAGCACTGGGGATTATTTGAGCAAATAAATGAGAATGAGATTGCAAGTACGGTTGGCCAGGAGTTTTTCTACCAAATCTTTTTTCTTTCTGAAATGGAACTTTCCGCAGAAATGTTTCAGCATCCTCAGAGTTCCTCCTGTGAGCATTGTTTCGGACCTAGGAGGAGTCTGTGGCCTCTACCATAGTGGGCCTGAGACATACCAGTATGTATGTTCACCCTACCTGGGACAGGGATTGAACACTGACAACTGAACTGTTCCTTTCCTGTGCTGGAAACTGCGCCCTCCCTCTCACACGTACCCCTCCTTTCTCCTATGTGCCTTCTCTTTCCTTCAAAGTATCTTCTTTTTCTCCTGCAAAACAGATTTCCTCATCGTTTTATCCAGCAAAACAGATATCCTCTTTTCTGCTCAGTGCCACTTCCAGCACTTAGCAATAGGACGGGCCACAGAGAAAAGAATCAAAAGAGAAGAAATGACTGTTCTCACTTCCGTTGCATGACCTGAGAACTCAAAATGCTTTTCACACTTGAATAGGCTGCCTCAGAAAACTGCTGGATTGCAAGTGAGTGTTAATACCACCATTCTAAGACTGAGGGCACAAGTCTGCAGTAGCTGTGAAGAACAGCTGGCCTGGGATACCAGGGGACAAAGACCAGCCAGCCACGGCCCAACCCTTGGTGCATCTCACTGTGGTGCTGGAAGTTGGTAGGGGGAATTAACTGGAGCAAGATCCAGGATGAGATGGAGCCTCAGATAAATCATCTTAGGGTATTTCACTGCAGCTGGTAATTATGGTATGACGCAGAATGTGCTAGATTCATCCCTCACTTCAACTGTACCCAGATTTTCTGAGGCTAAAAGTAGCCTCGGGAACATCTTTCCTTTCTGTACTTAGCACTGAAGCAGCTGCAGCTCAAAGCCTCATGTAGTAAGTGGCTTCACCAGGAACAAAATTACTGACTGGAAGTGCTCTATTTTTCCAATCCAGTGGCTGCAATTTATGCTTCATGTTTTTGTGGTACCTCCTAAGCTGTCCAAGAGCCCTTTGTGCCTTGTGTGGCAGAAACCCCGCCCTGACCTATAGAACAGGCTGTGGAGATAAGAAGAGTGACACAGAGCAGGGAGTGAGCCATGCACAGGGAGGGGCCCGCTCAGAGGCAGACCAGGGATCTCGCTGTGCTATCCCTGTCCTTTACTGGATCAGCACCCAGCTCTGCTCTTCCAGCTGACAGCTGAGCCAGTTCTAAGATTTCCTTCCTTTCCCAGCACTATCCCACATTCTCCTCTCTTCCCTGCACACTTTCTCCTCATGGCCTGAATTCACAGACCTGTGACAGCCTTAGGAGGAGGGAGCCAGAGACGCAACAATCCAGGTTTCAGGTTTATCAGCAGCTCCCTTCCATTGTGCTGCCCCAGCGATGTATCGTGTACTTCCCCTGCTTTGCTCATTCAGGTCATTGCCTCCTCCGGCAGTCCCTAGGCTGACTCTGGAGTGAGGTCTTTTGGTACTCCCAGGACCTCACCAAAGCATTCCCTGAGCTTGTCTACATCAGGACCTCCCCTCATGCTGGTGTCAGAAACTTTGCCTCTGCTCCACACACCTTAAAAACGTCTTCCAAATGGCTGGTACAGCTAGCAGACTTTAGGCTACACGAGGATCAACAAAAACCAGCCTTCGGGCAGACTATAAGCAAAGAGAGGCTTTCAAATGTTTGGGCTCATGATCTCTCCCTGGCTCAGCAATTCTAGCAGCATGCAAGTAGCAAGACTTGAAGGAACTGTAGTCTGGAGCTGGCCAGAAAATGGGCTCCCCCTCACCATTCCCTATTTTAGAGGAAAGCCAGTGCCATTTCGGCCCATGCACCCCATGTATTTTACCTCCTGGAGCCGTGTCTACACAGCGACACGTGGTACGAGCTGTGAGATTTTGCCAGCCAAAGCAGCATGGATTGTGCTCAGCTCTGTCTCTCTCCAAACACCTGGTGTGTCCCAGATGTTTCCCAGAGACCATAAGAAGCTTCACCTGCCCTCGTTCTCCCTCCAGTCACCACAGACCTTCTCAGTCTGTAAATAAATACCTGGTGACTTACAGGCACAACTGCCATATGCAGAGGATGATGACAGGTGAAAAGCAGCTAGTGTATACCGCAGTCTTGAGACAGTTTTTAAAAGGGGTGTGTTACCTCCTTGACAGTCTGAAACTTTTCCTCCAGATTAAAAAAGATGTCCCCCCTGGGAAGAGTTGTGATCTACATCCTGTCAGCAGAACACAGCATCCACATGGCACTGGAGCTCATTAAAATCTTTTGAAACAATGGCATTGCATCTGTCATAGCCAACCTCAAAGTATCCATACTCAGGATGCTTAGAGCATTTTCTAAAAGAATAGCAGATGCTGAGTGCGTGTCCCAAGCTAGAAGTGTATCACTGCAGCTCGTATATCCGCCAAGGCTTTTGAAGCAGGGTTCTGAGAAGCAGAATCCTGACTCTCAACTAATTTCAAACACTAAATATTTAAAGATCCCAGCCAGATCATTTATTGTTCTTGGTGTCCCTTTAAAAACAAAACAAAACAAAAAACCAAACCGGTCATCTGTTACCTCATTGTCATTTAGACAATGATAATTAGATCGTACAATGGCACCTTTGAAGATGATCTGATAAACTTCATAGACTGTAAGTGTGTTGGCTCACGGCCGCTGTAAGCAATGTTTGAAATACTCCTGCTGATCATTTCCTTGGTTTATGCCAATTTTCTGTCGTTAGTTTTATTTAGAAATTAGGATTCTCTTGACTAGCAAAATTTCTATTAAGGTCTGAGCAGTGTTGGGAGTTGTAGTGCTGCAGTGGAGCTAACACTCTGATACAGGAATATGGCTAGAACACGAAACATCTGATCCACATGAAATTCCCCCTACATGGAGAGGATCCAGATCTGGTGTTTGCTTTTGGTTCCATATATAATAAATAAATTCTGGTGGAGTAGACTGGAGAATAGAAACAGCAAGACACACTCCCTTACACATCCCCATGCATCATGTATGGCTTGACCACGCTCATTTTGGTTGTTCATATGTAGTTATTTGTATTGCATTAATATCAAAAGCCACAAAAGAAAATCAGAGCCCCAATGTACTGGAAATCAGATATAAACATAATGAAGAACTGGTCATTAGCACTCCTGTTTCATTTCACTGTATACTCAGAGATCTCACTCAGCAACTCTCTTCCTACCCAGGAGCTTAGAAAAATTTCCGGAGAGGCTGTGCCTGCAGTGATGGGTAGATCCAGGGAGAGAAGACCCAATTACACCACTTCTCCCGCATCACCCTGTTGCTCTCAAGGTGGCTGCCAGCAGCAGTTTAAACCCCACATCCCGCTCTGCAGCTCTTGAGCAGATTTCAGCACGGCACCCTTCACACAGACACTGCCAAGTAGCAGCTGTGCTTGTGATTTAGACATGCCTGCTGCTTCTTTGGAGCCTCATAAAGCAGTAATCCCAGGCCACTGGGTAGTGGTGGCAGTGGTAAAAGATGATTTTTTTTTTTTCTGACTTTGAAATCAAGAAAGGTTCCAGCCCCTGGCTGCTTTCCTGCATCCCTGGAGAACACAGTTCTTACAGGCTGCCATAAAGTAGAGGGAAAAAGGAGGTTTGCAGGAAATGCTACAATTCCCTGCATCCACACAAAGAGAAAACACAGTCCCTTGGTCATGTATTGAAAGCCAAACGTCCCTTTCCCCTGCTTTCCTCCACGCTGTACTTCCTGTTAGAATATCCTAATCTGTAAGTAATTGCCAAACCACTGCTTTCTTTATCAGTTTCCCTTTCCTTCGTGTGAAGATCTAAGAGATTTCTGAGTGTCCTTCTAATAGAATACATTAAAAAAAAAAAAAAAAGAAAAAAAAAAATCCAAGAGATCTGAGCTCTGTAGTGTAAAATTACTGCCCTACGTCACTAAAAACCATTCCACATCTGATGACAAAAGGGACATTCCCTGGCCACTGCAAACATGTTTTTAAAAGCTTTGGCTTTGTGTGCTGAGAAGCAGCATTCAGCACAGCTCTGGCTGGTAAGTTCTTATCTCAAGAAGGGAAGACCTGAAATGAGGTGAAACAAAAGGCAACAAAAATCTATAATACAAAAAGAAATCTGCAATGTTTGTGACAGGCTGCAAATGCATCAGATAAAACTTTTTAGTGATCTCTAGTAAGGGGTAAGAGTTTGTGTTCTGAACACAGGAATTGTCTGTCTGCCNAAAAAAAAAAAAAAAAAAAAAAAAAAAAAAAAAAAAAAAAAAAAAAAAAAAAAAAAAAAAAAAAAAAAAAAAAAGAAGGGTGGGGATGGAGAAAAGCTATGGAAAATCAAGGGTGTTGTGACTTTCACAACAGAAAGGTATTAGTGAGCCATTGTTTTGTGACAGCAGCTAGCATACAAATACCTGAAATATATACAGATCTCTTGGAAAAGAAAAACATCCTTTGATCTGAGATTATCAAACACCTTTGTCGTGTGGACTTTCAATGCATGGATGGGTGGTGTTGGGATACCTTCCAGAGAAACAACTTTGTAACATTTTAATAATCTAATTATCCTTAGAAAAATCCCACATATCCTTTGGGGCTAGCATCTCTGCTCCTGTTCTGAAAGCTTGGCATGTTGTCACCTGAGAAAATCACACCAAGTCACAGTGTTTCCCCCTCCCTCCTCAGCTATTTTGTAGATGTAGGCAAATCCTGATATTGCTGTTGTTTCTGTCTTTCATCTCCCCTGCTGTGAACTTGCAAGAGGTGAATGAGGATGGATGCCTGGACATTTGCTATGACTTCTGTTGCTCTCAGCTCTGCAAACACTTCCATCTGACAGCCTTAGCTGCTCTGCTTAAACTCAGGGGAGCTGTGGCACAGCGCTAGTGTCAGGCACTGTTCAGCATGTCCCCCATCAGGTGGTAGAATAACAAATCTGTTGAAAAGCCTGCAACTGCAGTCAGCAAGGACTTTTCCTTCAGGGATCATATTTATAACAACAGAGCAAAAGCAGTTAGCATAAGCAGCAAAGGGAGCAGAAATGCTCATCAGAAATGGAAAAGTCCCAAAGCAGATATTGCATAGCCATTACATTAAGACTCTCAACCAGCGAGTTTGGAAGAGGAGCTTAGCACCACTTCTACATGCATCAAATCCATGACAGCACTCCATCATGCTCTGAATGCAAGAATCCTACATGGAAGAAAAAAAAAAGCACCAGCTTAAGCGAGTCAGATGCCACTGGAGAAAGTTTTGCTCTGGGGCTTGGTTCTGGGTACAGCTTTCTTGTCACTGTCACTTCCTTGCTGAACAAATGACATGTGAGCCATCTCTGCATCAGAAGCCCCATCCTCTGCAGCACCAGTGTCATTTAGGAGACCGTAACTTTAGGATATGCCTGGAGGCCTGAGGGCCATGAGCACCCTCAACAAGTAGCAAAAGTGATGGCTAGAGAGAAAAGTCCTCAGAGTCCCTAGGGAATACAAGGATCTCCATCACAAACTGGACAGCCATACGTAGCACCACGGAGACCCAACAGTCTGCCCGGGAGGGATCTGTAAATGCAGTAAGGGAGCAGGTTGCTCAGCCAAAGGAAATAAGCAAGGAATTGATCAGTAATTGCTGTATGACACATGCAGTCACTACTTCTCGAATGCAGGCTTCCGGGGTACGATCAAACACTGTTATCAACTTACAGCATTAGTCCATAAAGCTGTAATCCAAAGTAAAGCTCTTTGCACCTCCCTAGAGCTGGAGAGTTTAGGTAGGAGCAAGGGTCTGCCAGCAGGAACTCCAAAAAGGATCAAAACCTTAGCTTTTTTCTGTCTTTTTTGCTATGTGCAATGCATTTTCATGGGGTTATGAGGATGGTCTCCTGTGGTTTCATGCTGTCTTTCTTTCCCAGAAACAAGATCATTGGTCTCTATTGTCTATTTTTGCTTTTCTTACTCTAATGAGTGTGTATTATAAGCAGAGGTGTACTTCCCCCTGGAAGTATTTGTAAATAAAAGGCTCTTAGAAACCTTTTATAGGGAAGCCCTATAGACATTAATAGATAGTGAACACTTTTCTATAGGCATTGTTTTTCCACTAGTCTATACAATTCAATGGTGAATTACATTCCTGCTATCAAATCCCAAAGGATGATTCAGAAAACCATTAGAAGGGATCTAATTCTCTGTAATTTTCTGCAGTAATTGAGATAAAAGCCTTTCAGGGCGTCCTCTATTACAGTTCATGGGATTTTTCCATGGCAAAATAAATGATCAGTTTAAATTTTCCTTGGTTACTTAAGCAAAGTAAAGCCAGTCAATTCTGGATGTTAATTCAGATAAAATTTCCTTTCATTTCCATGGGAAATTTATTTAGTTTTGGGAGACAGCAAGGGACAAGGACTAGGTCCAATGTTCGTGACTTTTACAGCGGGACATCAAACTCCACCTTCTGCTCGAGCCAAACAACCACGGTGATTTTGCCACCTCTTTCCTCTGGGCTGCAGGGAGCTATGCTTTGAGGAGGTGTTGCATGCAGCAGCAGGTCCCACACCATTAACACGTGGGAGCTCAGTACTGCAGTGAACTCAGAGCTCTGAGGACCACGGAGTGTCTGGACACCTGCAGAGTGCTAACTGAAACACCGCTACTATTTTTTTTTCCAATCATGTGCTTGGAAGGCCTTCTGAGGACCAACTTTGCTCTTTGCCTACCTGTGTCCTGTCCAGGAAGTGGAGATGATGTTTCTAGACTGTTGTGCTGAGCTCCTGCGAAACCCGAATGTTTCTTAGCCCCCTTTCTCTACGTTTGCTGCCCCATGAGAGGCACTAATGGCCTCTGCAGGGAACTCACTGCAGAGCCTTGGGAAAAGGTCACACATATGAGAGAAGACAGGGTGATAAAAGCCATGGTGACACATTAAAGAACTTACAGACAAAAATCACTTTTTGTGCCATGCTTTGTGGGAGCTCCCCTTGTGAGGCCGTGACCTGTATTTTGGACTACATAAAGTCAAGGGTCAGGTCTCTGTGAAATCCTGACCTTGCTGACAACAGTAAGAGCTTTCTCATTGACTTCCCTATGTTTCTGGCATGAGGGATTTGTCCACAGACCTACCATTCCATGATTCTACGATGAGCCCACTCCAGGTAGTGCCCTCTGCTCATCCTAATGGTTTTCCCCCCAACCTTCTCCATTCCACCACTCTTTGAGGTTAACAGGGAGCTGTTCACAGTAAAATGACAATAACAGCTTCTTCTGCATGACATTTCTCAATCCCAGATCTCTTCAGAGCCAAGTGTTTTGATACCACTGGCCCTTTACATGCAGCTTACAGCTCACTTTTCTTTAGAAAAGCCAGAGACGGAGCTGGGTATAGAATACATCACTTTAGATTTAGCCGTCTTCTCTGATTCTTGAATCTGTATATTTCCCTAATTATCAGCCTCCCAGACACAGCGTGAAAGGAAGCTATTCCTGCTTCCAGGAGCTGTAGATGGTAGACTCCAGCTGCTGATACAGGAAGGTCATTAGAAGCTAGAAGGGCTGTGAGAAGGCACACCTTGCCTGAACGAAGAACAGACGCCTGCAGAAATGGCTTATCAATGATCATCACCTCTGCTGCCCAGAGGGTTTTGGAGGTGTTGGATACACTCATCAGTCACAAGACTTCCTGCTGGAATTACTGCACCAGTTAGCCACATGAAAAACATCTTCCTACTCTCACCACTTCAAGCAGATCCTTCCTCTAGAGCATGGTGCCCTCCTCATCTTTATTCCAGAGTTATTTATTTTATCTGGTGGTGCATTGCAAATTTTCCTGGCCCAGTACTGATGCCAATGACCTATTTTGCCTCCACGTACCGAAGTGTGACTTTGATTACATCAGTGTCCTAGCCACTCTAAATCTCAGCCACTTAGCAACAAACTTAAAGTAGGTCACAATGAGTTCAGAAACAAACAGCTTACAAAGCTAAATCTTCACTTCTGCACGTCAGTGGCAGTACTGTATAAGCAAGTAAACTGTAAATCCTCACAGCCACACTACAGGATGCCATTGTAATACTCCAGAGACCAAGGAAGAACAGAGCACTCTGAATGAGCTGTTTCTGCCTTTATTAATTTTAAAGGCTTTTGCTCTGTGCTTTATGAAATCACTGTAACTTAGGAACAGTGCTCCTTCTTCATTTGTCACCAGGCTGGGAAAAGATATGAGGACGGTTTTTCATTTTACCCCAGACTAAATTCTTCTGTGACCTTAGGCAAGCCACCACACTGTGTGCGCCTCAATTTCCCCACCTGGCAAGCAAAGACATTATTTGCTGTGCAGGTGAGTTGAGTGCTGCTGATCCTGATTTGGTAAAGTCCTTAACAATCTGCCTACCTGTGAGCTTTTGCTGAAGTCCTTTGGGAACTTTGCTGTGGCTGTTGACCGCAGTGGACAGTACGATGCTCTGAACTCCCCCAGCCTCCCCTCACCCCCCTGCTAAAGTGGAGGATTCAGAGCATCAGAAAGTGGTCAATAAGAACCACTAGTAATTTCTTCTCTATGTTCACTTTGATTAAGAGTTTGCAATGGGTATGAAATCCTCATTTCACAATGAAAATTTTCCCATGGTCAGAGAGACAGAAGTCAGACTGCACCATTGTGTCTTCTCCAGAGTGTCCAGGGGGCTTGCTTTAGCTAGCTGTACAAACATCCATTCAGCAGTACCCAAACCTTCATAAATCATCTCCTGTTATTTTTACAGGCAGGTGCTTTGTTCCTGTGTGACAGTGAGACACATTTTCAAGAGACTTCTGCCCATAGATGATGTTTGCCTTAGCACACAGTGTAGGTATGCAAGAGCTCCCACAGTATTTTTTGTGAGATTTTTGCTGCACACAACTCTTTCAGCAGCTACTTTACATGAATGAATTTCATCGACAAAAAAAAAAAAAAAAGGCTAGTTTTGAGATTTTGAGCTGAAAAGCACTGTGTAAGTGCCTAGGGCTGTTTTCAATTAACAATATCTAATTCCAAGCACACTATGAATCACATTTTCCCTCTCTCTTTAGAGCCAACATATTAATCCTTTGAAACAAAAATAGCTGCATTTTAATGAGAGTTTAAAAGGGTGAAAGTTCTGCTCTAGTACATGGAGTGTAATAGATTATTTTTGTGATGTATATCTTCCATCCACTTACTTTAATTTTCCCAATAATATCTGGAGAGCAGCCTGTTTTATCTCTGGTCTCTCCCCATTCACTCCACTTAGTTTTCAGCATGTGTATCACAGTTAATTTGAGCTGATATGTGTTATTCCTTATAGGCAGTATGTTACAATAACACCAAAAAAGATTGCAGTGTTGTCCTACGCAGGTTGGCTTGCACAACAAATCTCAGGGAAGCATTCCTTTTAATTGTGTTTTTCCACACTACTTCACGGTACTAGAACATTAATGAACCCCTTGTTAGATGAAGTCCTCAGATAAAGACACTAGGCGTTAGCACGGGAAAGCTTTCCACTGCGTGGCACAGACCCTTTGCCGATCTGCAGTGGGTTGGCCCAGGTCTGTCCTCCTTCAGTGACATCCCAAGTCACAGCTAGCCCCAGCAGGCAATGCTGAGAAGCAGGGGCTCCCTCCCAGACAGGCCCCTTCCTCCAGAAGGAAACTGCCTATCCAATTCATGCAAGACACTAAACCTGATACCTTGCCTGCATAGGGGTATGGGAAAAAAGGGGAGATGTTTAACAATACCCCTGTGTGCCCTTTTTCCCACTCGTGATCTGCTCTAGAGCTGAGAAGCCTAGGTAGGCATTTGTGTTGCTGATGGGGAGAGGAGGAAGTGCTGATGGAAGAGGTATTTCTGAAGATTTGTTTTGCGTTGCATGGTCAGAGGAGGAGAAAGCCATGAAAAACAGGCCCACCGTGTTATTTGTGTCCTGCACACAGATTAGATGACAGAAAATGAACATGAGTAAATGAATATAGGATACCACAAAACTCTGGTAGAAGAGAATGCACACTGGAGCAGTTGCCTGAGGAGTAACAAATAAATCAATTTGTCATACCTAGCTAAGTGCCAAAATTTCAATCTTGATCCAGGTCAGCATCCTAGACCACTCACCAGCCTGAACTGCGTAGCGTCTGGGACCCGTAGGACCTTTCTATAGCACTCGTTCATTCTCCTGCACTGTTTCACTATGCAGCTTAGAGGAAACCTGAAGTGGGACAGGAGTGCATCTGGCATACCTACAGAGCATGGTTAGCTGATACACCTCTGAAGGTGTCCGCGGGCTGAGAAACTGCCTCTTTTAACTTGGGAAAGTGATGAGGAAAGATGTCCACAGGGCTGCTTCCAAATTTGTTTGCCAAGGAGGAATGCTGCTGCTTACGAAGGACATTGGAAGGTCATCACAGTTTCCTCTTGGCCAACTTGTGACTAAAACAAAAGCATGCGTGCGTATTTGATTAAACATGACCAGCTTCCCTATCTCCATCATGAAACCAGATGTACACAATGACGTGTTCTAAATGTGGGCATTATGTGTTGTGACCAGATGTCACCAACACATTCTCTCATGCCACCACGCACTTTTCAAATTGTTGTACACAGAAGCAAGGGCATGGCAGGGAAACAGTCTCAGAACTGTCTTTGTTGTAGTGTAAAAGTGCTTTAATACAGCTATTTTGCATTTTCAGTACCCTGGCTGGAGTAACAAAAGCTCTGCTCAGACATCAGCTTCAACATCAGAAAATCCACTGGAACAGCTTTTAGATAGCTCAGCAGCTCAGCTGTAAATTTGACTCTTGTTATGGCTTGCATTACACTCATGTATGGCAGACCCTATGCAAACAGGAAATAAAAGGATTTCCTCAGATACAGAGGACTGAAGCAAATGAAGCAGGTGAATGAAACTAGACTGTGGCTGTGAGCCCAGGGTGATAGCAATTCAGTGCAGATGTTTACTTTTTTCACTGATGTATAGACTTACAGTCTGGCTCCAAACAGTGTCTTGAGCTGGACAGAACTGGCTTCTTCATTCTGAGGGAGAAGGGAGAACTGAGGAAGCCCTGTGTAATGCTGCTCCAAGGTTTAAAGAAAGGGCCTGTCTTTCTGCAGAAAATCAAACTGAATGAATCAGCCATCTCTCAAGTTCCTTTGATGATTCCACTCAGGGCATGTAAATAACATACTCCTAGATGAGAAGAAAATGAAGACTTTGAGCGTGCAGAAGGAAGACTATCAGCTGCTCATGGCAGGGTAAAACACACACAGGACTCGGCTGCAAAACATTATGGATAAAATTACAATAAACCATGCCTTCAGCCAGGGCAACTCAGGAATATTACAAGTAAAATTTATTGAGTCATTGACATCTCCTACATTTTGTGTCACAGGAAAGCAGAGGTGGTCAGATCCATAACACAGGGTTGTTCCAGAGATGGACAGCTGTCCAGCTGACCAACCCTTTGGCTATAATACACGGTGGCACTGTCTGATCTGTTTTCTATTCTCTCCACAGGTAATGCAGCTCCTGACTCCTAGAGCTATCCTGCTCTTACTTTCTCAGTTCTGCTCAGTTATTCTTAATGGACTGTGTCTTTTCAGTTTGTTTTGTTTTAAGTATATTTACTCAATTTGCAGCAGGAAAGCTATAATGGAAACTGTGCCTTGCAGTGTGTTAGGGAGTTGACACTGGTGACTGCATATTATAGCCAAAAGATTGATCAGCCAATCAGTTGTCTGCCCATTTCTGTAACACCAGCATGATTTATTATAACATTGGGGTTGCTGCCAGCAGTTCTCCCCATATAGCCCCATACAATGAAGATGTCAGGGGTAAGTTAAAACTCACTCTCTTTCTGGCAGGTTTCTCTAACTACATTCACTTGCCTGCTCTAATAAGCTTATGTCATGATGGGATGTTCCACCTGAGCCTGGCACCCTCCAGCAGAATCGTGTTGGCCTGTCACAGGGGACGAAGTTTCAAAGTTGTTTATCAGACTACTTGAGGGTCCCTAACCTCAGAGGAGAACACAGTCAGCAACTGTGCATTCTCTAGCAAAACCAGAGGGGGAAAAAAGGCCTCTGAATTTAAAGCACAATTTTGTGTGTGCAAATCACTGAAGATGCAAGAATTTGTATCGGCTCCGTTAACAAAATTAAGGATAGGATGGAAAAGTTGCTGTAATTATGAGGCAGACAACTGAGACATCTGCAAGCACCTGCGAATTTCATTCACACCCAGGAGCCATCAGATGTTCTGTAGTTTTGTGTGAGGTAAGAGCATGAGGTAAGCAGACACTTGCAAGGTCCTTGTGCAATTTGTCTTCTCTGCCACATCCACTAACCCTGGCTGCAATCTTTCCGGGAGCAACTGATGTCACTTGCGTCCAAATCAGCTCAGGACAGGAGAGAAGCAGCAGACAGGAAAGGACAATGCTACCAGTGTTAGTACATTATTTGCAGTGATGGCTGGATTCTTGTGGCTCATTTAGACAGAATCAAGTGAAAAACAATTTGCCAATGGCAATTAACTCTGTAGGCATAACACACACCTTGCAAGACCTGATCCTGATATCACTCAGAGCTATCAGATTTCAGATGCAATTTTCTTTGAACTCAGCAGAATTTCTTTGGATTTAGCAAGGAGGATCAGTCCTTGCTTTCAGCACACTTTTTAAAACACACATGAGAATTCTCTTCTCCATTGTGGCAGAACACAACCCATTCTCAACAGCTCTAGCTGAAGAGGCTTTGGGACAAAATGCATGTTACCTCAACTGACTGATTTCCCTGCTGCAGAGATGAGCCAACTAGGACTTCTAACTTCAGCTCATCACAGGCATCAGAGCACCTGTCTCCCTGCACTTTGTGCTCTGCATAAGATACATCAAGAAGAAACAAGTACATCAGTGCTTGTGGAGCACAGCAGCAAACCGTAGCACTGAAACAGAGCCTTGCAACTCCCCTGGCCTGGCCTGTCCGGTCCCTGTTGACCCAGATTTGTACCTCCATAAATTCAGGCACTGTGCTAAGTGCAGCGCCCCTGCACTCCCCTAACCAGCTTCTCCCCTCAGAGCAGAGATGGCTGGCTCTTACTAAGTGGGCAGGAGGTTTTATTATTTTGATGGGGTGAAAGAGAAACTGGACGGAAGACAAGACTTCAAAGCATTGCTTCGTGGGCGTATTTCAGCATACCAAGTGTTTAGCAGCAATGCACACTCATCCAAGTCCTACTGCCCATTCCCATTCGCTCACTGCAGTGAAGTCCTCCAGCTGTACCAGAATCTGAGAATTTGTTCAGTGGGCCAGCTGTGAATATACATTTTTGTTCTTTAGCCATTTCATTCTTCTTAAAGCCAGATCAGTTCCATGTTGCAGTTCTTACCATGGGCCTCACAAACTGTTGCTCTAACACAACCAAGTGCCCTAGAGCAGGATGAAATGCAGAGCATGGGAATTCCCTAAATTGTTGCCTTCGCCAAGTCTTTAGAACAGGAAACCCTTCTCCATAAAAATATGAAATCTGATCAGTTCTTAAATAGTGCTTGTTGGAAGTGGTTTATGCTAGCACACAGGAGATAACACGTGGGTTTAAACCTTACTATATAAGATGTTGTCCAAAAAAAAAAATGTCAAAAGGACAACCTCTGCTTCTGAGAGCTCGCACACAAGCATAAGGCAAGAATCTGTAAAGAAACAAAGAAACACAGCAATATCGGCCAGCAAAACAGACGGAGAGTCCTGCACCCACATTCACCCAGCATCACTTTCCTCTAAGTGTTGCAGGAAAGGAGACTTTCAAAGAACTGAATATTTCAAGTTTATTTTTCTCCATTCATGCAGAAGGCCTACAGAAATCTCACAGTTTTATCATCTGTCATGGGTTGACTGACGAATGGTCTTAGAGACCTTTGAACGTATCTACACTTCTTGTTGTGAGACTCAAGATATAAGGGACATGGTAGGCATCATCCTGCAGTCTCACTATATTTGACTTCGAGATTTTTCTCATCACTTCTCAAAGCAAGGTACTGAAAGCTACAGAAACAGAGCCAGGCTTTGGCCACAGCCATTAAAAACACACACATCCATACAGACTGAAAGAGTCTGTGGCAGCCCTGAACCAATCTGTGCAGCCAATTCAAAGGTAGTTCATACGTGGATACCTAATTAAATCACTTGAATTTCAACAGGTGCTGCTCCTACAGACAGACAAATGGGTTTTAGAAGGTGAATGTCCGTACATGGTTTTAGCAGCCTTGCTTGAGCAGAAGTGCCTAAGCTCAGAGACAGGCTATGGTGAATTGTGCATTCAGCACAGAAGCATTCATATTTCAGTCCTCCAAGCATCAAGAAGGCTTCTGCTTCTCTTTCCAACCAGCCAGGCAATGAGGTGAAATACTGGGCTCAAGGGCAGCTCTTAATCACAGCTAGATCTCCCGTATCTTTGCATTCTGAAGCAATTGTATTCATCTGTCAAGGGAAATGGGTCCAGAGCTAAATTTACAGGCTGTATGGGAGGATGTAGCCATGAAGCACACAGCAACAAGACCCCCCAGTGCAGCATGCTGTCTGCTGGGATAAGCTGGGGATATGAGTACAGGGGACTGGCTGCGCAGGAGCCCTGCTTCATTCCTTATACCAGGACCCATACCAGTCAGGCTGCAATACTGGCTGTAGAGATTTCATTTTGGGATTTTCTCCCAGAAATCTGACCTAATGAGACATAGCAACGTCTGCATGCTGCTTCTGCAGCTACTTGGTCATCAGGGATGCTCATTTCCCAGGTGGGCATGTGATTTTCAGTCTCTCTGAGTTAGGAAAACAATGTGATTATACACTGAATTCAAGCCTGCTGTGTTTTAGCGAGAGGCAGTACCTGATAGGCAGCATTTGTAAATGGTCATTCTATTGCCATTTCCTAGGCAACACTATCAATTTCTCTTTGGTAGGAATTATTTCTTCAGCACTTCTAGAGTTCCTTCCATTATTTTAGTACTTAAAGCCCAGAGTGAATCAGCATTTGCATGAATATCACAAAAAAGTATCTCCAGTAGGAACACAGAAACAATTGGTCATCTTGCTTACTAACTTCCATCCAAGGAGCCTGACTATTTGCACTGGTGACCACAGGAAAAAGTATAATCTGTCAACAGTTGTTTTTTTTTTTTTTTTTTTTTTTCCATTTAATTTTCATTTTCTTTTCACTTTTTACTCATCTTGCACTTGACTGTGACTTCATACAGCGGGTAGCTCATATTTAAAACATAAATCTGTGAGTCTTGGATTTTACTGTAAAACCATGCAGAACCTTCTTGTTTCTAAGGTTTGCCCATTAAAATTTCACAGATGGGAAATTTAAGCACTAGACTTATGCAGACCTGAGCTATAAACAATCCCTCTGGATTGGAAAGACCCTGGTTTTCACAGACACTTTACTCAGAAAGCCTTTGGGCTTTAAATGCCCACAGTTGAGAAATGGAAATTAGGCTGTTAGTTGCAGGATGGTGATGTGCCAGCTCTGTTCTGCTTTGTTTACCTTTTGCTGGGCTAGAGGATCATTGAACAAGAAAGGCCTTGAATTTGGATCGAGAGCTCACTTCAGCACTTCACTGAGGCTCGCTGCTCATGTGAAAGGGTACTGTGGTTTGGGAAAGCATAGTTGTCCAAACCTGGGGCAAAGGTTGAAGTGTACCCTCCTTCTGTGGATCAGATCCCACTCAAGATGGCAGGGTGAGCTCCACAACTCATATTCCTGTCTCCATATTCTGCTTACATCTTAGACAAACTCTTTCCCTCCCTGCTCCCTCAGGACACCCCTCATCGCTTCTACCTCCAGAAAGCAGAGTGTGTCCTCTTCCCTGCAGCACCTCACACTCCTGCCCTATACACATGTGCAAGGAATTTCTGATTGCCTCCTTCATGAAGAAGCAGTGAAGGTCTCCTCGTTCTGTCCCAGAAACAGTGACTCCCTGATGCCCCTACAAGGCTACTACAACACCGCGTCCCATCAGTCCTGCAGGGTCTATGGATGAACATGTCTTTCTCTTGCTGTGCAGACACCCCCTAAGGCCTTTCCTGCTGTCCCCTCAAAGGGACTATGATAACTGCACTCCTCTAGCTCTAAGTGGATCATTTCCTCCCTCGTTTGTCTCATCTTACAGATGCCTGAAGCTCTCCTCATATTTATTTTAGGCTCTTGCAGAGTCGATTTCCCTGTTTCAGTTTGATTTACCATCATTTCCAGACAATTTATGTTTCCCTGTTTTAGGGAGACCAGTTCTTTGATTAAATGAAACCAGCTTGTTTCCAGACTGTTCCAGTAGCACCACAGGAGCAGAAACCCACAGGGTCCCCCTTTCGGAGAGCTCAGCTTTAAGCCTTTTGTCCTAAAGGCCTGTCATTCCCTGCGTGACACTGGAAGTGCTTTGATGCTGGTAGCACTTGGGAATGACAACAATGTAGTGCTGCAAAGCACAGGAGAAATGCATGTTCTGGTGAGGTGGGACTGCCCGTGGCAGGTAGGCAGCACCGCCCTGCACCACCTCCCATCCCTGCTCTCATGCTGTGCATGACCTTGGACACATGATCGCTGGATGTGTGTATAAGGAACTGGAGATCATGTGGGAGACCCAAATGTGCTTCCAGGGCTGCTGCAGAGCCATCTGAGGGTGCATTTTCACTCCTTACTCAATTTGCACTGAAGTTGATGCCACTTGGATAGACACAGGCATTATTTCTCAACCTCTGTAATACATCTCTAGAATTCATGGACTGGGCTCACAAGGATGTTACAAGGCCGATGTACTGGTAGGGGGCTAACATGTTTTGCTCCCATGGGTGAAGGGTGTAGCTCAGGCCCCACAGGCAGAAATTCTGAGCAGAATATTACACCCTACATCCTGCTGTAACTAAAAGAGCAAGGGAGAGATGCTCCCTCCCTCCCCCCCATGCTCTAGGACAGGGATTATGGTGTCTAAGGAACCATGAAGGAGAAACTCTCTCAACAGTATTTCTAGTCTTCTCTGCAGCCCGTTCTTGCCACTGTCCTGACAAGTGTAAATCATGTTTCAGTGTAAATCTGGACCCAGTACATCTGTCATGTCCTGGTGGCAATGCAGGCTAGGCTGTCTGTAAATCCACTGAGAATAATGTATTTGTGCTGCAGGATGACATCCCATAATGAGATTGTGATATTCCATAGCCCATGATTTGCTAGTTGTGACAAAGATAGATTTCATGAACAGCAAGGCTGCCGGGAGACCTGCTGGGCTTAGGGGACATTCAAAAACTGGCGATCCTTCTTTTCCCTGCAGCCGCAACTCAGGTACACAGGAGACAGTTTTTTTGTGCTTTTTAGACCAATCACTAAACACCATTAGCTACAAATCGGGCCACATGTACACATCCAAAACACAACACAAAATAACTGACTGTAGAAAAGCACAGTCAAGAACTGCATATATTTACAAGCCATCCTATCATATTGATCCAACTACATTTAATATAGCAAGTATAATATTTAAAAAATCATTTCTATGCCTAAACCAGCTCTGTTTATTCTCCTCAGAGATTTAGACAATTAATCCCTTTCATAATGAAATTCTGCTTCTTTCTTTGCTCCCAGTTGTAGTTTATTTATGGAAAGCTTAAAAAAAATTCTTCATCCTTATTTGTGGAAATACACATATGCCACATTCTTCCCTTCTGTGCTGTGAGAACAGTTGTATAAGGGTGCATTTATGCACATGTAGAAATCTGCACAAACCTTCATGCTGCTCTAGCCTTCCTGGCTAATAACACAATTTACTCCTAGCTTATTTCCCCTATCTCATTGGGAACTGCAGTGTAAGCCATACTTGAGACTAGGTGGCTAAGCAGTTTGGAACACTAAAATTAAATATATGGATGAATGCATAAAACAAATTCTGCAGAAGTTGTGCTGGCATTCGAAAGGTTTCAGGATACATTGTTTAATTGGCTTTTGGCAAAGAGTGATGCTACAAAACTTGAAAGCTGTTGTAGAGAAAAAGTCATTCTGCTACCAGGGAATCAACACCAAGAGCAACTACAGTTTGATCCTACGTCACGGACACTGAGAAAAATATGCTTTTTATTTTCACTTGAACAGAGCTTTAATAGTTACTGCTGATTGCAATTTGAGGAAGAGGAGAATCAGGCCCCTACTTTAGAGAAGATGTTAATCAGACCAAACTTAGTAAAGTAGGTGAATGGATACATTTATCTCATTTTATAAAAGCAGATTCAGAAATACTGTTTTGTTCAGTGTCAAACAGCTAAGAGGAAAATTGTTAAAACTCAGGCTTTCTATGGAGTCTAGCAGTGTTTGGAACTCAGCCTAGCATCAGTCTTGTTTCTCTGGCACTGAGATCAGCTGTCTTGTCTTTATTTAAATGTGCAGCCCTTTTAAATGACTATTTTATCCTACTAGACTTCTTGTTCTCCTTCATTTACACCAACGCATGTATAAATATGGAAAAGAGTTTCATATAAGTCAATACAATTAAATAGAAGTCAGGGTATAATCTAAATTCCAAATCCCTTACACATGCACAGCCCAGGGCAAGGGAAATGGATGAAGCGATGGCCGGGTTACTGGAAGCTGCAAGCATTGCTGTTGTTCTGAACTGGAAGCTGAGTTAAAGCCATTGTGAAGCTGATGATGCCTGGTCTACCAGGGAGTTGTACGCAGCTGCACTTAGGGTGTGCTTCTAGGCCACACCTCTCACAACTGGATCACAGACATCCCATTTTACAGGTGGGTAAAAATATAAAAAAGCAAAGCGAAGCAATATCATCTCTGTGACCACACCTGTCCTATCAACCCCTGCAGGTAAAGCTGCATGCACCCCGTCTGTTCTGGGTTCTGTGCATTCATGCACACAAGTAAATGTGTTTCTGTTTCCCAAATTCACTATCTCAGTCTCCCATCATAACAGCTGACCAGGGCTGCAGATGGGTAAGAGATGCTTACACATGAATCTGAACATTTCTGAAAGCTGCCACCTCCCAGGAGTCTCCCATCGATGTGTGCATCCAGAGTCATATCCTGCAATGGGAAGAGTGGACTGGGCTTCCCTGACGTCAGCAGGGCTCTGTCTCCTGAGCCACAGTGCATGCTTGGCTCACCCTCTATAGCCTCAATCAGGCGAAGGGCTTGTAAAACGGCGTAAACGAAGCACTGATGAGGTTTAACATAAAAGGTAGAATCAGGCCAGTAAAGCTGAGCATTGAAATCCAGCAGGTCACTGATTCTTTTGTGTTGATCTGAACCAGCATAATCAAAACCTGGCTGGGTTCCACTTGTGGTCTCTCCATCACACGTTACCATTTGAATTTCCTTCCATTCGGGGAACACTCCCACCCCCTCCTGCCCTGCTCTGTGAAGGAACAGTTAGTTTGAACAATAAAATCCCTTTTTTACAGCATTCTCAGAAATCCCAAATGCCAGGAACTGCATGCACATCAGCACGTACAATCTCAGCCATTCACCTAATGACTGAATATGTCAATACTGTTTAAAAATTAATACTTATATTTATTTCTGCCCTTTAAAAAGCTCAGCATAGTGAGACTGCAAAGACCGCAGAAGCTGTATGCAGGAGACGCTACCTGCAAAGGGTGCGCTTGGCTCTAAAGAACAGCCTTGTATGGCCCCTGGGCATGGTTTCCAGACAGCGTTTGCATGAAGTCCACTAGGTGTTGCAAAGAGGATAACGGAAGGGCTTTTTCTGCGCGTTTTGTGAGCCATATTTCAGTTTTATTGATACCTAAGTAGAGAAGCTTCCCGTTGCATTACTGATATTCAGCAAAATATCATGGCCAGCACCACTAAAAACACTAATACCTGATTTATTCCTGGAATCTGGAAAAATGCCACTCCACTAATATCTTCATTCGCAGCATGCCTGCCCAGATCTTTGCCTGAAGCTGGCTTCTGCCGCCTTTAGGGAGTTGTGTTGGTGTACATTAGGTGACAGAGATCCTGTTGCAAAGTTGGTTCTTCTGAGCCAACTGTTCTTTTGCAAAACCTTCTATTTCGCGAAAGAGAAGAAAACTAGGGTAAAATCTTAGAAAATAATCCCAGAAGACAATCTTCAAAAACTTGGGATACTGCATGTGGCTCTCTCAAATGAGGCTTTCCATGCCGTCTGCAATCTCAAGAAAGTAGCAGTTTATCAGTGACATATTCTGCTTAGATTTCTGAAGTTTCTCCACAGCTATAAGCACTTTTGATACTTTTCCTTAGCGACATCTCTGCCCGTAGAGGATTGTCATGTGGCAAGAAGCACCGAGCTATTTGTCAGGTCCCAGAGCAGGGCACTGCCAAAAAGGCAGGCCTGAGTCTCCTGAAAGACTCCTGCCAACTGCAGTGGGACCTGTGCCTGCTTGCATCAGCACTTAATACACCCTGAAAAAAGCCTAATGATGGGCTGAATTTGTTCTTAGTACAACTCTCTTGACTTCAGCAGAGTTTCCCTTGCAGCAAACTTGTCCCGACACACTTGCATTGTGTAGTCAAGCACAGCAGCAGAGGCTCTGGCTGGCAGGCCATAACCAAATCCCATTTCAAGTAACTCAGCCAGCCTGCTGCCAGGGGCTTGGAGCAAGGAGAGAGGCTGCAAGCCAAAGCCATCTCCTGCAGAACTGTACTCTTCCCTGTTATTTATTTATTTATACTGATGGTGACAAATGTATTTTTAAGTCTTTAAATTCTGCTGTTTGGGGCTACATCACCAGTGTTCAAAGCTCCATTTGCCTTCTGATTAAACACCCTGCTCACCATCCATAGAGCTCATAGTTCAGTCTCCTGCAGTGTTTGCTGTGGTCATAACCAGCTGATGTGAAGGGGCGTGTGCTGGCCTGGGAGCACGCCTTCTCTCCAGGTGCCATTTGCACCCATGGCTTCAGGATGCACTGGTGCTCTGCTCTGCACAGCAGAGCGGTGCTCCTGACCCTGACTGCGGCACTATCTGCCTTCATAACAAGAGGGGAACAAGCAGAATTTATCCCAGTTTGTGAAGCAGATGCCAAGTAAGAGATGTAAAGTCATTTGCTTCTCTGTAAAATTCTAACATGAGGTAGATAAATCAATATAAACCCTCTTTTTGTTCCCAGAGAAGTGAATATAATCATTAGCCATGTGTACCTCCAATTCCAGTAGGATATTGCTGGGAAGTGTATACTGCATGATGATATGGCTTGTGACTGGAAATTCTGCGTAGAAACTGCAGGGAACCGACAGGCACCAATCTGCTGTAGGGGTGGTTTTTAATTTCCCATTTTTTATGCAATGCTGGACACAGTTGCCTCACTGTGATTACTTAGAGCTGAGGGTAAGGCCACTTGCCTTCACTCCTCCACAGAAAAAGACAACGTATTGAATGTTTTCTTCCTTTCAGAATTTCCCTTGAATAGGGTGCCTTCTTTCCTCAGGAAAACTGTGAGCTCTCTCTTTGTCCCTAAGACAGGGAAGCTTGCCATTGCCAAAGCAGAAAATGCTGGACTTCACTTATGAACTTTTGATGAAAAAAAAGGAATAACTTTTACAATAATTTTTACACTGAAGATACTTATGGGAGTTTGTACCTACCCCCTACCAAAGAGAAAGCCCTCCTCTGTCGTTCCTCTTCGCTCCCTCCTAATCAGCACCAATCAAAAGAATTAGAAACAAAGTGCCTTGGCACTCCTGTAACAGCCCAGCTGGTGCCTGAGTTAGATGAGACAGACCTGGCAGAGGGAAGTTTCTCTTTGATAAAAGAGTGATGCTTTATCTTAACTGCTCTCTAACAGGGAAGGACTCACAGAATCTGTAACACAATGATTGCCTAGTTGCTGTGATTGCGGAGGGACAGAGCTTTGTTATTTTTGAGGCTTCCTTCAGGTCTGCAGAAATAGAAATTTGGGAGACAGCCCACACTTCCTGAATTGTAGGTGTAGGTGTCTAAAACCTACTCCTGAATTCTTGACAGTATTCTACAAATACTCTACCTTGCATGAACCACAAGTCTTGACCAAGACAACATTCAGTTTGCTGTCTCTCTGATCTGTGTTCAGATTTTCTGTGCTGTTTCCCATGAATACACCAGAGTAGTCTGTGTGCATTCCCAAGGTGGTATACTGCAAGCTGTATCTTGGAGTCTGTGATTTAGAAAAAAAAAAAAAGAAAAAATAGTAAAATACAACTTGATCACTGGGCTGAGCTCAGATATGCTTTGCTTTAATAAAGAGTCCTTAATCTTTTCTGCATTTCATTTTCTCTAATTTAAATTTAACTTTAGCTGTGGTTTAATAGACTGTCTTGATAGCTGGGAGAAATGTTACTCTCAGTATTGCAGGCACAAAGGTGAAGCTATATAGTGCCTTAGCCACAACTCTATGTTTCCAGATAAACGTAACAGTGATTTAAGACAAACATAGCAGTGATTTACAGGCTTGTAAGGCTTGACTGTACTCAGCGTCACAGCTCAAGTACTCAAGTATTGGACGGTACTCAAAGTCCACAGCTAACCACGAAACATTGGAGGGAGGAGCTGGTGAGGATGGGAAGGAAACAGAAAACCTGCTCCATGGAGTCTGTACACCTTGTCTCCAGCTGTTGGTCTGATGCTGGCATTTCCAGATTAGGTCTCAAAAGATCACAAGCTCCATCAAAGACAAATTCCTTTCACAACAGAAATGCTGATGTGTGGCAGGAAATAGTAACAATAACACTTCAGGCAAAGCAGGATTTATTTCACTATGAGACTATGGTACCAAGCACTGATTCAAACAAGTAAAATCATAAATCTGGAAATGCGTAGAGGAACTAAGAACTGATCAGACTACTAAAATTACAAATCTGGAAATGTGTGAAGCCAGAATTAATCACTACAGGTGGGGTCTTAGCCTGAATAGAAACATGCAGCTCTCTGGGAGGAAAAAACAAACAAACAAAAACAAACCCCCAAACCCCAGAAATCCTGCCTACCAAATACCACTGCTAGATTTTGAGTCGCAACATCTAGGAAAAAAAATGTTGCCCTCTGCATCCTACGGATCAGAAAGAACTGAAATATGGTAAAATCCAAGAAGATTGTCTGGAGTTCTGTCGTTGTTGTTCTGGCAGTGGCCTTTCAGAGGACACGAGCTCCGGGGCTGGCTCCTGCTGGTCCCACAGCCCCTGCCGACTGCCGTCGGCTGGTGCCAGCCCTTTGCCGGCCTTACACGCTGCCACCTCCCGGTGCGACCGAGCAAGAGCAGCGTGCTGATGGCTACCGGAAGACCTGGAGGAATCTCACCAGTCCGTCTGGCATTACAATGCTAGATAGCGGAGGCAAGCAAGTCTGCACTAGAATAGTAAAAGCAGTCGGGCTAAACGAGCTCTGGTGGCAAGGAAAAACCTCCTATTTGTCTCAAAGTACAGACAGAAGTAGAAAGGGCATCAGGCCTTTCAGGATAATGAATGTACTTTGTTGCAGCATAAGGCAGGCAGAAATGAAGCCTACATTTACCTGGTGAGTAGTCTCCTGCAAACGGTTCCTGAGCATTTGTGCAGGCTTGAGCCGTTGGAAAATGTGCTTTTCTCCTACACACCGGCAAGCATGGACTCCTTTCTCGTTCCATCCCCCTGCATTTCCCCGCTGTGGATGAATCCCTCCGCGTTTTTACCCTCCAGAGGAAGCTGTGTACCACCACACACTGGTACTGCAGCATCAGCCGGTCTGGCTGAGGTTGGGACAATCACATGTCATTTTTAAATAGCAGCTTGCTTTTGCCATCTCATTATTATGTAAAATTCATTAATTGGAGAGTTGATGAGCAGGGGTTATTTGAGAGAGCTGATGACTCCCACTAGGGATGCAAGATACAGAAGATTTTCTGACTATGTATGTGCATCCTCTGTCAAAGGCTTATACAGCTAGCACTTTCGTATGACTACTACTTTCTTTCAGGGAAAAATACATCCTAACAAGCAGCCCTTAATCTTGCAACTACTGCTACACAGAAACTTTAGAATAAGAGTTCCTGCAGCATAACACTTTTGAAATGTATGTGCCAGGAGTGATAAATAAAGCTCTTTCATACTTGGAAAACAAATCTGTTTCAGCTGAGTGCTTTCAGACATTCCTCTTGATTTGTTTAACATACATCTTCTGTCCAGTCTGTCTGAACAGAGACCAGCTTAATGAAGCCCAAAGATGTGAGGCTTTTAGATCATTTTGCTCTGTTTTGGATGAAGCAAAAGCAAACCTTCTGTGGGGCAGTGAGCATCAGACAACAGAAGAAAAACATCTACATGCTCCTTGATTTATTGTTTAGCAGCCATATGGCGAGGTTTGTAGTTCATGAACAGATACTAGTTTTCTTCCCCCCCCCCCGGAGTGGTCACATAGGAAATCCAGGAAGAGTCCCCACAAGAAAGAGACAAAGAGCTACCACACCACACATACTGCTGTCAGAATGGAAATACCTGCGACGAGCTGCAGCTCCCTGCCCCACAGTAGTGACCAGCTCCTGCCTGCCTAATCTGCCCCCCCCCACCCCGCATTGTGCAGTTCCGTTCTCTGGTTTGGGTCACCTCCAGGGCAGATAGGGATTTAAGCTGGCAAAACCTTCAGCTCCAGGCACTGAATCCCTTCCTCCCATTTAGGGAATGAGTCTTCCCATCTCCTCCTTCCCTGTTATTATTTATTGATAGGTGGTGCCATCTTGTCTGCTGAGTCCTCTTGTGGCTTGAATAGTTTCACATTTATGGGACATGACAAACCCAATTTATACATTATCATTTATTTGACTGTGAAAATAAGTGCTTCACATTCAATGACCTGTGCTCTTTTGCACCCACAGGCAGAAGCCCCACCCAAAATACAACTCATGTTTATTGTCCTGTGAATCTTTGCAGCCTTGCTTGACTGAGGGAGGATTTGATGGGCAAAGGCAGGGCTGTCAGTAATTCTTTTGTTTCCTCAATGTGTAGATCTCCTGGTCAAACAGTCAGACTCTTTGACCACTGCTGTGGTGATACATCAGCATAAAGTGGCTCTGTAAGGAAGAATGGGTCAAGTCCTGAAGGTTTCTTAGGTCAAAGTCAGTGCATAAACTGCAGCTACTAGCTAACTGGAAATCAGTGCATTTATGGAGTCATGACTAGCTGCAGCGGAGTTGCATTAGTCAGACAAGGATTTATTGCCACTCACAGATGGTGTGACTTTGCTGAGGTCAGACAACTTCTAGTACAAAAGTTATTTGACAGAAAGGCAATGCCCAAAAGACCTTGCAGTCCTAACACGCAAATGAGAGAAAGAAAGGATTTGTGGATCAAAGGTACCTCCCAACTGTACACCGCAGCTCAGGGCCTTGAGCCAGCTGATAACACTCAGTATTGTTGAAATCACTATCTGGACAGGCAAGAGCAGCACCTTATAACATCTCCTTGGGCTAGCACACCTCCCTCTCATCCTGACCTACCAGATCAGTCCTACGTGAGTACGGCTAGATTGCTTCTGGACTGAGATTGCTGAACAGCCAGTCTGGCTCTCCACACACCACTTTCTTTGAATTTCTTTGCATCAGAGTTAGTACGACCAAGCCAACATTTGGATCTACCCTACAACATCCACCCTTCACTATGTGAGTAGGTTGCAAGAATTAGAACCCTGGGTCTTCTGCCCATTATGTAACTGAAGGTAAACTTCCAAGCTGGCCTCAAAGGAAGAGGAACATATTTCATGGTTGAAGAACTGACAGGGGAACCCAGCTGCAATCATTTCACCATCAACTTGCTTTAGTCTGTGGGAGATTAAATTTCTCTGCTGGTAATAGCTGGGCAATAAAACTTTGATGCTCATTTACCAATCATAATAATAAAATCAGATAATATGAGCACATTTCATTCCTCAACATCATCCATCAACACATACGTCACTCAGAGTATCCTGTTACAAACAGATGAAGAAAATAAAAAACTTATTTTCCTCAAAGTTTAAAACCCTTTCAGAAATTTGTGGAAATTTTGTAGATTACTTTTTGTGTAGCATGTAAAAGGTATCTATAAACATATATGTAATTCATATGTATATAGGTACGTATTTGTATTATAGATTGCTATAAAAATTACTAAATTTTTTATACTTCTCCATTTCCTAAAACAATCTTTCATGCAATAACTTTCATCTATATACATCTCAGAGTATGTCTCTGTCATATTGAGACTAGTTTTCACCCACAGGTTTCACAAAGGGCTATTGAGTTGGGATGGTCCAGTGTTATGGACCATATCTTTACATATCTGGAAATGGTGAAAAATATTTAAGCTGCCTAAATTGCATCATCCATTACTTTCAATTCTGAATGACTAGAGGTTGTCTGTTATACCCCGACTCTGCTTCATTAACGTGACAACCAGGTAACTACTAAATTTTTATTCCCTAGCAGTAAGGTAAACATTATTTGTATGAGTTTTCATTTACGCTATGCTGTAAGTCATGCAGTGTCAAAGGGCAGAATTTACGATAATCATGCTACTGTTGAGAATTCCTCTCAGTTTTATCCTTCTTACAGCTGCAATCCAAAGCAATTAGAGAATATTACTCAGGGCATACCTATCAATGCAGTGCAATGCAGAGATTCCCAGTCTGCTGTTGACTCACCCCATACTGGGGGGGAAAAAAAAAAAAAAAAAAAAAAGAGAGATTAGGAACAGCTTCAAGAGCTGACACCTCTGCTACAGAAGTTTGGATATTTCAGCTCCTTGAAAACACCGAAGAAAATGTTAATCAACTGGGAAGACGTAAAATACTGTTATGCATGGACAAATATTTTAAATGGCATCCTTTTCTTATTCCTAGTCAAAGGTTGCCTAAAAGATCTGCAGATACCTGGTAGAAATTGAAAGCCTTCCATTTCAAAGTGTCAGGTGATCAGGACATTTCACTTCTCCTACTTAGTTGGAAATTACCCTGAAGCTCAGATTTCAGCATCAGGAGCTCAGCACTAGAATGTCTTGAAAAGAAGTTAGAATGACCACTTACTTTTGAGAATTTGAGTAGTTAAAAGTGAAAATCCCTGCTGCTGTCTTCAATTACTGATGATATACTCATCCCAGACAGTTTGGGCTGACACTTTCCGTAGAAATATTATCTCCAGGTTTGGTTCTTATGTTATACTCCCACCAAATCACTGGTCAATTCAAAAGAAACTCCCCCAGAATGAGACAATAATTCTATTTGGCCTGTATTTTTAAAATCCTAGAGACCTTTTCCTCATTATTTCCTCTCACTCCTGTTAAAAAAGATGCTTGTAATTTGCTTAAGAGAAAGTGAATTTGTCAGAACTGTGCTTTTTGACTCAAAGATTCTCATTTCTGGCCAGAATACAGTTTGGCCACATCCCTGCAACTGAGTTCCTTATTCTGGCTACATTCAGTGCATTCAGCAAGCTCCAGCCCAACACCAAAAAAAAAAAAAAAAAAAAAAAAAAAATTGGAGGAACCAAGAGCGGGCATCCTCCCCCCC
>VXAV01008740.1:0-14141 GCA_013399715.1 Alectura lathami | reverse complement strand
TATGATATAATAGAATATATATATGTATATATAGAATTCTATACAATACAGAAACTCTTCATAACTCCAAACCACAAAAGAGAAATCAAAAAAACTTTACAGCTCATTTCATTTAAATGTTACCTATTTTGTTGTAGATTCTTCCCAAATCTTTCCTCATCACCTCAGACATAGAGAAAAAGCTATCCCCTTCTCTGTGAATGTGACCATTTTCACATGGTCCAACAAACTTTATCTCTAAGTCTGAGGTGCATCTTTAAACCCAGCCAAGGCTAGGAACATTGATCTTGGATCGTAAAATATCGTGAGTTGGAAAGGACCCACGAGGATCATCTAGTCCAACTCCTGGTTCCAATGTTCTTATCAGCATTTTACAGCATATCTCTGTCCATATGAGCCCAGAAATTCACAGAACTGCCATATGTAATGGAAAAATAAATAGTGAGTCAATAAGGCTGACTTGCACTGCCATCTCTGATTATGAACCAGCAGTCTGAGCTTGATCCACGACCCTGTAATAAATAAGACAAAATTTGCATCAGTTGTGGAAGGCTTGGATCCAGAAATGAATTACAATTTAATCCTATCTTTACTGCTATGAATGCAAAACTTACAAAATGTGAATTCTACAAGAAACTTGCAGAATACAATATGGAAGATGTCATCAGGTCTTAATAGGCATGTTTGTGAAACACTATGCATATAATGACAATAAGATGTTTAAATTGACTCTAGCCAGGATTTTTGGAGGGTGAAGAGTTTCATTCAGGTTCACACCCTTAGAAGACATACTTTTCTTTAAAATTCTGTGAGAAATACTTGGGGCCTTCTGAGAGAGCCAGTTGTTCATTTTTTTTCCCCAGGCTTATTAGCACACGATTCAGCCACTGGATGGTGCACTAGTGTAATTCCAAGGGACTAGAGAAGTGCTCCTCCTTCTGTTCAACTGTATGCCTACAATAGACCTTGGGGTTGCTAACTCACACCAGTATACCAAGAGGACCACTTCCTTTAGAATTTGTCTTCGTGATGTATAAAAAAAATAGATGGAGAAGATGAAAATATGTATTAGCAAGCAGCAACAGACATCAGCAAAGAATCCTCAACACCAGTGTTTGTTGTGTCTGTCATCAGAAAGCTGTTACAGCTCTTAAATTCCTACGAAATAAATACAATTTTGTAGAAACAACAAAACTCTCCGATTAGAAACCGCCAGTGCCCTGAGAGTCATTAGTTTCTGCTATATAGCATCTGCTGGCAGGCTACTGACTCCTAGACCTGCCAGCACTTGCAGAGAGTATGACCTTCATGCTTCAACCTACACACCAGAAAGCATCACATACCCAATTGGAAATACACTTCCAGTTCCAGAGGAGCATGCAGGGCAAGCTCAGTCACCATCACCAGGCTAAAAGTCAGATGAGCTTCCCTAAGATCTCAGAAGACCCGCATGTCCTCATTTTCAAGTATAGGCAGTTCCATTTTCTTCTGTGCAAATCTTCTGACTTTAAGCTGGTGAAGAGTAAGTCAGAATTGTTGGTTTGTATATAATGTTTATTGTGTAATGCTGTAACTCATTGTTACTTTGTCTTTTCTACTGACAGATGCAGTCAGCACCCCTGTACCACCAACACCTACACCAACGGAACCTGTGCCCCCTCAAGTGACAGGTAATTGTAGCCAATCACATGTGCTAGTCAAGGCATTATAGGAGGGCAGCTGTGCATTCTAGCAGTGCTACTTAATTGCTTCAGTTAATTTCTCTATGTTTCTAGGGCTTCACCCTAGGCCATATAAATCTGTCTTTACTGTTTCAGTTCTTCCATATGTATCTGTAAAATGGGGATGGCAGTGTTCCCCCTGCACAATGAAGTTATAAGCTGGCTTTTCTGGATCCATCAATATGTTAATGAAAACACGCTTTGTTTTCCTGTCTCCAGAAGCAATTTGCACTATACATGGAGATCCTCATTATCTAACATTTGATAAACAGCGCCATGACTTCATGGGCACCTGTACCTACACCCTCTCCAAGCTGTGTGACAGCAACAGCTCGCTGCCCTACTTCAACGTGGAAGCGGCCAACGAGCACAGGGGAGGCAACACTCGTGTGTCCTACGTCCAGTACGTGGACATTGATGTGTATGGCTACAGAATCAACCTGGGTAAAAACAGAGTTGTTACGGTAAGGTTGGATCCCACTGTCTATCATCAGTAATCCGTACTTTGAAGAAATTGTAGTACAATGACAACAAATTTCTTGGCAAGGATATAGTAATGTTTATAAGGCTGTCAAATATTTAGGAGTGGTAGTACTGTGGAGTTCTTAAAGTAAGCATTGGGATTTCAAGACTGAAAACACAGGCTAAGATATTATGCTGTGGTGCCAAGAGCTGAGACTGGAGCTCTAGAGGGGTTGGTGGGCTAGCCTACCTTTCAAGCTTGCCCTCCATTCCTAAGCTTGATCTGCAGCAGGGAACAAAAAGGCCCTTCATTAACTGAGGCTGTGCTGGTGGTTATTTCCCAGCCCTGTATGGTGGCCTGTAAAGTTGCACGCTATCTCCGACTTGTAGTTATTCCACATCACTGCGAACTTCGCTTAACACCTGACACTTGCCATAAAGCAGGGCCAGATGAGAGTCCCAGAGAGACTACCTGATGATTCCCATCACTCTGATTGTGTCACGGGGCCAGCTGCTCTATTTTAAGTCATCTGTATAGCGCATTTCCATAAAGGACCAAGGTAGCAGATACATGTTTGATTCAAAACCCACAACAAATGAATAGTGCACCTTACATCATTACCACCCTCCTTATTAAAAAAATAGTGCAGTGATGTATGTGGCAGGATATATATATATATATATGTATATATATATATATAGAGACTTTTCCCATCTGATCTTAGAAGCATAGTGAGCTTGATATCCACATTTGTCCATCAGTTTATCTTTTTTCTTTCCATTGTAAAACAAATTTTGTTCTATATGTAATAAAAAACAAGTGTTCAAAGTGTACGATAATTTTATTGATTTTAAAATGAATTTAAAATTTTGTTTGAACACTTGCTTTCTATTGGTTGGCATTTCATATGTGAAAATAAAAAAGAAAAAAGAAGAGGAAAAAAGGAGAAGAAAAAAGAAAAAGACTCAAAAATGCTTTTTCAAAATTAGTCCAATCCTGAAAATTTTCTGAGAATCCATTCTAGCTACATCATTTAAATCTTATACCATGTTCTTGTTTGATCCAATAGGTCTGTAAGCAGTTACTGCTGAAAGAACTTGTTAAGTTTTGGACTTTTGCCAACTGGGTCTAGTTCTCTAAGCTCACTTTGGCAACAATTGAGACCTGGAAGCTAAGTAGCTGCAGTACTGTGGTCTTGAGGCCCTAGATCATTTGCCCATACACAGAATGCATGTTATGTAACACCTAAAAAACCCACAATATGTGTTCTTACTGCTAGTACAGGCTCACTGTACATTCCTATGCTCTTGTATGGGAACATGGTCTACGAAGATGACCATTAGAAATACTTATTTTAAAGTGGTCCTAATGATTGTCCTTTTCTCTGTCCCTGTAGGTCGATGGAGTCAGCCAGGTGCTCCCTCTGACCTTGGGGCATGGTGTCAATATTTTCTACAGTGGGCAATATGTTGTGGTTGCTACTGACTTTGGGCTGAATGTCAAGTTTGATGGAGATCACAGAGCAGAAATCACTCTTCCCAGTACCTATATGTCAAAAGTCTGCGGAATATGTGGAAATTACAATGGGAACAAAAAAGATGATTTTCTTAACCCAGATGGACAGATGGAAGCAAACTCTTCCAGCCTTGGAAACAGTTGGCAAGTTTACAATGACTCAAGGTAGGACTCCAGTCAGGATGTTTGGCCTTAGATATATGTCTTGTAATGAGCAATATTTTAAGCAACTGTTGTGTGTAAGCCCAAAATGTCAGGAATGTGGAATAAAATATATTCTTGTCAGTGTAGTTCCTGTATGTATCTGGGAAATGTTTCATGAAAATTCAACTGTGTTTAAAAAGAAAAAATCTGAATACAACATCACCAGTTGCCCACTGGGATTTCAGTTAAGGTGATGTTGTTTGAACTCTTTTGAGAAACTTCATTATTTATTATTATAAATAACATTATACAAAATGTTATTTAGTGGTGACAGATGTTTAACTTTGAATGCTTTTACTTTTTGTTTCCCCTTCCTAGGTGTCTTGTATGTATAAAGATTGTTTTCAGACTTAGAGCCAAAATTAATATTTAGGTTACTTATAGGACTCACAAAAGTTATAAAGTTGAGATCATATTAAAATCTTAATCCATATCCTAACTGTTTGAAATGTAGGGCTTTAAAATATCTTCCTTAGCCTGGGGCCAGCCCTGTAGTTTCGTTAGATGAGATTTGGAAATTATGTGGAGTGCAATTGCATGCAAAGTTCACTGGTGAATTTTTTCACGTCTATTTTTCCACACTAGGTGCTTTCCAGATGATGGCCATACACCAGATTGCACTGCTGATGAAAAACATATGATCCAAAGCAATGCATACTGCGGCCTGATCACTGATCCCAGTGGTCCATTCCAGAATTGCCACTCAGTAGTTGATCCACAGAGTTTTTTTGAAGGCTGCCAGTATGATCTCTGTGAGCTTCATTTGAGCAATGCAGCCCTCTGTGAAAACCTGCAGGCTTATGCAGATACGTGCCAAGCTGCAGGCGTCCAGCTGACACCGTGGAGAAACGCAACCTTCTGCCGTATGTATCAAAGACTACTGGAAATTACCATTTGTCAGGAGGGTATAATTAGGACTGCCTGAAGAGAAATCATTACAAGATACTGTTTTAAATTCCTAGAACATTGTGAATCTTGATTAGGCTAAAGATTTCAGGATTATGTATAATGCCCAGTTTGAGTCTTTTAGGAAGACTTTAATAAGCACTGTGAAGTGCTTATTTGCCTAATGAAGGCAAAAGTCATGCCTAGTCCACTTTGGAATAGAGTTGGGGGCTTTTCCTTTGAATTCTTCTACTAGCCCTTTATTTTTGTTCAGGGGTTATGTCAGAGACATTTGACTTTGAGGGTTTTCTACTTTTTGAGGAAGTTGTGCCTAAACTAAAGTGTCTTTGAGATAAAAGTCTTATTTTGCCTATACTTAGCAGAAATGTGAGAGTTTCATCCATGCTCCCTGCAGAGACACTGAGCTTCTCTCTCCTATTCTCTTAGCCTCTCAACCTTGCAGGTTGCCAGGCACCCAGTTAACAGAAAAGAAACTGTCTTCTCTTGCAGTAGCCCCAGCAAAAGCACATTAAGACAGACGCCTTGTATGAAGGCAGAAGGGAAGGCAGAGCTGTAGATGGGGATAAGAAAGCAAGGCAGTTTGGGACAATGAGAAAGGAGCTGTGATTAGGAACTGGAGAAGAATGCTGAATGGGGTAAATGGGAGGCCCTGAACTTAGAGAAAGAAAGTTGATGCTAGAAAGTAAAATGAGAATGTCCTTAGAAGTCTAAGGAAGAAAAGAACAGGTTGAAACTGGCTGGCTAAGTACAAGGGGCATGGACAAGCTGGTCAAGGGGTCAGAGTTTCTTACTCTTCAGGAATGATGAAATCAAAACTGATGGGAGGAATAGATCTGAGACTGAACAGGGAAGATGTCTAAAAATCAGAGTTTATAGCAATGCAAAGAGAGTAGGGTGAAGGAGAAACTTGTCTTGACGAGCTAAGCACGAGTCCTGGGATAAAGGGAGAAGGAGAATGTTGGAAAAATTGTCACTGGCACAATTTCCCATATGTGTAAGAGGGCAGGGAGTGCCAGACATTCATTCCTATGGATCCGGAGGAAAGCGGAGTGTTCTGTACAGGCACAGTGATTCAAGGTTTCAGATGGGAGAGGACGAAACACAGGCAGACAGCCTGGAATGAAAGGCCAGGAATGAAGTAAGAAGCCTGTACAATGGAGACTGCAGACACATTAATGGAAGTGAAGGAGGTACTGAGGGTGAGGAAGAGACAGAAACACCCAGGGGTACAAGACGAAAAGTGTCCAATGTTGATGTAGCAGACAGGAATCTGTGCTGGAGATGAAATGGGAATAATGAGCCTTCTTGTGTGAATACAGGTAAAGAATATTTCTCAAGAAATCAGACATGTAGATAAAACATCACGTTATCTTTGGAACAATGGACAGAACTGCTTCCACCAGAAGCAATGCAAGGAATGTGAATTATGGATTCACTATACTGTGCAGTGCCCTGTGTGCACTCGCCCTGAGGGAGAAAAGGAGACTCAGGAAAGATACTCGTCTGTAAACACTGGAATGACTGAAGCCAGATTTCATTTGGACATTTGTTTCACAGCTGACTGCAGTCTCTAGCTGGAACATTTTCTTTACTAGGGGTATTATTGAGGCTTTCTCCCACATAGATTCTATGGCTTCTAGGCAGGAATAAGCCCTCTCTGTAGCTGTTCATTCTGCTGAGGGAACTTGCAGGATCTTTACTCCTTGCCTTGCTCCTCTTTCATTTCTTTGGCTTGAGCTATGCCTTTGTCCTCTACCAGCATCACCAACTTATTTCAAATAAGTCATCTGGGTCAGATTTAATTAATTGAAGAATGGACCAGGAAATGTACAATGTAACTGTGTGATTGCTGTCTGCTTAGAAAAGAAGACGAAAATATAGTGGGGTTATGTCATTAAAAACTGAACTGCATCACATAAATGTACAGAAGCTGGAAAAAGATTGTGCAAGAAACTTCAGTTCTGACATCTACCTGAAAATGCCTGTATTTGAAACCTCTAATTAGCTTAGGTTTTTTACATGTCATATCTGTAACAAGATACAAAAATAGAATAGGGTCCTATATATCCTCATTATTAACAAATATTAAAGACCTTCAGGAAGTGAAAAAATGTGAATAAAGAAGCTACTACAATATGATTAGAATTAAATATCAGACCTATAGCCTAAATGTAGCACGTGTCAAGGACAAATAACATGACACTGCTGTGCTCAGCCAAATACAAGATATGAAAGCAAACATTCAGAGGAGTAGGAGGTCTTGTAGGAAATCCTCACCATGAGGGAAATTTTAAATACCCTGAACCTTCAGCTAAATTAAGGGGTGTTTAAACAGAAAAGGCATGCATTAGATTGCCATAAGACTCCAGAGTATTCTCAAAGATTTCTGAACAAAACAGAATACGTAATTAAACAAGCCCAAATACTTCAATACTTAAAAGATAAGCCTGTGTATTAATGTTTTTTATTGCACAGCACTAGCCTGTCCAGCCAACAGTCACTACGAGTCCTGTGCTGCAGCCTGCCCTGCGACCTGTGTTGACCCCATGGCTCCTGTGACCTGCAGCCTGCCGTGCGTGGAGGGGTGTGTGTGCAACAGCGGGTACCTGCTCTACAATGACCGATGTGTGCCCAGCCAGCAGTGCGGGTGCTGGCACAACGGACAGCACTACCCGGTGGGCTCGGAGTTCTGGACGGACAACAGCTGCTCCTCCAAGTGCAGGTGTCCCGCGCGGGGAGGCAAAGTCCAGTGCTCCAGTGCCTCGTGCCCTGCAGGCCAGTTCTGTGGAGTGCAGAATGGGAAACCCGAGTGCCTCGAGCACTCCTACGGCATCTGCCACGTCCACGGTGACCCTCACTACAACACCTTTGACAAAGTGACGCACAACTTCATGGGGAACTGCACCTACACCCTGGCCAAAGTGTGCTCCAACACCTCCCTGCCCTTCTTCAACATTGAGGCGAAGAACGAGCATCGTGGCAACCCCCAAGTGTCCTACGTGCGCGAGGTCCTGGTGGATGTGTACGGCGTGCGCATTGCCATAGTCAAGCAGGAGAGCAGCCAAGTGCTGGTAGGGAGTGGGGCTGGCGCGTGCGTGGTGGGTCTGCAAGGCGGGGCTGGCTTTTTCTGTCAGGGTCTTGCATGTACCAGACGTCTCTGTTGTGCTGGGCCTGGGTGGGATGCGCTGAAGCCATGTGGTTGCTTAGTCCAGAGTTAATCCTTTCTGGAGGCCTTGGAGGAGGGGGCAAACGAGGATTGTGGCCAGTGTTGAACAGGGGTCTCCACAGAGCGCACGCAGAAATACAGCACGGCAAGCTGCAGGGGTGTCTGTGCGGGAGGGGAACGTGGTTGCACATGGCCCCAGAGAGTCCACGGTGCACTGCGGTGTGTCTGCCCTAGGTGAACGGTGTGCGCCAGACCTTGCCGGTGAGCGCAGCAGGAGGTGCCATCAGCGTGAGCAGAAGTGGCCGCTACGTCGTGCTGGAGACCGACTTCAACCTGCGAGTGTCCTACGACACCGACCACTCGGTGGAGGTGAAGGTGCCCACCAGCTACTCCAACCTGACGTGCGGCATGTGCGGGAACTTCAACAACCGGAGAGAGGACGAATACATGATGCCCAACGGGCAGCAAGCTGCAGACTCCAATGCGCTGGGGGAGAGCTGGAGGGTCCCAGACAATGACGACTTTTGCGGAGTGCCTCCCTCCCTGGAACCGTGCGGTGCGGAAGATGAGAAGCTCTACCAATCGGAGCAGTTCTGCGGCTTGCTGAGTGCCAGACCAGGCTCTTTTGAGAGCTGCCACGCCGTGATCAACCCGCAGAGCTACTTTGAGACCTGCGTCTATGACCTTTGTGCCATGAGTGGCAGCCAGGATGTTCTGTGCGGTGCCCTGGAGGCCTACGCTGACGCATGCCAGGCAGCTGGCGTGACTCTTCTCCCCTGGAGGAATGCCACCTTCTGCCGTGAGTTTCTGTGGAGAATTAGATCTTTGACTAACTCCCTCACTGTCTCAAGTGTCTGCTTTCAGGCACTGACATAGCTTAAAGATCTTAAATTCTTTACTTATTTCCACACAAAATATTAGGAAATTTTGTTCTACACAAGTCCCTCCATTTGTTTTTACCGCCAGAGTCCTGACTATGTTCATTATCCCAAGAATCTATGTGAAACAGATACCAGTATGTCCCTGTTAATGTGGAATCACCTCTGAATTTTAAAGGATGTTTTACTCTTAATAGATTTGTTCATTTCCACTCTACATTTAATAACTTTAATAATTCATGTACCAGCTAGGCACTAGACTTGGTGTAGAGAAGCTCGTTTTTCCCTTGGATTTAAAGTTGCTGAACATCAAGGATATATGTTAAAATTCTTGCCTTTCTCTTGTAGAATGTCTTTGTTTTTTTTTTTTTCTTCCTAATTTCAAAGCAGGAAAGAAATTTTAGGTTCCAATGAAATTTCCGATAAGGTATTGTTAGTCATTTAAAATAGTCTCATTTTTGCATTGTGGATTGATGTGAGTTGTGATAATCACTGGAGACCCCTTTATTGTTTTTCAGCTCTTGTATGTGCTCCTAATAGCCATTACAATCCATGCACCACTGCATGTCCTGCAACCTGCACTGACCTTCTTGCATCAAACAACTGCAGTAAACCTTGTGTAGAGGGATGTGAATGCAATGATGGTTTTGTCTTCAGTGGGGCTCAATGTGTGTCCTTGAGCAACTGTGGCTGTGTTCAGAATGACAAATATTATGAGGTTAGTTCTATCAAATAGTTCAGGGGCGTATTTTACAGTTCATCATTAACATGAACAATTTTAACTTCTTTTTATTTTTTCATCTCTACCAGAAAGGAGAAGCTTTTTGGCAAACAAACTGTGAAGGCCAATGTGTATGTGCTGGAAATGGGAATGTAGTTTGCAATTCAGACACATGTGAAGCAAGTGAAGTTTGCACGGTGCAGAATGGACTCCTGGGATGTTATCCATTGAACCCCAGCACCTGCCACATTTTTGGGGACCCACATTATGTAACCTTTGATGGGAAACTTTACCATTTCCAAGGAGACTGCAATTATACAGTTGTTGAGACATGCACAAACTCTTCTCAATGGTTTTCAGTGACAACCAGGAATAAACATAGAGGAAATCCAAACTGGACAGCCTTGGACTCAGTTGCTGTCACACTGAAAAATCTTCATATCGTTGTCAGGAGAGATAAGGAGATCTATGTAAGTGTTCCACTTACACAAATAATCAATCATATCAAAAATAAATAATCAATCATATTCACAAATAATCAATCATATCAGTGCACTGCATTTTTCCATCCAAAAGAACTGAATCAGTTTTCTCTGCTTTTTCACATCCAAGACTGCATGTGCTAGAAGACGCAGAAATGTTTTTGCAAAAAGGCAGAAATCAGCATAGCTTCATGATGTCCATTTCAATCTTTTTTGCATGAGGTTTTAGAAAAAACAGCTTAATCTGGAGCTTCCTCCTTAACCGAAAGCTTTTGCTGAACTAAATCTCAATCTGAATTTTACAGCTCTGATCTTTAAAACAGAAATAGTATTTTTGCTATACACTCTTAGACCCATGCATACCAGAGCTGGCATTAAACAAGCTATTCCAAATATTGCTATGTGTGTAGTTGTGACAGCACAGAGCTCAAGTTGTGCTACAAACCTGTAATCAGGATATGGGATAAGTATACACCTGGTTAGTTCCTTCAGACTTCAGCCTTAGGATGAGGCTGACTTGGTGAAGAAAGCTACAGTATTATCAGTGTAGATCTCTCTTTTGGTCCTTGGAGCTTTGTTGACTTACTCACTTGTATGTTTTTTTTTTTTTTTTCTTTAGGTGGATGGAGTTCAGGTTTTTCCTCCTGTGGATTTGAAGCATGGAGCCAGAGTAGCTGTAGAAGGACGTTATGTAGTCATTGATACCACTGTCGGGATCCAGGTGAAGTTTGATGGTGACCAGGAGCTTTTTATTCAGGTTGATGAAAGTCTCAAAGGACAGCTATGTGGCTTGTGTGGGACATTCAATGACAACCAGCTGGATGATTTTCTGAAACCAGACAAAATCCTAGAACAGGATCCAAATAAATTTGGTGACAGCTGGCTAGTGAAGGATGACAACTGGACGTAAGTACCTGGTAATACTACAGAAAACAGTAAAATACCGGAAACAGCTTTTACTAAAGAGATTAAGAAACATACATTATATGCATTCCATAGAAACTTTTTTTTTTGATGTTATATATTGGCTGGAATTATAACCTTTGAATAATTCCACTTTTCAATAGAAAGTACTGAGATTTTAAAACTACCCTTCAAAGGTTTTCAATATGAACTGTGTGCATTTTATTTGAAATCAGGCTCCTTTTTTTTTTTTTTTTTGGATGTTAACTTGATTTCTTCTTATTTCTCAATTCCAAAATATCTACTTTATAGCATCCAAATATAAAAAAGCAAAATATTTTCCTCAGATTCAGTTCTTAAGATAATTCTACATTGATCAAGATGGGCACAGGGCATTTTTTCTGCCTGTTAATGCTTTCACATACAAACTAGTGATCTTACTACGGACAATAGTGAATTGGAATTGTCTTGCTTGTGTTAGATATCTGGATAGTTGGTTTCTTTTGGACTTCAGTGCATGGATAGGTAGTTGCACCTCAACAATTCACTATTGTATTATTGACGGGGAATTGTGGGTCAAATTATAATGTTCCTCACCTTTAGGTTTGACAAACTAAAGACAAGAATACAAAGCAAGTCCACAGAATTTGACATAGAGTTCTACTGCTGTTGAGGTGTATCTTGCAGGATAGAATGAAATATAAATATTTATTATGTAACCATACTGCTGTTTATTTTTGATACAGGTGTAATCCAGTTGCAGTTGTACCACCCACTTGTGACACAGGAAAAGAGAAAGAATATGAAGAAATCTGTAAAATTATTTTGAAAAATAGCGGGCCTTTTGAGGTCTGCCATTGGTACATTCCCCCACAGCTGTACTTTGAGAGCTGTGTCTATGACCTGTGTGCCACAGAGGGGAATTCTGAACAGTTTTGCAAAATTTTGGAGGCATATGCTGCTGCCTGTGAGCTTGGAGGTGTAAACCTGGGAGAATGGAGGAAAGACACTATCTGTGGTATGTCATAAGGTCACTTAGCAGTCATCCAATTAAATCCTGATGTTACAGATATAAATTCAAATGACTAATGAGCTGAGCAGATTTTCAGAAAAGGTGTTTCACGGAGACATAGAAAGCCTTCAGTTGTTTAGCATCTGAGGAAATCAAGCTTCTAATCTAGTCTTCTAAAGGGCTTTCATTGCTCACTTTAAGTCACAATGTTCAAACTTCTTTGACTTAAGGCAGTTGTTCAAAATTGGGTCATGAAAGCCAACATATGCTGACAGTTACATGATTAGCCAGGGAAAACTAAGCACTTACTAGTTTCTTCCAAACCATCTTGTTGGTTTTCTTTTCCAAGCAAATCACCACTTTGGCTATTAAAATATTTTACCTTTTTGAGAAGTGTTAATACAGCATTTTCACAACTAGCTTACGTCTCCAGGTTTTCACTAGTCATGTGAAATTTTAGGAATGTATAAGCCAGAGCTTAAAATTAATAAGGGATCCTGTAACCTTAGGTCCATTTAGCCATTTAGTCCATTTAGTCATAACACTGTTAGGCCCTTATTATCTAGGTAGAATAGTTAACACAGAAATAAGGCTAGAGATATGAAACTGCTTCTTCTGTAACTACCAGAGTTGATTACCAAAACTAGCAGAATTGACAGGCTAAGTATGAGTCTAGGATGTGAAAAGGTCTTCCATAACTTCTTTCCAATTCTGGGACAATATTTCTCACCCCAGGTTAGAAACCATAAAAAGAAATCTCAGACCATTCTCATTACAATGTCTAGATTTCTACCCAAGTTACACTTTGAGAGCCAGCTGAATACTGCTGTTCCAGGTAGGAGAGCTTTGAGTGATTTGCAGTGACCAAGGATTAAAACTGTGGCATAGTATAAAAACATAGGATATTAGTTCATTATAATGACAATTGAGTAATGGACTTGTAAAGTAACAGACATTCTCAGACACTTAGAATTTCATATTTTATAATCAATTTGTTCTGCATGGATCACTTCTACTCAATCCATTGTAACATCTTGCAATGTTTAATGGACATGAGTGCATTAGATTTAGAAGGACATTTTTAGAACAGAGAGAAGATTCCGGGCCTTGTTATGAAAACTGTGTTTTTCTTTCTGCAACATGTACAGCTGCACCAACAGCTTGCAAGGTGTCCTGCACATTTGATGTTGACTTCTGTGAATGGGAACAGGCGGGCAATGACAACTTTGACTGGATAAGGCACAAGGGGCCAACACTCTCACCAGATACCGGCCCTTCCTTTGACCACACAACTGGAGGTAGGAACAGCAACCAATATCTGGCTGTGCTTCAGATAGAGCAGTCTCTGGAAAGAGTGCAAGGAGCCTGTTTTAACAGGAAATCCAGGCAATATGTATCTTGAGCTTTATCCAGAGCTTTCTGCACCAGACAGGAATTTGTCTTAGGGTGGATGCAGCACATTGATGAGTGTTTAAGTGTTTGCAAAGTTACCTGCAGAGAAGCTTCAGCAAAAAAAGATATCCAGGTTGACATTGGATCATTTCAAAGCCTGTCTGTACTTTAGGATGCTAGCCTTTCCCAAAGTAGGACACTAATGTAATCTGCTGGAAATCCATTCAAGGACTAGAAATTTACTGTCTATGATGGGGAAAGGAATGCTGTAGTATTATTGACTGGCTAATTGTCCACACCTTTTCTCCTGCAATCGTAGTATCCAGTGCTATTTAGATAAGTTCTATTCTGGATGGAACAGTGTTCCACTTCCAGTACCAGAGCAGGCTGCTTTCTTGGTGTCTCCCAGAAAAATGTATCTGCACAGAAAATATAAATAAAGAGATTTTGAGTTCTCCTGGTTCAGCAATAAGAGAAATTGGTACTGTGCTATTTCCAGATGGTTATTATATCTACCTACAAGGAAGTAAGCAAAAGCCAGGTGAGACAGCCAGCTTGGTCAGCCCACTGTGCGGTTCACAAGGACCTCACTGCTTCCGCTTCTGGTATCACATGTATGGAGTGGCTGAAGCAATGACCCTGCGGGTGTATGAAAAAAACAATGAGACATCAGCAATAGTATGGAGTGAATCAGGAAGCAAAGGAGACAGATGGATCTTGGGAGAGGTGACAGTGCTCAGCACAGGAAACATGCAGGTAAGGGCAGGGGCTCTACCGG